>JZKD02S2018756.1:2959-23260 GCA_000966675.3 Picea glauca | reverse complement strand
GGATCTAGATCTCAGCCATACAAACATTTAAGGCCGATCTTATCTACAGCCTGCACAAAGGCACGACTTCCTGGCTCAATAGCCTAAGCATTTAAATTACATTGAATTCAAATTTAGATGAGGCTGCGCCTCTCTTTTAGCGTGCGATTTGAATTCATTGGCGTGGCTAGCTGGCTGATGTGGAGAGATGCTCCTGCATCAGTTCCGATTAGACATGAATCTTATTCGATCTTGTCTAAACGATGAGTTGGTCTTCCGTTTTAAGCTTAGGATTAAATAAATATTTATTCTCTAATTCCGGTAGTAGAGTAGCGTTAACTAATAATCTTACTTGTGTAACTTTGAACTATTGAAGGAAAAATCTAAACTACAGTAGTCTACTTTCAGCTTTAATTATCGATACGATCCTGAAAATATGTGTAATTGTACCTATATAATTGTAAATCAAGGATTGGATACTTTGTTTCTATTTGACTTAAATTACAAGCGATCAATGCCGCTATAGTTTCATTCACAACCTGTTGGATTATTTTAATAACCGTATTATCAATAATTCTAATCTTAACACCTCAATAATGATGAGAGTCTATTGATGAAATATTTCGTAATGTTTAGTCCTAGAAAACTTACTGAAATTTTAATAATGACTTTTATATATGATGATATAAATTGTATTTTGGAGATAGAAACGATAATGATCTAATAAAATCTAATAAGTCTTAGAAGTGAATTAAACCGAATTTCCAGCGTTGATCATTACATTAAAGACTGATCTCCTTGCGTCATCAAGATTACACCTTTCGGAAACAAAAATAAAAATAAAAATTGGTGAGACTCCCACTGAGTTATTAATTGGACTAAAGATTAGAATCTACGAATGATTTAAATCACTCTCTCTCTCTCTCTCATCACATTCTTATAGAGAATAACTAGTACTAGATCTTGTAGATAAAACACATATAATAATCTACATACACAACTTAGATTATAATTACTGTATGAATGAAAGAGTTGAACTCTTAACTTATGGATGGACTCCTTTAATGATCTACTTAAGATTATTGTAGTAATTAAGGATATTAATAGTCTTTATTTTATGATAATTCTTAATAGTATGGCTATGCTCGTTAGTTTAGTATTGATGCAAGGTTAAAGAGATACCCTAATAGTGAATAAGCAATTTAAATTTCAAATTTAAGTTTTAATCCTTAGATAATTGTTGTTATGCTAATTTCAGGCGATAATCATAATTGCACGTGTTTTAAGATTTGTTTATAACTAGCGAACAAATTAGTGTTATATAGCAATGAAATTTATATATTAAAATTCTTTTTGCGCAAGGAAACCTATATCTATTTTTACAGGTGTTATTACTTCTTTCATATTTGTAAGAGTGAAACAAATTTTGAGCAACCATTAGATAAGGAAATAAGTGATGAGGCTCTTACTTGTTACATCCTTTATAGTTTGGTATAAAACCAAATTAGAACTTCTTATTAAACTTATTAAAAGTGTGAGCAAGTCTTGTCTTGTTAATTGATGATTAAGCATGTGTAAGCCTTGTCTATTTAATTGATAATTAAATATTGTGTTAGATTAGTTCGTAAGTTAAATTTTGATTACTTATGTTATATCTGTGGCGTTGTCATTGAGTAACAATGAGAGGTGTTACAGATTCAGAATGACAGAAGTGCAAAATGTCTCGTGATAGATTGGTTTATTAAGAATCAATTTTTATTCCCATGTAGACTTGTAGAGTTTGATTTGAAGACATAGCAAACTAGTAGACATATTTGATTAAGCTTGAAAAGCATGAATACATAATGATTAGTTGCAACAGATTGGAAGAATCTCTCAAAACAATGAAGTGGCAGATTAGTCAGCAGTATGTGCAGTTGTGTAGCAGAGTTATGGAAAGTTGTCATGACATATGGACATAATTGATTTCATGAGATATTTGGAAGGTCTAGAAAACAATACTTGACATGAACCAGAGAGGATACATGATAGTGGATGAAAAACATGAGCTCAGAAGGAATTGTAGAAAGGAAGATGGACTCATTGTCAAGCATATGACTCAGAAGTAAAGCGTATTGACAGGTGAAACCAGCTAGGAAGGCAAGCAGTGAAAGGCACAACAAGAAAAAGAGAAACCATCAACAAGAGTTATACTACCAAGGATAGATTGTTGGATGATTCTGTCATTGATGTCAGTTCATTGAAGATGACAAGCCATGAAGACTTGAAGTCAAGTGATGAAGAAACCTTAACATGAATGCTTTTCATATATGTCAATAATAGGAACCCCAAATTGATTTACATGACATCTCGCAAAAGAAGACAAGGGAAGAGAAATCACTACAGGGAGTTACCATTAATGTTAAAAGGGAAGAGAAAGAACAAAATCAAGAGAGAAAGATCAGAGAAGGTATACTATCAGGGGAAGTTACTCTTTTCCATTTATATCAAAGGGGAAGAGAAAGATAAGGAGAGAAAGATCAGAAGCATGAAGACAGGGGGAGGAACCCTAAAGAGAGTTACCCTTTGCCACTGATGTCAAAGGGGGAGAGAAACATGAGGTGAGAAAGATCAAAATCAATGTCACAGGGGGAGTATGAGTGTTTCCATCAATGCCAAAGGGGGAGATTGTTGGAAAGTTAGTTGTCATTGATGTCAACCCTAGATGTCAACTCTAGAGGAAGTCCAAGTAATGGGTGTGTTTCAAGAAGTCTCCAAAGTGGTCCCTTTATGGTGTAGCAATAAGTATGGCCCTCACGGGAAGATGCTTTGAAGAAGTCTACAAGAAGCCTTGGAAATATGGTCAAGTGGTTAAGTAGTTAAGAAGCCTTGGTTGTGTGGTAATGGATCCTGAAGTTGATTGAAGAAGAATATCGTGAAGGAAATTGCAAATGCATGTAACACATCGATAGATTGATAGTCCTTGTCATGTCATTTCTAGCGATAGGTGGTACATCACGTGGTTCCTCATGGTTGAGGAGATTTTCCCTCTAAAGGATGAATCCCTGAAAGCAGATGAAGAAGCCCCAGATCTAAAGACAAAAAGTTACAAGTCATCCCCTAAAAAGTGTTGCAAATAAGAAGTTACAAGTCGGCCCCATTGCAATGAATATTAAAATAAATACTATGGATATTGTTGGTAAATTTGGCCCCAATGGAATAATCATTAAAAATTAAATTGAATTTTATTTGGGTCAAGTCGTCCCTAAAAAGAGGGTGCCAGATCTAGTATAAATAAGGCACCTAGGAGTTCATTTGCGACATCAAATCAAGTTATTTTTATCTGAGGTAACCAAGGAGATCTGATGCAAATTTTAGAGGGAAGATGAAGTGAAGAAGGGAGAAATTCCAAGGGAATATGAAGTCTTGTGATGATGTGTTCTAAGGTACGTTATTTAAAGGTCATATTACTATTTTCACTATAACTTTTTTTATAGAATGATTCCGATAGAAAAACTTGGAGGCTGTTAAAAGACATATCAAGGTACATGTGGTAAAAAATTCAGCTTATGGGTGATTTCACTTATGAATATACACTCTATGGAAGATAGGGTTTTTGACTAGTCATGTAACTAGTATCAAATAGGTGTTCCGGGTAAAACAATCATAACTTCTTCATAGAGGATCCAAATTCTATGAGACAAATTGGATTCAAAAGAGTAGAGTCTGTAGTATCTCATGTGAAAGTTTTAGAATCATATATAAAATATTGAGCGTGTGGCATGTTGTACAAGTTCGCTCTCAAGAATAGGTCGAAATTCAACAAGGTTTTCCATTTTCACTATAACTCCTTTTCAGGGACGATTCAAGGAGTGAAAATTGGAGGAATTTCAAAGAAGATATTGAAGAAGATTGGGTACAAGTTTTAGATATTTATTCATTACAAGTACAAAGTTATGCTTGTTGAAAGTTAGGGTTTGTAACTAATCCAAAAACTAGTCTCGCGAGACTGAGGTAAAGTTTGATGAAGATGTGAAGATGAAGAAGGTACGAGGGTCTGTGATGGTATGCACCAGGTTTCTCACATGTTGAAAGGTATGGTTATCTATGTGTTTTTGAGGTTTGTATCTTGGTGATTTGGCACATGCTTAAGGCATGTATTGACATATTTTTTGAGGAATTTTATTAATGCTTGGCACATGCTTGAGGTTTATGGTTGGATACATATCTTGGATGTTTTGGCACATGTCTTAGTACATGCTTGAGGCATGTATTGGAGGATTTTGGCACATGGTTTGATGCATATGGTTGATGTATATATATTGGATGTTTTGGTACATACTTAAGGCACATCTCGGATGATATGGTGTATTTTTGAGGTACATCTTTTGGTACATGGTTGAGGCATATCATGAGTAATATGGCATATGATTGATGCATATATTTGGTACATGATTCATGGATGTTATGGTACATGTTTGAGGCATATTTTGGCACATGCTTGGTACATGGTTTGAGACATATCTTGGTGATGTTGGGAATATGTTTTGAGAGATGTTCTTGGTGATCTTAGCATATGGTTTTGATGATGATGATGTATCAATATCAATGACATTATTAGTGACAGGTTGATTATTAGTGTTGGTGACAGGTTAATTATCAGTGACAGTGACAAGTTGATTATCAATGACAGTGACATTTTCAGTGAGATGTTGAGTCTTCATTTATATTTCAGGGTGGCAGGGTGGCGCAAGGAAGGAGATTTAAGTTTCCTTTAGGTTTTTTGATCTGGGGGATCAAAAGTGATCCAAAATAAAAGTGTTTGAAAGTTATCGATAGTGGTTCCATTGCGTATATATCATCCTCACAATCCCAATGCAACTTGAACGGGCTCAAACAAAGTCTGTATGGAAAAGTTATGGTGTTCTGTCCATTTTCCCCAACATGCAAAATTTTTGCTGATTGTGGAGTCCGTATAGGCTGACGTGGCATCCGTATTGACACGTGGTAGGGATGACATGATAGTCATACTGACACATGGCATGGATGACGTGGCAAAGACATGTAGCAGGTTGATTGGGCTGCCATGTGGTAGGTGACTAGAAATTTGGTTGGTGATTTGGACCAATGACAGGGTGCCATGTGGCCCATTAAAATGTTGGGTCAGACTCCACAGGGATCGAACGAGTGACCTCCAAGGCGGGTGGATAGAGCACGAGATGGATTACAAGTCCGCCTACCGAGTGTTCCTTACTCCATAATGGTGCCAATTTTATTTGAATCCAACGGAAAGTTCGTTCGGTGGTTGGGTCGAGGCTTAGCCCCAGCTCGTGGACACACGACCTACATCCCATACCCACATGGTCAAGAGCACAGAACCGATGGGGAGTTGACCGATGGAGGTAGGTAGTTATCCCCAGGTCTTGGACACATGACTCACACAACCATGACCTTCGGAGCAGGTGTTAAACTTGCACTAACGGTGCACTAATTTCACCCATGAGCAGGAATCACATGCAGAGCTAGGTTTGAGGGTGTGAGAACTAGGTTTTGGGGGTCTGGGTGCATTCTGGAGGGTCTGTCAACTGTAGAAGTGGAAAAAATTTCAGAGAAGCATAACGTCTTCAAATTTTGACCAAATCAGGTGCAGAAAGAGGCTAGACATGGGTTTTTGGCTATTCTAGAGCCATTGGAGCCATTATTTTTGCAGTTAGAGCAATGCAAATAATTTTATTTCACATATTGAAAACTTAATGAAAGAGAACCATTGGAAGCTAGACCAGGAGAGGGGTGAACTCCTTTATCATTTGATGTGTTATGTGTGTTATTTGATGGCTGTTTATCTCTGTTATTTATGCATTTCTAAGTTCAAAACTAATTAAAAATCTATGTGCTTCAAAATTGATCCATTTCCCAAGTCACATAAAATTTCGCTTGCATTTTGCATAAGCCTTCAATTTTAGATCAAGTTGGTATCAAAGCTAAGGTTATGGTGAAGTTTTGATTTGTTTGCAAGTGTTTTTTTTATGCTTACAAGGTTGAAGATTACAAGAGGAGAAGGGCAGCTTGTGGAGCCAAGTTCTCAACTTTTAAGAAGCAAAACAATTCATTCACCTCAAGTTTCAAGGAGACATTCACCAAGTATGGATCATGAGGAGAATTGTGAAACCCTCACTTCAGATGAAGAAACTTTCAGAAAAGCCTTCTTTGATATGACAGAAATGGTGAAAGTTTTATATGAAGAGAGGAATGAAAGGTTACAATGAGAGAGCTCAAATCCTCCAAAAGATAATGAAGGTAATGGTGATAAGACTCCAAAAGGGAATGTAGGGAATGGTGGCACTCCACCTCCTTCACCTCCATCTTCAACTTCTTCTACCCTTTCATAACCATCATCAAGTTCTCCAAAGGAACATGGTAAAACTCCTTTGCTTAAGCTTGATATTAAGTTTGAATTTCCTATGTACAATGGGGAGGTAAATGCCGAGAGATTGGATGATTGGCTTCGTCATATTGAAGTGTATTGCAGGATACAAAGAATCCAAGATGATGAAACCAAGATTCAACTTGTTTCTCTTAGATTGGAAGGTGCAACACTCATTTGGTGGGA
The DNA here is from genome assembly GCA_000966675.3 of Picea glauca. Taxonomy (NCBI): domain Eukaryota; kingdom Viridiplantae; phylum Streptophyta; class Pinopsida; order Pinales; family Pinaceae; genus Picea; species Picea glauca. The sequence goes on along the minus strand of JZKD02S2018756.1, from coordinate 16,692 downwards.
AGCAAAACCTCAAGAGGACTTGAAAAAACATGGTAAAGTTTTATCCTCTTGGAATGATTTTTTTTTTTGAAATAAGAAGACAATTTTATCCATTAGCATACATGCAGAAAGCTACTATGGATTGACAAAACTTTAGGCAATCTAAAGGGAAAAATGTGCAAAGCTATACTTAAGAATTTAGAAAAAGAGCTTTGATTTTGGGTATATATTTATCCTCTCAAGATACTCACTCAAATATATTGGAGGATTTCATAGTTATTTGAGACACACAATTCTCATGTTTAAGCCTACAAAACTAGATGAAGTTTGTGTACAGGAAACTCATTTAGAAGCAAGAGGGAAGAATGTTCCTCAAGAAGGCAGTAACAAGCCATTTAAGAATGGAGACAAAGGAAAGGGGAAATTCAAAGGAAAATGAAAGAAGAATGCTTCAGTCAAGAAAGAGGGAGAAAAACTCACATGTAAACACTGTTCAAAAGAAGGCCATGATGAAGACCATTGTTAGAAACTTCATCCTGAAAAGAGACCCAAAAAGTTCAATAACAAAGGGAGACAAAAGACCACTGCAATTACGTAACATGATTTAGGATCTGGTTTTGGAGATGAAACTAAGATCACAAGCACGAGTTTTAAAGGTAAGGACTCTATTGCCAGTACTAGTTCTTCAAGTAGTAGCCTCAATGAAACTCAACATAAAAAAGAAAGAATAGATCTTTTCCACATAAGGGTTATTTCAAAGCATACCAAGATAGATACACTATTTGATAGTGGTTCACAAGAAAACCTCATTTATGAATACACTGTCAAGAAACTGAATATGGAAACAACTCCTCATCCTAAACCATATCCTTTAGGTTGGATGTGTGACAATGGAAAATTGCATGTGACTAAGAGATGTAAATTAAGATTTTCCATCACTGCAAACTTTATAGATGAGGTAGAGATTTATGTCATTCCATTGGATATTTGTGGTATTGTTTTGGGAAGTCCATATTTATATGATAGGAGATCCATCTTTCATCATCATGAGAACAAATATCATTTGTTTAGAAAAGGAGTTGAGTACATTGTTAGAGCACATACCGAGAAGTTGAATTTGTCACTTGTGAATGTTGGACAAATGAAGAGGTTAGTCAATGCTAGTAAGAAATTTTTACTCTTGATGATCAAACCCAAAGACAATGTTGAAAAAGAAGCTTTCCAAGGATGTGATGTAAAGTTAAAATCTGATTTGTATGAGGTTGTTAACAATTATGATGAGATGTTTTAGGAGCCCAAAGGATTTCCTCCTAAAAGAGGTATCCAACATGAGATCCAATTACAACAATATTGTCCTCTTCCAAACATTGGCATGTACAGGATGTCAATCATGGAGAATGCTGAAATTAAAAAAAAATAAAATCCAAGAGTTGCTTGACAAAGGGGTTATCAAGCCAAACACATCGCCATGTGGGTCACCAATTGTTTTAGTACCAAAAAAAGATGGTACATGGAGCATGTGTGTAGATTTAAGAGCCTTGAACAAGATTACGGTAAATAATCATTACCCTCTTCCTTGAATTGATGATTTGCTTGATCAATTGAAAGATGCTAAGTATTTCACTAAGTTGGACTTGAGAAGTGATTATCATCAGATTAGGATTGTTGAAGGAGACGCATGGAAGACAACTTTCAAAATAAAGCAAGGTTTGTATGAATGGATGATTATGCCATTTGGGATTTATAATGCTCCTGCAACATTCATGCGAGTTATGAATGATATATTAAGGCATTTTCTTGATGATTGTGTAATTGTCTACTTAGATGATATATCAATATTTAGCAAATCTCGAGAAGAACATATTAGGCATGTGAAGCAAGTCTTAGATGTCTTGAAGAAAGAAAATTTGTTTTTAAAGATGTCTAAATGTGAGTTTGGAAAGACCTCATTAGTTTACTTGGGACATATTGTTGGAGGGGGGAAAATGAAGATAGATCCCTCAAAGGTCAAAGTCATTGTAGATTGGCCTGAGCCCAACAATGTAACAGAGGTTAGAAGCTTTTGGGGAGCAGCCCAATATTGGAGAAAGTTTATTTCTAACTTTTCCTCAATTGCAACTCCATTACATGTTGTGACAAACATTAAGTAGGGTTTCCAATGGGGAGGAAATCAACAAAAAACTTTTGATGCATTGAAGGAGAAAATCAGTTTAGCTCCAGTTCTTGCACTTCCCGATTTAAGGCAGCCATTTGAGATACAAACAGATGTAAGTAACTATTCCATGGGAGCAGTCTTCTTGCAACATGGTAAGCCGATATGTTACCATTCTGAAACTTTTAATGGTGCAATAGTTAATTATCCTACATATGACAAGGAATTGTATGCATTGGTGCAAAGTGTCAAAAAGTGGAAACACTATTTGTTGGGAAAGGAAACTATTATTCCCATTGATAATCAACCTTTGCAATACTTGCAATCACAAACTAAGCTACAACAAGCAAGGCACTTTAGATGGATGGGCTTCTTGCAACAATTCCACTTGGTGACAAGGTATAAGAAAGGAATTTATAACAAGGTTGTTGATATGCTTTCTAGGCCTATTATTAGTGCTTCAGTTATTCTTAAGCATAATTCTATCATGCATGAGAGCTATGTTGAACAATATGCTTTAGATGTTGATTATAAATATGTATATGCAACTTTGTATCAAGCTAACCAAGTAGAGGAATTGGATTACTATGTGCATGATAAACTTTTGTATCATCTTGGAAAGCTATGTATTTCACAGGGTGAAAGAGTCAACATCATAAGGGAAGCACATACTTCTCTTATTGCTGGCCATTTCGGTGTAGGTAAGACGGTGGAAAATTTGCAAAGGTATTGCTATTGGCCTAAAATGAATGAAAGTGTATCACGATATGTAAGAGGATGTTCTTTATGTGCTACATGTAAGCCTAGCAACAAAAATTTAGGATTGTATACTCCACTTCCAGTTCCTTCCCGTCCTTGGGAAAGTATTTCCATGGACTTTGTAGGAGGACTACCTATGTCTAAAAAAAATCATGATTATCTTTATGTTGTGGTGATCGTTTCAAAAAAATGTGTATTTTAATGCCTTGTAAGAAGCATGTTATAGTTGAACAAACGACACAAATGTTTTTTCAACATGTATGGGTACATTTTGGGTTGCCCAAATCCATTATTTCTAATTGAGATTCTCGATTTCTTGGGAACTTTTGGTCAAGCTTATGGGCACTCATAGACACCAAGTTGAAAAAGAGCACAACATTCCACCCACAAACTGATGTTCAGACATAAGTGGTGAATAGAATACTAGTACATCTTCTTCGTGGTTATTGCAACAAACAACCTAAGATTTGGTATGAGCACCTACACTACATTCAACATGCTTATAACCGAGCTAAGCATTCATCGACTCAAACATCTCCATTTGAGGTATGTTTTGGTTACTTGTAAAAATATCCTTTAGATTTTATCCTTGGGAATGATGATGCTAATGATGGTTATAGTGACATTGATAAGGCCAAGAGGTTCATTGAGAAAATTCAATTGGTGCATCAAATGGTACAAGAACAATTGGAAAAGAGCCAAGACAAGTACAATACAAGACATGATAAGCATTATGTTGACCACAATTTCCAAGTTGGAGATGAAGTTTGGTTTTACATTAGCAAAGAGAGGCTTAAAGGAGAAGGTAAAAAGCTGAAACCAATCAGATATGGACCTTTTAATATTCTAGAAAATATTGGTAGCAATGCCTTCTGTTTGGAGTTGCCTCCTTATATGCAAATGTATGCAGTTGTTAATGTTGAGAAATTGAGATTGTATGAGCCTCCTTTGATTGATTATCAAGGAGAGCATGTTCAAATTCCTTCAATAGATTAATTCTCGCCAGAATATCTTTCAGAATTGCAACAAGATACCATCCTTGACAGAAAGAGACGAAATTCAAAACGAGGGAATGTGGAGTACCTTCATGTTGGTCTCAAAGGCACAAATCCAAGCAAAGCTAAATGGATTGAGGTTGGAAGGGTGAGGGCACTATACCCTCATTTACAGGTTGATTGAAAATAGTCTTTTGGAGGTCCAAAAGCTTCCAATGGGGAGGAGTGATCCGGGGGATAAAAAAGTGCTCCAAAATCAATGTTTTTGAAAGTGATCGATAATGGTTCCTCACGATCCCAACTCAACTTGAACGGGCTCAAACAGAGTCCATATGGAAAATTTATGGTGTTTTGTCCATTTTCCCCAACAGGCAAAATTTTTGTTGACTGTCCAATTTGTACAGGATGACATGGCAGCCGTACTGACACATGGCAGGGATGATGTGGCAAGGATGTGTGGTAGGATGATTGGGCTGATGTGTGGTAGGTGACTGGGTATTTGGTTGGTGATTTGGACCAATGGCAGGGTGCCACATGGCCCAATTAGGTGATTCCACGTGGCACCCTGTGGGCCATTAAAAAATTGGGTCAGACTCCACAAGAATCGAATGTGTGACCTCCAAGGCAAGTGGACAGAGCGTGGGATGGATTACCAGTCCACCTACCGGGTGTTCCTTAACCCATAATGGCGTCGATTTTATTTGAATCCAACGAAAAGTTCATTCAACAGTTGGGTCGGGGCTTAGCTCTAGCCTGTGGACACACGACCTACATCCCATACCCACATGGCTAGGAGCGCGGAACTAACGGGGAGACGATCGTCAAGGGTAGGCAATTATCCACAGGTCTTGGAAACGTGCCCCACACGACCACGAACTTTGGAGCAGGTGCTAAACTCACGCTAACGGTGCACCAATTTCACACATGAGTGAGAATCACGCGTAGAGCCAGGTTTGAGGGTTTGAGAGCTAGGTTTTGGGGGTCTGGGTGCATTCTAGAGGGTCTGCTAGCTGTAGAAGTGGAAACAATTTCAAAGAAGCATAACTTCTTCATTTTTTTACCAAATCAGGTGCAGAAAGAGGCTATACAGGGGGTTTTGGCTATTCTGGATCCATTGGAGCCATTATTTTTTTAGTTAGAGCATGATAAATAATTGTATTTTACATATGGAATACTTAATGAAAGAGGACCATTGGAAGATGGACCAGGAGATGTATCCTAGGAGAGGGGTGAACTCCTTTATCATTTGTTGTGTTATGTGTGTTATTTGATGGCTGTTTATCTATGGTATTTCTGCATTTCTAAGTTCAAAACTCATTAAAAATATATGTGCTTGCAAATTGATCCATTGCACAAGTCACATAAAATTTCACTTGCATTTTTCACAAGCCTTCAATTTTAGATCATTGGTGCCTGTAAACTACGGGGTTGGAGCTAGAGAATACAAGGAGTTGGAGCTTCCTTCAGGTTGGAGACTATAAGATAGGGGGTTGGAGCTGGAGAATCTAGGGAGTTGTAGCTTCCTTCAGGTTGGAGCATGTAAATAGGAGGTTGGAGCCTCCTTCTAGTTGTAGCCCGTAAATAGGGGGTTGGAGCCTCTTTGCCATTGGTGCTGGAGAATTTGGAATTTGGTGCTTCCTATGAATGTAATATTTTGATATATAAGAAAGCATTCCATCATTTTCTCCCATTTAGGTTTCCACGTAAAATTCTAGTGTATTGTATATTTGTTGTTATGATGGGATGCATTGTTTATGGTTATATGTTTATGATAGGTTAAATGCAATCATAAGTGAATGGAATCATTGAATATTACATGTTATGATTTAAAGTGGTAAAAACTAGTGCTCAATACTGATTCACCCCCACCTCTCAGTATTGGTGAATATTCTGAAAACAACGACCCTTAATTTTGAAGATATTTTCATGGGATTTTCCTCAGAAGTCAAGGAAATTGATCTTAGAGGTATCTAAGGGAAACCCTTCAAGGTGATAAGCTCCAATAACATGACAAAATTACTCAAAAAGGGACACCATGGTGTAATTGCATACTTTTTCTCATTAGATGTTCAAACATCCATATCCTCTGCTCTATTGGATACCCAAATAGTTATCAACAACCATTCCAAGGTATTTGGAGATATGCCTAAGGGTATTCCACCAGATCGATATCAAGACCATGTTATTCATTTGCAACAAGGAAGTGTACCACCTGACATTAGACCTTATAGGTATCCATATGCACAAATGAGTGAGATTGAGTGTATGATCCAAGAAATGTTATAGGTGGGCATCATTTAACCTAGGCACAGTTCTTTTATCTTCTCCATTAGTGATGGTTATGAAGAAGGATGGTTCATGGCTTATGTGTCGATATTATAGACAACTCAACAAAATTACCATCAAAGATAAGTTTCCTATTCCCATCATTGATGAATTATTAGATGAATTTCATGGAGCAATTTTCTTTACTAAGTTAGATCTTCGTTCGGTATATCATGAAATCAAATTGAGGTAGGAAGACATTCCCAAAACAACCTTTAGAACACATGTAGGTCATCATGAATATTTGGTTATGCCATTTGGACTTAGTAATTCACCTTCAACATTTCAAAGCTTGATGAATCCTATTTTCAAACGCTTCCTTAGGAAATTTGTGTTAACATTTTTTTTATGAAATACTAATCTACAACAAATCTTGGGAAGAGCATGTACAACATGCTGAGAGAGTATTTCAACTTTTGGAAGAGAAACAACTTCATGTAAATCCTTCCAAGTGTGCCTTTGGGGGTTCAAGAAATAGAATATTTGGGTCATATTGTATCTCATGAAGGCATAAAAGTGGACCCTAACAAAATTAAAACTATGAGGGAATGGCCAATTCCCAAAACCCTAAATAAATTTAGAGGATTCTTAGGATTGATAGACTATTACTGCAAGTTTCTCAAAAACTATGGTCAATTGGAGACACCTCTAAAAACCTTATTAAATAAGGAAGCCTTTTCTTGAACTCAAGAGGCAACCAAAGATTTTGAAAAACTTAAGGAGGCTATGTGTACAACTCTTGTCCTAGCCACACCTAACTTTACAAAAACATTTGTTGTGGAGTGTAATGCCCCAGGCCATGCCATTGGTGCAATTTTAATGCAAGAAGGAAAGCCCATTGCCTTTGAAAGCAACCAACTTAAAGGGAAAATATTTCTAAAACCCATTTACAAAAAAGAAATGTTGACCATACTATTTGTAGTTAAGAAATGATGCCCTTACCTAATAGGAAGACACTTTAAAATAAAAATATATCATGATAGTTTGAAGTACTTCTTGGAGAAACTATTATCTTCAGAAGAGAAACAAAAATGGGTTACAAAGATGCTAGTTTATGACTTTTAAATTTTCTACAAGAAAGGAAAACAAAATATTGTGGTAGATGCACTTTCAAGGAAAGAAGAAGAAACAAGGGATTCACTATGTGTTATTTCTATTTCACAATCTGATTGGGTGGAAGAAGTAAGGATAGAATGGAAGCGAGATCAAGAGGTATGCAAGATCATTCAAAAACTACAAGAGGACCCCAACACATTAGGTAAATTTGTATGGAAGAACGATTTGTTATGGTATCATGATCACCTATATTTATGCAAGCATTCCCAACTCAAACAGAAGGTCCATCTGGAATTTCACACTTCTCCTATATAAGGACATTCAGGGATCAAGAAGGATTTTTTCTGGGAAGGTATTAAATTGTTTTTCAAAATTTTGTGTCTAAATGTGTGGTCTACCAACAGAATAAGGGAGAGACAATAAAGATGCCAGGTCTCCTACAACCATTAGCTATACCAAGTCAATGTTGGGAAGAAGTTTCAATGGATTTTATTACAGGTTTACCCAAATTTGAAGGAAAGACCTTAATCATGGTAGTAGTGGATTAACTGACAAAGTATGCCCATTTTTGCTCTCTTTATCACCCTTTTAAAGAAAGTACAATAGTCATAGCATTCATGGAAATAGTCCAAAAGCTACATGGAGTCCCCAAGATTATTGTAAGTGATAGAGATCCAATTTTCACTAGAAATTTTTGGAATGAATTATTTTCTTGTTTGGGTACTCAATTGGCTCAAAACTTATCTTACCATCCTCAATCCGATGGGAAAACTGAGATTTTGAATAAATGTCTAGAAGGATATCTTCGTTGCTTTGAATCTAATAAACAGACACAATGGGTCAAGTGGTTTCCCTTGGCAGAATGGTGGTACAACACATCTTTCCATACTTCATAAAAAATGTCCTCATTTCTAGCACTTTATGGATATCATCGTCCATCCATCACATCACCCTTGAAAGGGACTACAAAGTTTTAGGTAGTGGAGGATCACATAGGGAACCAACAAGAGGTTCTTAAACTATTGAAGCACAACTTGGTTGTGGCACAAAATAAGATGAAACACCAAGCATATATACATCGCAATGAAAGGGATTTTGAAGTGGGGGATTGTGTATTTTTTAGGCTACAACCATGTATAAACAGATGTCCCTCAAGAAACAAAATAAGGAAAATAAATTAGCACCCAAATATTATGGCCTCTATAAGCTGTTGCAAAGGATTGGAAGTATGGCTTACAAATTGAATTTGCCTCTATCTTCACATGTGCAATCCAGTCTTCCATGTTTCTTGCTTAAAGAAGGTAATTGGTGGCAAGATCCCAATCCAAACTATTTTACTCGATATCAATGAAGAAGGGAAAATCATACTAGAACCAAAAGCAATCCTTGAAACAAAGATTAAGCAACTACGAAATCAAGTGATTAATGAATACATCATCAAATGGAAGAACCTACCAGTGGAAGAGGCAACATGGGAGGATGAGTTATTCATGAAAAAACACCTGCAGTTTGTCAAGTGTTGAGGAAAACACTTATTTTAAGGGGAGGGGAAAGTTAATCCCTAGACAAAGCCCCATGTTAAGTATAAAACCCCTTATTAAGCCCAAGATATTGAATTATTACAATTATAATGTTATATTTGTATGTAGGCTTAGGATCATCTCATCTCATCTCATCTTGTCTTCTGAATTGGATATATAGTAAAAGGAGGTTTCCCCATTGAAATGGACTATATTCATTGAATTTTAATCATTTTTAAGGTGTTGGATCATAACAAAGTCTAAGAATAACAACATAAATTTTACATGTTAAAATTGATCTTGATGGCTTGATGGCCAATATGGATGTATGATTGCAACTCTCCTTTTCCCAGCCCATAATTTGATGATTCCAAACAACTACCCTTGACCTATAGAGGTCAATCATTTGAGAGAATTCATATACTTTGGCACTTATTGTCAAATTTTTCATATTTATTTTCTCCCATGATTAATTGGTTTAATTGTTAATTTTATTCGCTCGTGTGTCGTTGATTACAAAAGAATCCCGACTGCTTGTTTGTGTGTTGATAATTGATGGTATGCATGAGAATTTATATTGATTGAAGGTTTACCTTAGGCCTCAATTCTCACAGTCAATACATAAACTAGGTGAGGGACCTATGTCACTTGGGAAACATTGCTCAACAAAAACTGGGTCATTTCCTCTTCTTCATTTCTTTTTGAATCTTAGTAAAAATTATGATGTATGCTTCTTTTGTGCTACTTTATGTTCTTTGGTTTGTCCCTAATGTGAAAATGGCCCTTATATAGTCATTTTTTTCCCTACTCGTCTCAATCACTTGAAACATAAAAATTTACCGAGTATTCCCCTTGTTGTGTGGTGAACCCATAGTTTCACATGCCTTAGAAGGAACTTCCACTCCTATGATAAGAATGTTGACCCAAAAATATATTTTTGGACCAACGTGATATTTTACATTACCTATCTTTCCAAGACAATAGGAGGACTACTCCGAGTAACATGTTAGAGACCAATCTCAGATTAGAAGACAATATGAGTCGTCATACTCATTTTTTTTATCACATCAAAGAGTATCAAAAGAACATAATGATTGGTCATTTTAGGTGTGCAATGACTTATCAAACACTAGAAGAGTATCGTTGATCATAAATAATTCAGTTGGACGTTGTTTTTTGTTTTTTTCTTAAGTGGAATTGGGGAATATTTTGTATTAAAAGGTGGCAAAAAATGGCAAAATGTTACATAGAATACATACATGATGTTTCAAATAAAATTTCAGTGGCATCATTACATTTCCCCCTATCATTTGACCCTTTCATTCCCATTCTTACTGTAACTGCATATAAACTAACATGACATGTATAAAGCCTATAAAAGACATTCAAAATACATATGGATTTATAGAATATTTAAGAGGTTTGTTACCGCAGATTTTCGTCTGGATGGGTAGAAGACCGATCCATTTCTTTTGCTTCCTTGAGTTGTTGTCCATAATCCCCTTCATTAGCTTTCTCTTCCATTTGGCTTGTAGTTTATTGAGTTGTAGAATCCAAGTTGTAATCGTTTCTTGTGTACTGAACAAAGTGCTTTATCTTATAATAGCCCATTTCAATTTCTGAATTTTTTTCCCCATATGATTCTAGATTGCTCATTGTCTTATTATATTGTTCTTGATGTTGCCTTTCCAAATGTGAAGAATTTTTGAGAAAGTTCTAAGTGATATTCCATTACTTTGTAAGATCTCTTCATGTCTCTTCAAATCCTGGAGGATACATCTAAGGTCTCGTGAATCCATGTTGTTCCAGAACTAGAAAAGAAAACTTTGTTTCCTACAAAGAACCAGGAAAACTGATTTGTCAAAAGGAAGACTAAAAACACTCTTATGGAAGATGAGAAGAAATATGATGAAACATATCCACCAATTCCAAACTATTTCTTCAAGGTGAAAAGCCAAACATTGCATGGAAATTTTGTATTTCTCTTGAGAAAGGAATCCACAGTCAAGCCAAAAACAATTCACAAACATCCCACAAACCAGATCACCATGTATAGCCAACCAACAAATCAATATACTAGAAGACCATAACAGACATGGAAACTGCATTAGATGATTGAGACGAAAAAATACAGAAAGAGGCATAGACATTGAGACAAAAGGAGGGGTTGAGATAATATTTCCTAGGCTCCTCCCCCCACATACAAAAGCTAATGCCAAACTAATAAATCTGAACAAGACTAAGAAGAGACAAATATGGAACTCCAAGAGGGAAAAGTCTAGGAGGTTCTAACACTTAACCAACACACAACATGCTGAAACCATGTGAGCAAATGGGAATTTCCTTTCCACATCGTCGACCTACTATTTGTCCTCTAATTACGAACCAAGAAGAGGGATCCCAATGCTCTAGAAAATCCCCTGGCATTCAAAAAATTAAAAAATATAATTGGATTAATCCCATGGATCCAACATACATTAAATGCAGAAAGTATAAAGTTTAAATGTTCCATTATCTATCTCGTGTTGCTAAGGGTAAGTTGTGACCTTGGATTTCTACCCCCACTTGCTTGGTCCTTGCCTTCCTTTATAACTTGCTATGTGGTATAGTAACACCATATCTAATCTATGCTATCTCTAGCGACATGTTTAAGGGATGGAGGAGAGAGATAAGCCCTCATATTTTTAAAAGTTCCTTGGGGCGGACCAGAGGCTTCTTTTGCCAAATTGTCTGCCTTGCTATTATTTTCTCATAAGACATGAAAAAAGGAAATTTTGGCTAGCTTCTGAGGAACTTCTATGATTTTGGAGAGGATTGAAGCTAGCTGGGAGTCTTTTGGAGGTTTCTTGTGAGTTAAATACTTAATGAAAATCCTTGAGTCTCTTATGACTACCAATTCTCTTATTCCCAAGCCAATGGTGATGGAAAGACCTAGAAAAGGAGGGTATGCCTTTGCTTAATTGTTTATTGCAGTTTCCAGTCCCCAAGCATAGATGGATTTTTGAATTTCCTCAGGAATTCAGTTGGACTTTGTTAAAGAGGTAGATAATGTTCAATTTCCCTCTAGTTATGCCTCACACACCAAATTTGGGTTTACATTACTAGTAGTGTTTCAAAATGAAAATCTTCCCTAGTATATTATCACTCGCTTATCATGTTCATAACAACCATTTATGTTAGGGTGCCTGGAAAGATCTTGTTGGGACACAATCAAAGTCAATTTGACCTCATTTGGCTCAATTTGAACAACATATCTTTTGGCTTTTGGGTAGTCCATCCCCAACTAATTTCGAGTTTAAACCCTCCCAAATTATAAAAGTGTATGTTCAGGATGATTATGTTAGATTTCATCAAAAGAAAAAGTAGTTTGCAAATTTTTTAACATTGACCCTTCTCATAGGTCACTAGGTGAGTTCCACTTGGGTTGAATTTTGCAAAGAAGATAAAAGACAATTTGCGATCTTCTTAAAAAACCAATGTTTGCAACTTGTATTTCTCAAGATAATCTTTCTAACACGATCTAATTTTTGCAGTTTCAAGTTCACATGGCTAATTTATGACATCCACAAGTTGTACGTCTCTTGGGAGGAAACTTCATTGTTGTAACTCTAATGCTTAGATTATGTTCTGAGCCAAATCCTTAAGGAAAATGAACCTAAAAATGATGTAGTTGTCCTATATATTTATAACAATATATCATATGCCTAATTTTGACCCCCTGTCATCAAGGATAACCTTTCACAAAATCCTAATTAGTTTCAAGGCCAGAGATTAGTGGTAGAAGTTTAGAGTTTAAAAAATGTTGTTGTTTAGCAACAAAATAGAGAAATATGTTTCTATGATGTAGCTTACCTCAAGAGTTTCCTAATGAGATATCATTTTCCTAATTCTGTCCCCAGATGATACATTTAAATCCCTCACAAATCTTCGAACTAGTTTGGGGATGGGATCGTGGGAATGTGCATAGAAAAAATATTATAGGCTTGTAAATAAGGTTTTAACCATATGGAATCCAAATTATGGTCAATATCGTAAAATTACTTGTCCATACTTTTCAGATGATACCTCATTTGCTCCATTTCACCTCCATATGACTGGATGGTGAGCTTTGAAAGACAAGGGTACTTGAGGGCCTTGGTGTTAGGGTACTTTTCACATGCATGTGTTCTCAGGTTAAAAAGAGGGGCATGCTTGTGTCAAATCAATTTTTTGATCAAGTGCTTGAGTAGTTCGTGTTGAGGGATTTTCGATGGTGTGCTCGATGTCTCATTTTGATGGTGTATTGTCCCAATTCAATCTCAATAAGCTTAATGGAAAATGGACTAAATTAGTGAAAATTGGGTAAGTTAAGCATTAAATGCTAATAAGGGCACAGGTTTTAAGAAAATGGAAAATTGGTTTTTGGGAGCAAAAACTCAAGATCAAGGGATCTGAAACCTTTAACACATACATCCTAAAGCTTTAAAATCCCCTCTGCTATCTAAGGTTCCCATATGCCAAGTTTGAAGGGCTAAAGAAAAATTATAGCAAATAAATCCTCTAGCATAGAACCTAAGCCCAAAAACTCAATGCCCCCTCCACCATGAACCAAACACATGCACACAAATCAAGGAAGAAGATGAGAGGACACACATGCTCCTCATGCCAAAAATAGAAAATAGTTGGTCTTCTCTTCTCCACCCCCATTTCTACTTCTCTAGTAAGTAGTTGTAGAGGAGGAATCACTAGAAAAAAGGAGTCATGGTTGAATGTAGTCTTGAGGTGACTTCATTATTGTACACAAAACTAGTATGTACAAGTACCCTAGTTTCTCCATAATTGGCTTGAGAAATTTCAGTGGTTTCCATTGTTGGTTCACTATTTCATGATTTTTTTTTTTTATGGTTTTTGCATTTTTAGGTTGATAATGGTGTTGGTTTGTCCATTTCGAGGTTGAAACGGGTGTTA
>JZKD02S2018745.1:0-18080 GCA_000966675.3 Picea glauca | reverse complement strand
CAATAATGTTGCAGCAACCAAGATCATAAGAAGAAACACCATGCACAAGAACACAAGAAGTATCCTGGGAAACCCTTCTCAACAAGGGAAGAAAACCCAACCAAATATTTTTCTATATTCTTCAAGAGAAATACCTTCACCTCCAAGAAATACCTAACACACAAGAGGGTGCTTAAACCATAGAAATCTAGCACCCAAGAGAGGTGCACACCTTTTTCCAAAGAGATGTACTTGCTGAAATTTCCAAATTCACAAGGAAAATATGATTCCACAATGGGGAATCTTGCCTTACTTATATTAGACTTGACCAATCAACAAAGGCATCTATTGGCTCAACAGGGCCGACCTCTCTCTTTATAATTTATTATTATTATTATTATTATTATTATATTATAATTAATATTATCAATATTAATTATCTTTTACATTTATTATTAATCACATTAAGGTGGGGACGACCTATACCCTTTACATAACAATTAGGGTTACAGGCAAGTATGACTCTTGAACAACATATAGCAAAGGATATGATACACCCACTAGGTAAAAATCCATAGGGATGTCATAGCTCTGGCTCAGTGCATTACACAAAAGAACCAGATTTACACACGTTCACCTATGCTCATCCACATGCACGTTCACTCTACAGATCTCCATTCCCACTGCCTCACATAGGAGAATCGTCTGGATTTTTCTCGTCAACTCTGATACTCAGAGGAGGCTAACACATCATCTTCATTTATGTTCACATGATGATGTGCCCAACACTTTTGGGATTTCACATGTTCACCTTTTGCTCAGCCACAGGCACGTCCAACTCATCATATCTCTTTTTCTAATGGATAATCATCTAGAGTTCTTCTCACTCTCTTCATGGAGGAGGTCATCTCTATGTTCCTATCTCTGTCTCAGGCAGGAACCACGAACCCTTCTTAGGGGATTTCTCTTAGGTTTGTAAGCTGAGAGAAAGGCTTCACATAGCTGCATTGATCCACACCTCACAGGTTTGTAAGTTGGAGAATGTCTCACATAGCTGCATTCATCAACAATACCTTACTCACCCATTTATGTTGTCTCTCATTCAAGTCCCTCTGCTCTAATAAATATCACAAGTTGTTGTGGTCCGTCCTAACCACAAAGCATCCTCCTACCAAGTACTATCTAAATTTGGCCAATGCATGCATGATGACCAACATCTCCTTGTCATAGATCAGATAGAGCTTCTCGTGATCCCTTAGCTTTATGCTCTTGAAGGTGATTGGGTGTAAATTATTCATCAATACTACTCCAATCCCTTCGCTATATGCGTCACATTCCAGGAAAAAAGTCCGTGTGAATTATGGTAGTGATAATACTGGTCAAGTACTCATTACTTTCTTCATTTTTTCAAATGTCGCATGCGCCTCTTTTGACCATAGGACTGCCCCATTTTTGGTGAGATCTGTCAATGGCATTGCTAATTGAAAAAATCCTTTCACAAAGTGCCTGTAGTAACTACATATCCTATATAATCCTCATAGATATGTGAGTGAGCTAGGAGTGGGCCAGTTTAAGATGATCTGAATCTTCTCCCGATGCACTTTTATTCCCTCAACACCAATCATGTGCCATATATAGAGGATCTATGTCAACTTGAACTCTTTTCTACCTTAGCAAAAAGCGATTGTTCCTCCATAACGGTGAGAATCTCGTCCACATACTTCAGTTGTTCTTCCCATGTCCTGCTATAGATGAGAAGATCGTCAAAGAACACCAATAAAAATGTCCTCAACTGCTTGTTGAAGATATGGTTCATGCATGACTGAAAGGTAGCTGGTGCATTAGAGAAACCGAAGGGCATGACTAAAAACTTATAGTTCCCATAGTGATAGCTGACTGTTATTTTATGTGTATGCTCCTCCCTTACCCAAATCTGGTGGTACCCTGATAGCAAATCATCCTTTGAGAAATACATTATCCCATGTAGTTCATCGATCAACTCATCAATATTGGGCATTGGGTATCAGTTCTTAATGGTCTTTTTATTTAACGCCCTATAGTCTATGCACATCCTCATAGTACCATCTTTCTTTTTCACCAGTGCAACTAATGAAGCAAAAGGAATAGAACTAGGTTAGATGTGTCCCATCTCTAATAGCTCCTTTATGTCCTTCTCTATTTCATCCTTTAATCTCTTGGGATGCTTGTAAGAAGAGGCGATGAAGGGTTTTGATCCTTCTTCTAGCTCAATGACATGCTCAAATCCTCTGTTTGGTGGTTTCCCTACTGGAAATGGTTCAAACAGTCTCTCTTGTTGTCCCAACAATGCATGAATATCCATAAGGTAATGCAGATATTCCTATGATGGCTTCTCCATAGTGATCAAGCACTTTGTTGCACAAGCCACGTCCTCATGTCTAAAAAAGGCCTCCATGTGCTGGTTAGACACGATCCCGTGGGAACCTATTGGCATACCTCTCAGGACAACTCGCTGCCCATCCTTGTCCTGGAACTCCATTCTCATGTCCTTATAATTCATGTGAATATCCCCCAAAGAGTATAGTCTCTTAACTCCTAACACCACATGAATATCTGCTAAATCCATGATGTAAAAGTCCTTGGTCAATGTGTTGTAACTCTTTGCCCTTGCACAATTCCTCTAATCCTGAAGGTATAATATTTAGGGAGTCATGAAAGTGTGGCAATGTTTGCCCCCTTAGCGATACCTTGTAATGGCACCTACTATGTAGTCTACAAGGGCTCGCTATTGTCTTGTACAATACCTTTGTCATCACCGTCATCCTCCTCGTCGGAAACTACCTCAATATAATGGACTTTACCCTTTCMCATACATCTATGACCTGGTTCCCATGGATCTTTGYAGMTRAATTAAAGCTTCGTCCTCCTTAGTTCTCTCTAAGTCTCCTCATCCGTTATGTCCTTCCCTRTCCATGACTTMTGGGAAAATTTGGTTTMCTTGCCTCCTTGAGGGATGAAGGATTTTATCCAAGCCTTCTTGTTGAGTGCGTCCTTCATATYCCGGGACCTCATGATGGTCTCCTGCAATGTGGTTAGCCTAAAGGCCTTCACCCATCCTCTCAAAGGTTCAACCAATCCTCCCGTGAATAACATCACCAACCTTTGTTGAGATATATATATGTCACCATAATCACCATTCTCTTAAATTTTGTGATGTATGCTTCTGGTGTGCCTGTTTGTTTCAATTGTGCCAATTCTCTGAAGTGCATTTTATGGGCCTTCTTGTCAAGCATGTCCATCAATCTTTGAGTGAATTCCACATATGAAGTCACGTTGGCGTGCCCTAATGTCACCAACCCATGGTACCACCATTCGTGAGCTTCTCCTTCCAAGTGAAGAGTGGCGTATTGAATTGGTCTACTTCGGACATTGGGTTGAGTTGGAGGTACATGTCTAACTTATGTACCCAGGACCTGGACGTACTCTTTGTTGATCCATCGAAGGGTGGAATAGTCAACCTTCCCACCTTGCGCATGAGATCAAAATTCTATGTGCTTCGTGTTCCTTTGTTCCCCTCCATCAGGCTATACTTATGTTTGAGTTCGCATAAGTATTTATAGGAAACATTCTCACGAATGTCCGCATCTATCGTCTCATACTCTCTGTATGAGACGTTAATATCAATCCCCAGATCTAGTTACTCCTTTACTTCTATAGGCTACCCTGTCAGGAACTGTGGTAATAAATTCCTAGGTATCTTTATGCTCTTGCTCTGAGTTGGAGTGTGGTTGTTTCTATTCTCAGAGTGTATTCTGTCACTCCAACGGGATCCACTAGGTCCACCTTGACTTGCACCATTGATATTTCTACTGTCCTAACAATGGTGTGAATGCCTCAAGTGACTACTATTGGAACTTTGTTGTATCTTCCTGTCTCTTGACCAAATATTGTAGTATTTGGATCATCTCATTGTTGTCTCCCATGCTTCCTTATGGTTACGAGTCTATGTGTTTTACTTCTATTTATCTTTCTATCGAATCTCGAAAAGTTTTTTCTCCATGCCCTTTTCTTCTAGGCATCAATGTATTCACAGGCTGGTAGAATCACCGACTATCATACCACTGTAATGTTCCCAACTAGAATATAGGGGAAATATATGTGTACTACCCAATATTATTATTTTTCTTTGTCTGATTTTATTAAACAGTTTGCTGGAAGTGCCAAATAATAGATTAAACATAGATCATACATCCATTACACATAGAATTGAGCAGATAATAATGGAATCTTATTGTGGATGGAAGTTCTCCAAAAATGAGTACAATGGTAAATATGAGTTGTAATAATAGTTGCAAACTACTACTAAGCACACAAGCTAATGGATTCCAGGAAGCATCACAAACTACTAGAAAAACAATGGAACCTGGAATGATGTCAAGATATGGAACCCAAGGCTCTTCAAGCCTTCCTCTGCTCTGCTTAGGTGATGTTTTCTCCATAGCCGATCCTGCAATTGCTTCAGACTCCTTCCCAGACCCGATCTGACGAGCTATTGCAAAACCCTGATTCACAGGGGTCCTCACGGGATGTCTTCTGGGTGTTTAGCGGGGCCGTGTGGGATGACCCTAGTTCAACCCGCAGGGATGCCTCCTTTTCAAGGTGCACAAAACCCTCCTGCACCTACGGCCCTGATGAACAACTTCTTCATAAATTTACCATAAACCCCTTTTGCGAGCTGATCTTGACTTCAAATTCTCTTCTGGAAGAAAACAAGCACCACAATGAACTCAAATGAGGATTCCAGATGAATCCCCCTCTTGTCTAGCTAGGGTGGATATTGCACCATCGAAACCAAACCTACAGTGGAAGGGTTTTACCCAAAACCCCCACGAAAACACTGGCTACAGGAGCACTCAATAAGATATAAAAACATAATGCCAAGGGGAAGGGTTTCTCCTCTATTTATCCTTCCTTTCGATCTTCTAGATCTTTACCCCATTTTGAGCAATTCAAATCTTCACTTTATTTTCCCTCCAATTCCATTAAATATAATTGTTTATTTTATTTAATATCAATTTTAGGGTTTGCAAATCTTTTTACCTAGTGACACCTCCTTGAATCCCTTTTTCCTTTGTGATTATAGCCTACAGGAGTCGTATAGGCTATTGAGTCATCCCAATCACTTGGAAGGGGACATTACATAGCTACCCTTATGTCCCAAGGAAATCATATGTATATTTATATCAGTTAACCTTTTTCTTTGAAAATGAAACTTATATTAAATACCATAGTTATAGTTGATAAGATTTATAGTTGCAACTTGTTCACAACAATATTTCTTGAAGAGGGCCCGTCTTAGGTGCTTGGATGATTCAACATGTTCTACTTTCCTTTGGAAAAAGAAACACATGATAGCCTCTCAAGGAGAAAATTCCCAATTGGGAGAATTCAATTAAGGATGTAGACCCTTTGCCCCTTGGGGCACATGCCCATCTATTAGACTTGACTCTTCCTATCTTATTTATTATCCTAAGTTTATTCCCTCCATTTTTCTTTGGAACACCTCCCAATGACATGTGGCATTAAAAATGTACCTATCTCCGGTTGACTGTTACATTATGCACAAGCTATGCAATGTTTCATGGCTCTCTCTACTTCACATTCAAACACTATGGAGGAAATTTATTTATAAATATGTTATGGATACCCTCCCACAATGCATGTGGGATAAGTAAGGTGGATTTTCAAATCAAGGGCCAAGATTCACATGGAGAATAGATCAACGATTATTGAGTCTCTATCTTTCGGAGGCCATAAATTGAGTTCTCAATGTTCAAATTGAGCAAACAAGAGCTCGTTGGAAAGATAGAGACACAAAGAAAACTTTGGAAATGGCTTATGTGGTCGGAATGATAGTTATCATTCCCTAAAAATTAAAACACATTAGTGATTATTTCTGGCTTGGTAGCACATTATTTTTGAAAAATTGGTTGTTAAAAGGAATTTGTGAACATCTAAAAGTATACCCTAATTGAGATATGAATATAAAATTTCATATTTACCAAAGGGATCTTAATTCATTTCACAAAAGGGTAAAAACCCTAACCATAAAGTTGTTCCAAGAACCCAAGATACCGAGTACAATTTACAAAGTGTGAATAAAGGAGTTGACTTCGAACACTCGTAGATTCATTTGACAAGAGCCAATGATGTAAACCCACTGTTGAAATGCAAGGAGACCTGCCACTGATGTCTACAAGTCCCATGGTACTGATGGGTTTCTAGATTTCAATCCTGGATAATGAACTAGAGGTGTGAGGGTGAAATCTGTCGAAGGAGGGTCTTGATATATCTCCCATCAATCGACACAAAACATGTAAAGATAGATGGTGTGAAAATCACAATGGAGAAAAACTGACACAAGGATGGTCGGGAAAGGGGAAAAGAGATTGTAGGTGGATGACGCAGAGAAAATTCCCTTGAACATGTATGCAAGAAAAATGTCTTGACCTAGTAGCATTAACTCATATGAATACCATACTAACTGGTCATGGATTGATGAGTGGAACGTGACACAATGATGGGAATGGTGGTCGATGAGAAAGAATGGATGACTTGACCATTATACATGATGATAGAATATGTGCATTGTTCAAGGGATACTCAAAGTAGTAATGAATGCTAGATAATGAAGATAACAAGATGGAAAACCCCTCTAAAAATTCGCCACCATGATTGGCGAGTACCTCTTTCTAGTTTTACGAGCTTGAGGAGGATAATAGATGCTCGATATAGCTCATCTTACGATGAGTCCCTCGACATATTATTAATGAACCTGAAGAAGCAGGGGTTCGGTCCCATGTGTGGGTCCTTTGATGTAAAGTTTAACGAGTCCAAAGAAGGTAAACTCGATGATGTTTTCATGTTTAGAGAGTCTGAAAAGAAAGTAAAGAAGATTGCATAATGAAATTTTTCGTAAAGTTAGTCTCCAGGGTACGAAAAAGTATAAAACAATACCTAGGAGAACTCTCCTAACTAAAATGGATAGGGTGTTCCTTTTTCGTAAATAGTTTGATGAGACCGAAAAAGAGATAAACTTCCGCTCAACAGACGTGCTTTCTAATTCACTTTAATGAGTGTGAAAGGCAACAAGATCGCTCGACAATATTTTCATTTTTTAACGAGTTCAAAAAGAGCTTAAATAGTTCTCGATAATGAGATCCTTTTTCGTAATTAGTCTAACTAGGCCGAAAAATGGGTAAACAATCACTCGAAAGATGCCCTTTCTAACCTTTTAATGAGTGTGAAAGGAAACAAGCTCACTCGACAATGTTTTCATGTTTAGAGAGTTTGAAAAGAGCTTAAAGGAGACTCCAAAGAGTTCTTCATAGAGATTTTACGAGTTCAAAAAAGAGATAAAATTATACTCAATAACCTATTCTCATGTATCAATGAGCACGAGAAAGAACAAAGACTAAGGTCGATAAGCTATCGTCATGTATTTACGAGCATGAGAAAGAACAAAGACTAAGATCAAGATTGGTTTCATTTTTACACAAGCTTGAAACAGAGTAAAACTATGCTTGGGTAGGTTTCATTTTTTCATGAGCTTGAAACTAGGAAAATTATGCTCAACACCTCCCAATGGAAAGTACAAAGGTGGGTGGTTGGTACTTTTCCCCCAGCTTAAGAAGCTAGTGGCTTAACTCCAACATAATAACCAAAGACTGGAGACATGCCCCCCAAGCTTCATTCATCCACTGAATCTTCTCCCATCGCCAATGTCTATACCTTATAGACTCCTAGGGAAAAACCTCGATCATGGCTTCCAAGAGATCTTCGCGATACAAAATAACAAAACTCTGGAAGGAATGCATGTCAAGGGGAACGATAGGGGTAGGGATATTAGCCTCTAAAATCCCTATCGAAGACAATGCCATGTCAACTACCAGATCTAAGTCAGAAGAAGGGAGAGATTCTTGCTCATTCGGAGTTTCATGCATGGGACAAGCTGCGACATAATTGACCTGCGGCAGGGCGGATGATGCTGACATATAATGACCATTTACGGAAGATTGATGGTTGACCATCATATGAGGGACAATGAATGAAATATGGTCTATGGTCACTATGTGTCCATTATTATGAAAACACATCACTCGAAAGAGTGTGGACACAAAAGATTTCATTACGTAAACATAGTATCGCATGAGGAGAAAATTAAAGTCCAAGGGGTTGTGGACTACCATCACATCAATATAGACCAATTTCCACCCAAAAGTAATAAGAAATTGAGGAAGGATCTCGAAAGGTTGACTAACCCTTCAATTAAAAGCCAACAAATTTTGAGCCACTGGTGCTGGTTGAGGTGAACCAAGAGCTTGCCAAGCATTCAAGGATAGGATGCTAACAAAAACTCCTTCGTCTATTATAGTGTTTGGAATATTCCTNAATGGCACCTACTATGTAGTCTACAAGGGCTCGCTATTGTCTTGTACAATACCTTTGTCATCACCGTCATCCTCCTCGTCGGAAACTACCTCAATATAATGGACTTTACCCTTTCACATACATCTATGACCTGGTTCCCATGGATCTTTGTAGATGAATTAAAGCTTCGTCCTCCTTAGTTCTCTCTAAGTCTCCTCATCCGTTATGTCCTTCCCTATCCATGACTTCTGGGAAAATTTGGTTTCCTTGCCTCCTTGAGGGATGAAGGATTTTATCCAAGCCTTCTTGTTGAGTGCGTCCTTCATATTCCGGGACCTCATGATGGTCTCCTGCAATGTGGTTAGCCTAAAGGCCTTCACCCATCCTCTCAAAGGTTCAACCAATCCTCCCGTGAATAACATCACCAACCTTTGTTGAGATATATATGTCACCATAATCACCATTCTCTTAAATTTTGTGATGTATGCTTCTGGTGTGCCTGTTTGTTTCAATTGTGCCAATTATCTGAAGTGCATTTTATGGGCCTTCTTGTCAAGCATGTCCATCAATATTTGAGTGAATTCCACATATGAAGTCACGTTGGCGTGCCCTAATGTCACCAACCCATGGTACCACCATTCGTGAGCTTCTCTTTCCAAGTGAAGAGTGGCGTATTGAATTGATCTACTTCGGACATTGGGTTGAGTTGGAGGTACATGTCTAACTTATGTACCCAGGACCTGGACATACTCTTTGTTGATCCATCGAAGGGTGGAATAGTCAACCTTCCCACCTTGCGCATGAGATCAAAATTCTATGTGCTTCGTGTTCCTTTGTTCCCCTCCATAGGGCTATACTTATGTTTGAGTTCGCATAAGTATTTATAGGAAACATTCTCACGAATGTCCGCATCTATCGTCTCATACTCTCTGTATGAGACGTTAATATCAATCCCCAGATCTAGTTACTCCTTTACTTCTATAGGCTACCCTGTCAGGAACTGTGGTAATAAATTCCTAGGTATCTTTATGCTCTTGCTCTGAGTTGGAGTGTGGTTGTTTCTATTCTCAGAGTGTATTCTGTCACTCCAACGGGATCCACTAGGTCCACCTTGACTTGCACCATTGATATTTCTACTGTCCTAACAATGGTGTGAATGCCTCAAGTGACTACTATTGGAACTTTGTTGTATCTTCCTGTCTCTTGACCAAATATTGTAGTATTTGGATCATCTCATTGTTGTCTCCCATGCTTCCTTATGGTTACGAGTCTATGTGTTTTACTTCTATTTATCTTTCTATCGAATCTCGAAAAGTTTTTTCTCCATGCCCTTTTCTTCTAGGCATCAATGTATTCACAGGCTGGTAGAATCACCGACTATCATACCACTGTAATGTTCCCAACTAGAATATAGGGGAAATATATGTGTACTACCCAATATTATTATTTTTCTTTGTCTGATTTTATTAAACAGTTTGCTGGAAGTGCCAAATAATAGATTAAACATAGATCATACATCCATTACACATAGAATTGAGCAGATAATAATGGAATCTTATTGTGGATGGAAGTTCTCCAAAAATGAGTACAATGGTAAATATGAGTTGTAATAATAGTTGCAAACTACTACTAAGCACACAAGCTAATGGATTCCAGGAAGCATCACAAACTACTAGAAAAACAATGGAACCTGGAATGATGTCAAGATATGGAACCCAAGGCTCTTCAAGCCTTCCTCTGCTCTGCTTAGGTGATGTTTTCTCCATAGCCGATCCTGCAATTGCTTCAGACTCCTTCCCAGACCCGATCTGACGAGCTATTGCAAAACCCTGATTCACAGGGGTCCTCACGGGATGTCTTCTGGGTGTTTAGCGGGGCCGTGTGGGATGACCCTAGTTCAACCCGCAGGGATGCCTCCTTTTCAAGGTGCACAAAACCCTCCTGCACCTACGGCCCTGATGAACAACTTCTTCATAAATTTACCATAAACCCCTTTTGCGAGCTGATCTTGACTTCAAATTCTCTTCTGGAAGAAAACAAGCACCACAATGAACTCAAATGAGGATTCCAGATGAATCCCCCTCTTGTCTAGCTAGGGTGGATATTGCACCATCGAAACCAAACCTACAGTGGAAGGGTTTTACCCAAAACCCCCACGAAAACACTGGCTACAGGAGCACTCAATAAGATATAAAAACATAATGCCAAGGGGAAGGGTTTCTCCTCTATTTATCCTTCCTTTCGATCTTCTAGATCTTTACCCCATTTTGAGCAATTCAAATCTTCACTTTATTTTCCCTCCAATTCCATTAAATATAATTGTTTATTTTATTTAATATCAATTTTAGGGTTTGCAAATCTTTTTACCTAGTGACACCTCCTTGAATCCCTTTTTCCTTTGTGATTATAGCCTACAGGAGTCGTATAGGCTATTGAGTCATCCCAATCACTTGGAAGGGGACATTACATAGCTACCCTTATGTCCCAAGGAAATCATATGTATATTTATATCAGTTAACCTTTTTCTTTGAAAATGAAACTTATATTAAATACCATAGTTATAGTTGATAAGATTTATAGTTGCAACTTGTTCACAACAATATTTCTTGAAGAGGGCCCGTCTTAGGTGCTTGGATGATTCAACATGTTCTACTTTCCTTTGGAAAAAGAAACACATGATAGCCTCTCAAGGAGAAAATTCCCAATTGGGAGAATTCAATTAAGGATGTAGACCCTTTGCCCCTTGGGGCACATGCCCATCTATTAGACTTGACTCTTCCTATCTTATTTATTATCCTAAGTTTATTCCCTCCATTTTTCTTTGGAACACCTCCCAATGACATGTGGCATTAAAAATGTACCTATCTCCGGTTGACTGTTACATTATGCACAAGCTATGCAATGTTTCATGGCTCTCTCTACTTCACATTCAAACACTATGGAGGAAATTTATTTATAAATATGTTATGGATACCCTCCCACAATGCATGTGGGATAAGTAAGGTGGATTTTCAAATCAAGGGCCAAGATTCACATGGAGAATAGATCAACGATTATTGAGTCTCTATCTTTCGGAGGCCATAAATTGAGTTCTCAATGTTCAAATTGAGCAAACAAGAGCTCGTTGGAAAGATAGAGACACAAAGAAAACTTTGGAAATGGCTTATGTGGTCGGAATGATAGTTATCATTCCCTAAAAATTAAAACACATTAGTGATTATTTCTGGCTTGGTAGCACATTATTTTTGAAAAATTGGTTGTTAAAAGGAATTTGTGAACATCTAAAAGTATACCCTAATTGAGATATGAATATAAAATTTCATATTTACCAAAGGGATCTTAATTCATTTCACAAAAGGGTAAAAACCCTAACCATAAAGTTGTTCCAAGAACCCAAGATACCGAGTACAATTTACAAAGTGTGAATAAAGGAGTTGACTTCGAACACTCGTAGATTCATTTGACAAGAGCCAATGATGTAAACCCACTGTTGAAATGCAAGGAGACCTGCCACTGATGTCTACAAGTCCCATGGTACTGATGGGTTTCTAGATTTCAATCCTGGATAATGAACTAGAGGTGTGAGGGTGAAATCTGTCGAAGGAGGGTCTTGATATATCTCCCATCAATCGACACAAAACATGTAAAGATAGATGGTGTGAAAATCACAATGGAGAAAAACTGACACAAGGATGGTCGGGAAAGGGGAAAAGAGATTGTAGGTGGATGACGCAGAGAAAATTCCCTTGAACATGTATGCAAGAAAAATGTCTTGACCTAGTAGCATTAACTCATATGAATACCATACTAACTGGTCATGGATTGATGAGTGGAACGTGACACAATGATGGGAATGGTGGTCGATGAGAAAGAATGGATGACTTGACCATTATACATGATGATAGAATATGTGCATTGTTCAAGGGATACTCAAAGTAGTAATGAATGCTAGATAATGAAGATAACAAGATGGAAAACCCCTCTAAAAATTCGCCACCATGATTGGCGAGTACCTCTTTCTAGTTTTACGAGCTTGAGGAGGATAATAGATGCTCGATATAGCTCATCTTACGATGAGTCCCTCGACATATTATTAATGAACCTGAAGAAGCAGGGGTTCGGTCCCATGTGTGGGTCCTTTGATGTAAAGTTTAACGAGTCCAAAGAAGGTAAAC
Source organism: Picea glauca (assembly GCA_000966675.3). Taxonomy (NCBI): domain Eukaryota; kingdom Viridiplantae; phylum Streptophyta; class Pinopsida; order Pinales; family Pinaceae; genus Picea; species Picea glauca. The sequence goes on along the minus strand of JZKD02S2018745.1, from coordinate 5,517 downwards.
TCGATGATGTTTTCATGTTTAGAGAGTCTGAAAAGAAAGTAAAGAAGATTGCATAATGAAATTTTTCGTAAAGTTAGTCTCCAGGGTACGAAAAAGTATAAAACAATACCTAGGAGAACTCTCCTAACTAAAATGGATAGGGTGTTCCTTTTTCGTAAATAGTTTGATGAGACCGAAAAAGAGATAAACTTCCGCTCAACAGACGTGCTTTCTAATTCACTTTAATGAGTGTGAAAGGCAACAAGATCGCTCGACAATATTTTCATTTTTTAACGAGTTCAAAAAGAGCTTAAATAGTTCTCGATAATGAGATCCTTTTTCGTAATTAGTCTAACTAGGCCGAAAAATGGGTAAACAATCACTCGAAAGATGCCCTTTCTAACCTTTTAATGAGTGTGAAAGGAAACAAGCTCACTCGACAATGTTTTCATGTTTAGAGAGTTTGAAAAGAGCTTAAAGGAGACTCCAAAGAGTTCTTCATAGAGATTTTACGAGTTCAAAAAAGAGATAAAATTATACTCAATAACCTATTCTCATGTATCAATGAGCACGAGAAAGAACAAAGACTAAGGTCGATAAGCTATCGTCATGTATTTACGAGCATGAGAAAGAACAAAGACTAAGATCAAGATTGGTTTCATTTTTACACAAGCTTGAAACAGAGTAAAACTATGCTTGGGTAGGTTTCATTTTTTCATGAGCTTGAAACTAGGAAAATTATGCTCAACACCTCCCAATGGAAAGTACAAAGGTGGGTGGTTGGTACTTTTCCCCCAGCTTAAGAAGCTAGTGGCTTAACTCCAACATAATAACCAAAGACTGGAGACATGCCCCCCAAGCTTCATTCATCCACTGAATCTTCTCCCATCGCCAATGTCTATACCTTATAGACTCCTAGGGAAAAACCTCGATCATGGCTTCCAAGAGATCTTCGCGATACAAAATAACAAAACTCTGGAAGGAATGCATGTCAAGGGGAACGATAGGGGTAGGGATATTAGCCTCTAAAATCCCTATCGAAGACAATGCCATGTCAACTACCAGATCTAAGTCAGAAGAAGGGAGAGATTCTTGCTCATTCGGAGTTTCATGCATGGGACAAGCTGCGACATAATTGACCTGCGGCAGGGCGGATGATGCTGACATATAATGACCATTTACGGAAGATTGATGGTTGACCATCATATGAGGGACAATGAATGAAATATGGTCTATGGTCACTATGTGTCCATTATTATGAAAACACATCACTCGAAAGAGTGTGGACACAAAAGATTTCATTACGTAAACATAGTATCGCATGAGGAGAAAATTAAAGTCCAAGGGGTTGTGGACTACCATCACATCAATATAGACCAATTTCCACCCAAAAGTAATAAGAAATTGAGGAAGGATCTCGAAAGGTTGACTAACCCTTCAATTAAAAGCCAACAAATTTTGAGCCACTGGTGCTGGTTGAGGTGAACCAAGAGCTTGCCAAGCATTCAAGGATAGGATGCTAACAAAAACTCCTTCGTCTATTATAGTGTTTGGAATATTCCTACCACAAAATTTGACAGTGATTTGGAAAGGTGTGTAAGAAGGGAGACGAGGTTCTATTAGAGCATTCCAATCAATGGTAATCAAATTGCTTGGAGGGGGTGCCATTGGAATGGGTGGAATTTCCCCTTGTATGAAAGCATCTGCAATAACAAGAAATACTAGAGCTACATCCTCACTCTTCAAAGGAGGAGTGGGATCTGTTATCGTACANTTGGTACTTTTCCCCCAGCTTAAGAAGCTAGTGGCTTAACTCCAACATAATAACCAAAGACTGGATACATGCCCCCCAAGCTTCATTTCATCCACTGAATCTTCTCCCATCGCCAATGTCTATACCTTATAGACTCCTGGTTACTAATACATGTCAAGGGAAAAACCTCGATCATGGCTTCCAAGAGATCTTCGTGATACAAAATAACAAAAATCTGGAAGGAATGCATGTCAAGGGGAACGATAGGGGTAGGGATATTAGCCTCTGAAATCCCTATCAAAGACAACGCCATGTCAACTACCAGATCTAAGTCAGAAGAAGGGAGAGATTCTTGCTCATTCGGAGTTTCATGCATGGGACAAGTTGCGACAAAATTGACCTGCGGCAGGGCGGATGACGCTGACATATAATGACCATTTACGGAATATTGATGGTTGACCATCATATGAGGGACAATGAATGAAATATGGTCTATGGTCACTATGTGTCCATTATTATGAAAACACATCACTCGAAAGAGTGTGGACACAAAATATTTCATTACGTAAACATAGTATCGCCTGAGGAGAAAATTAAAATCCAAGGGGTTGTGGACTACCATCACATCAATATAGACCAATTTCCACCCAAAAGTAATAAGAAATTGAGGAAGGATCCCGAAAGGTTGACTAACCCTTCAATTAAAATCCAACAAATTTTGAGCCACTGGTGCTGGTTGAGGTGAACCAAGAGCTTGCCAAGCATTCAAGGATAGGATGCTAACAAAAACTCCTTCGTCTATTATAGTGTTTGGAATATTCCTACCACAAAATTTGACAGTGATTTGGAAAGGTGTGTAAGAAGGGAGACGAGGTTCTATTAGAGCATTCCAATCAATGGTAATCAAATTGCTTGGAGGGGGTGCCATTGGAATGGGTGGAATTTCCCCTTGTATGAAAGCATCTGCAATAACAAGAAATACTAGAGCTACATCCTCACTCTTCAAAGGAGGAGTGGGATCTGTTATCGTACANGGGCATCAACGACAAAAGACGGGGTGGTATTGCCACCCCGTAAAGCAACAACATATATATGATAAATGTGCATATAAGGCAGTAAGTAAATGTGCATATAAGGCAGTAAAACAAACTCAAACAAGATGTGCATATGTAATAGAAATCAAACAATGTGGTATAATACACGAAAGTGGTTACTTTCCTGCAGGATCATGTCCCACCACCTTGGTGGGGTTTGAGGAGGCGTCCGCTGATGGGTAGTGGGTGCCTTCTTCCTTCTAAGGTGGACAAATAATATGAGTCATTCTCTGATTTATTTCTAACCCTAGAAGGGAAAAACCCAAAATGATTGTCTTCTGTGATATTAGTAGGCCTTCCTTTATTGGCACCCCACATCCCAACCGTGTCTCCCTTCTTGTACTCTTTGACTCTGAAATTAGTTGTTCCTTGAATAACACTGGTGTATTGTGTAGAGGGCGGTGGGTGGGATTTTTCTACAAATATCTTCTACTGTGAGGGATGGATTTGTACATCATTTTCCGCCTTCTCTAGTATTCTCACAGTCTCTGATTCCTAATCTTTGATACTCCTAATGAGTCGTTGATATTCTTCTTTTGTGGGCCATTCAATCTGGTCAAAGTCTTCCTTTGTTGATTTGATGGCCTCTTGCTGCTCTTCAGCGGTGATATTTATTTGAGGGCCTTCCTGTGGTTGATCATCATTATTGCAAGGACATTCATGTTGCCAATGTGCTTCACTGCATTGAAAACACCAAGGGTTTTCATCCACAACGATGGCTCTTGGAACTTTTATGTCTTCGAAAACATCTTTGTGCCCCTCAATGAAATTACTTTTTCTTTGTGGTGGATAGCAATCTTCGTCTGGATCTTCCGAGGTATCAGAGGTATCAACAGGAAAATCACCCCCATTTGTGTCTTCTCTTAAAGTGGGACAATCTTGATCCCTTAAAAAGGATGTTTGTTCATTCGTCCCAGAATGACCAGTATGTAATAGTATGGGAGTCCCCTTAGAAGGTAATTGGTCATCTGGATCCTGCTTCTTTAGAAAAGGGATTTCTAACATTCTACGAATTCTTTTGACCCTTTGCAAGATGCAAGACATACTGATGCTTGGGTCAGACATGTTTAAAGGAAGTCTCTTTCCAAAAAGTGACTTGACAAGAGGTGAGTTAGCAGGAGGCTTCCTTCTGAAAGATAAAGGAAGGTTATTGAACCTTCTTCTGGTTTGTTGAGTCGCCAGATAGTTTTCTTGAAACTACCAAAGAAATAGGGGGAAAAGGTAGTGGAGTCACCAGGTAAGCTTACAAGAAAGTTCTGAGGCAAGGCTTACCAAAGATATGTCGTTNAAAGACGGGGTGGTATTGCCACCCCGTAAAGCAACAACATATATATGATAAATGTGCATATAAGGCAGTAAGTAAATGTGCATATAAGGCAGTAAAACAAAATCAAACAAGATGTGCATATGTAATAGAAATCAAACAATGTGGTATAATACACGAAAGTGGTTACTTACCTGCAGGATCATGTCCCACCACCTTGGTGGGGTTTGAGGAGGCGTCCGCTGATGGGTAGTGGGTGCCTTCTTCCTTCTAAGGTGGACAAATAATATGAGTCATTCTCTGATTTATTTCTAACCCTAGAAGGGAAAAACCCAAAATGATTGTCTTCTGTGATATTAGTAGGCCTTCCTTTATTGGCACCCCACATCCCAACCGTGTCTCCCTTCTTGTACTCTTTGACTCTGAAATTAGTTGTTCCTTGAATAACCCTAGTGTATTGTGTAGAGGGCGGTGGGTGGGATTTTGCTACAAAGATATTCTACTGTGAGGGATGGATTTGTACATCATTTTCCGCCTTCTCTAGTATTCACACAGTCTCTGATTCCTGATCTTTGATACTGCTAATGAGTCGTTGATATTCTTCTTTTGTGGGCCATTCAATCTGGTCAAAGTCTTCTTCTGTTGATTTGATGGCCTCTTGCTGCTCTTCAACGGTGATATTTATTTGAGGGCGTTCCTGTTGTTGATCATCATTATTGCAAGGACATTCATGTTGCCAATGTGCTTCACTGCATTAAAAACACCAAGGGTTTTCATCCACAACGATGGCTCTTGGAACTTTTATGTCTTCGAAAACATCTTTGTGCCCCTCAATGAAATTACTTTTTCTTTGTGGTGGATAGCAATATTCGTCTGCATCTTCCGAGGTATCAGAGGTATCAACAGGAAAATCACCCCCATTTGTGTCTTCTCTTAAAGTGGGAAAATCTTGATCCATTAAAAAGGTTGTTTGTTCATTCGTCCCAGAATGACCAGTATGTAATAGTATGGGAGTCCCCTTAGAAGGTAATTGGTCATCTGGATCCTGCTTCTTTAGAAAAGGGATTTCTAACATTCTACGAATTCTTTTGACCCTTTTCAAGATGCAAGACATACTGATGCTTGGGTCAGACATGTTTAAAGGAAGTCTCTTTCCAAAAAGTGACTTGACAAGAGGTGAGTTAGCAAGAGGCTTCCTTCTGAAAGATAAAGGAAGGTTATTGAACCTTCTTCTGGTTTGTTGAGTCGCCAGATAGTTTTCTTGAAACTACCAAAGAAATAGGGGGAAAAGGTAATGGAGTCACCAGGTAAGCTTACAAGAAAGTTTTGAGGCAAGGCTTACCAAAGATATGTCGTTGAGGAAGGTAGACTCAGTGTTCCCCGACAACGGCGCCAAAATGTTATCACACAGTTTGTAGGAAGGGTTT
>JZKD02S2018734.1:25842-38991 GCA_000966675.3 Picea glauca | reverse complement strand
CAAAGGCCTCTCTCTCAAAGAACCCATCAACGGGTTGTATCTCAAGAAATTTTATGCTTAAAAGTAGTCATTCTACTTTAGGTTATTTCTTTTTTAGTGTTTTTTAGTCTTTTTCTTCCTCCCCTCTCGTCTAAACTATCATTTTTTCTATTGACAGATTCTTCCTCCACCGACCTACCACATTGGTTATGCCGACGGTGCCAGCCGTTGGACACAAAATCTCGCTTCAGCTACTTGGGCTCTCTACACCCCCTCACACGAAATGCTATATTCAAGTGGCATATGTTTGGGGCCAGCAACCAACAACCAAGTCGAATATACTGCTATCATTGGCCTCATGGCCGACGCCCAGCGTCATCATATTTGTCACCTTAGCATCTTCCTCGACTCTCAACTAGTCGTTCTCCAGCTCAACAATGTATACCATGTATGCAATCCATGTCTCTTTCATAAATACCTGCAAGTTAGGATTTTATCATGACATTTTGATTCCATTACATTTACACATATTCCAAGACAATTGAATCAAACAACATATCAAATAGCTAACATGGTGTTATATGGGCATATATCACATCAAGCTACACATACATAAAACATCTCACAAACCCTGTCACAACATATATCTAGAATAGACATCATCAAAAACATCCGCAAGAAACACATGTAGACAACATCAGGATCTCAAAATATGTATACTCATATATATATAAAGGCCCATCAGGCCATTCGATTGTTTACATACAAAAATACATGTACCCACAGGCCAATGCAGCACCTCGGTACACAAAATTGGCTCACCAGCCTAAATACAACCAAAAACGATGTACATCATACACCACTCAGGGTGCCTCTATCGCACCACTGCCTGCTCCTCCCTCAGGAGGAGGTTGTGGCCCATCACCACCTGCCCCAGGTGATGGTTGAGGACCACCCACATGACCCTCCTGCCCATGCATATGGGGCCCACACCCCTTAAATACCCATGTATGGCCCTCCATACACACCCTGCCCAAAAATTGAAAACCTATTTCTTTGCAGGATGATCAGACCACTAACCTGATACTCGCAAAACATCGATGGGATGCCTCGTCCTCTCTGAATCTACAAATCTCCTCTGAAAATTTCTTGTCCACTCACTATTGTAGCAGGTACAAATGAGGTGGAAATATGGGCCCTACAACTATATATAGGCCTTTTTCCCAACTTCCACTCACCATTCTGGGAGCCCAAAGTTTCCATTTTTCAAACCGTCTTCAGCCACGGGATCAACATCCCGTCACCTACATCATAGCTGTCCCTGGGTCACTTTTCATCATGAGCCCCTGGGGTGCCTTTTTTCATATCATGGTCATGTACGCACGCTCATTGTCACATTTATCTAATACATTCTCATATCTTCGATTATCTTCATATATTGTTCACTTTGGGTATTTGTTTCTCATATGTGCAAGTACTTGCTCCTCACCCCTCAGCATCACCCCTTCAAGTATATACTCAGCACTGGCATGTAGTCTTTCCCATTGCATCGCACTTTCATTTCTAGTCACACCCTCTGATGTTTACCTCTAGGATCTCCATTCCCATCTCTGCAGTACCCACGCCTCCATTTGCATCATCGATACTGTTACCCGGTAGCATTCTAACCCACATGAGTTGTCCCATTCATAGCACCCTTTGCCACTTTTTGAAACTCATGTTGTTATTCATTACCCTTTAGGGATGGGAGTCCTGATAGTCTTTCATCACGTTGTGAATCAACCACATACTTCTTCTCCTCATTTTGCTAGCTTTCCATATGGACTCCCAGATTATCTCTTTACGGTTCTATTTTTTACCTGCACCTCCGCAGTATCATGAACCCTTCATTTCATCCACCATTAATTTTCCCATCTGCAAACCTATCTTCATTTCACCTACCTCATATAGAAACTCACCAATGGGGCCCCCACCCTTCATCAGTTTTCCAAGAAAATTCTTCCCTCCCTGGGGCACTCATTTCACACTGGGGCACACGTTTCTGTATTTGTACATTTTTCCCCACATTATTCATTATTTATTGTACAAACACCTTTATTTTTAGTCATTTCATTATCCTTTTTTGTCATCACCGTTGGTGACCTGCTTCCCTCCTTATTGGCCAAACACAACACATGTCACCCTTGGTTGGAGCATCACTCATCATCTACCCTGGCCAACATCGTCCACATATTCAGAGTACCCCACAGGTCACTTACCTCTACCCTCTGTAGTTGTTCACTTTGTCCCACCTCTAGCACAACTCATCCTCGATCTTGTCATCCCCTTGACACTTGACCTCGTTACACAGTTGCAACCACTTTTTATCTCATACATCCTCCAACCAAGGGTAGTCTTGAGTCTTCTCACTTTTTGACTTCGTCCATGTACCTCTGCCACTTCCTCACCTCAGTAGATTCCACGAAGTCCTTTGCTTCTGGGATTCGTGTTCCCCTTTTGTCGACATCAACACAATTTTTCTAGAAGGGCGACAGTATCTTGATTCTCATTCTCCATTTAATGAGAGATCTTGGACGACACAGGGTGAAATACCATTGCTCCCTGCTGTCGTTGGCCCCCATAACATTTGATGCCAACACTTTCTCATGTTATGGTGGGTCTTACTTTGTGACTATTGCAGTTATTTCTATCATTTGTTGAAGACCTATGAACTTGATAGGGCCATCAATGCCCGCATCATCACCGATACTTATTTCCCCGATCATTGCCTATTATTCAGAATATGTTCCTTTGCAGAATTTTCTTCTACCTTTATCATTACCACCCACGAGGGCGCTACAGTTGTCTACACCAACACTTTAGTCATCTTTTTTCAGGGTTACATAACATGAACATGGGGCATGCCCACCTCGTTTGTACACAGTTTTATATTTTTGCGCACCTTATGGAAGGTTGGGTCCTACCAGTTCCTTTCTCCTCCAAAGGATTGCTCTAAACGATCCCACTATTGCTCTATCTTACAACAACATTCTCAGTAGAAGAAACATTGATGGATTTCAGCTATACGTATCCTCCTAACCTCATCCATCAAGGGGCATCTGTTATCACTGAAATTTCATCAGCACATGGTTACAATAACTCAGCATCGTCAAACAGTAATGAAGTCATTCATGGCCAATGAATTAATCTCACACATTCAAAAAGGGAAAAAAACTATACAAAGTAGTAAAAAATTGAAGGGTGCCTTACAAACATTAGGCGCATGCACGCATGCGCATAACAAGAATGTGAGTAGCACGCACAGGCACACGATGTGCGGTTGATAGCTCAAAAATCCGTGCACCTGCTAAAAGGCACATTTATTGAAATGGTCGGCCTCCCAACCACTTATGGATCAGCTCCCAAGCTGATTTGACCCTGAAATCTGAGTTGAATCTGAATGGTGGGCTGGTCAAAGACCTAATAATTCCCTAAAGGGCCTCTCTTCACACTACAAAGTAGTTCAACAAAATCCCAAAGCAATGCTATAAAAATCCATGAATGCACCTCATTTTCTCAAGGAATTTCAAGTAGTGTTATGCTTCCTAGATTGTTTTAAGGACTCCATCCTTGACAAGAGCACTTTGGCACCATTTCATTGAGCAATCTACCTCTCCATTGAGTGGATGTGCAAGGATTTCTTTCACCACTATTCTCATTTTCTTTGTTGTAAGGAGAGGAAGCTTGTGAGGGTCCAAGATCCTTCCCTTGGAGGAAGAAGGGACTCATTGTCCCCTTTCTTCTTGGCACTTTGATTTCATCAATAGACCAGCCTATTACATTGGTGACATGGGTGTTTTTATTTTTGTTATCTCTATGTCCCTATGCTTATGATTTTGGTTTGTATTAGTTTAATTCTTTCTTATAGTTTTGTTTTTCTTTTTCTAACTCTTTCCTGTATAGCTGTCATGCTCAGCAGGACCCAACTGGGCATGTAAGCACCTCTTATTTGCTCACCAAGGTGACAAAAAGGGTGCAACACACTAACCTGCCTTGGCATCCTCACCAGCGTTGATTTTTGTGTTTCATTCAGATTTGTATTTTCGTTTGCATTCATGACAGTCAGAACCCTCAATGCCAGATTTAGTGTAAAGGCTATGTCTTCGATTTATAATTTTTAATTATTGTTGGTAGTAACCCTTAAAACTTGCCAGAGATTTCAAAAAAAAAAACGGTGACAGCATCCTTTGGCCAGTAATAGCGACCCTGAATAAAAGGGAATCCCCCTTTTACTACAAACCTTCACTATGAGGAGATTTTGTTTAATCGCACCCTACTTAACAAATATCCTTTATTGATTTGTGTGTCCTTGGAAGAATAAAACGGGCGTAGATGTCTTAGCCTAGATGCTCGTATATGTTCTTTTATTTATTTTATTCCTGAGTGCCTCATTAAGGCAACCTGAGTCTGAATGTTGTTGGGTGCATTTCTCGGAGAGGACCCTCTTTATCTTTAGGATTATTATTGTTAGTTAACTGCAATATATTTAAATTGAAATGATATGGTTATTTAATTGTTCATTAATTGTGATTTAATTATTTGTTAATATAACTGCAATGATGTTTAAATTTCATTTTTATTATTTTAACTGCAAAGCTTGTAATATCAATGCAAGGATGGTAGCATGTATAGTAACATTATTGCAGTTAGTTGTTTTAATTGCCATGCTTGATAATATGAATTATGAGGATGTAATCATGAAGGTAATGACATTGTAGTTAGTTTTTTTAATTGCCATGCTTGATAATATGAATTATGAGGATGTAATCATGAAGGTAATGACATTGTAGTTAGTTGTTTTAATTTCCATGCTTGATAATATGAATGTGAGGATGTAATCATTAAGGAAATGATGTTGCACTTTAGTTGTTTTATTGCCATGCTTTTTGTAATATAAAATGTAATAAGGTTATCATGATATCGATGTAAGGTTGTCATCATATGAAATCTTATTGTAAATTTTCAATATTGAAATGTCCTTGAGATTATTTTATACCCTTATATGAATGGTTGATATTAGTAACGAATATGTTAGTAATATTATTTTATATCTTGGAATTTCAATTAGCTATTGTTAATGGTAATGAAACTATTAAGTTGATCAGTATAGTTAGCGTCATTACAACGGGTGGTCATTTATGGAAAAGGTATTCAGTTTTATTAGGAAAATAGTTAGTTCATTTGCAAGTCTTTATATCACAAATGTAATGATGCTAACCTTTAAGGTGATGTCATGGTAGTTTTATTGTCGTCGTAATTTATCGTTGAATCATGAAAATGTAATATCCTCACTTTTGGAAAAATGTTATATAGACTTGACATCATAGGAATGTATGGACATTGTTAATTGTTTACAATATTGTTGTAGAATAAATGTAATGGTAAGTTCTATCATTATAAGGACGTTTTAATTTTCAACCTAAAAGTGTAAGGTTCTTAAACTAAGAGAAGTAAATCCTTATGACTTAGATTTAGAAATTAATCATGGGTGCTCATTTTTATGGTTGGGTTGATGACTCATCGACTAACGGAGTTAAACGAAGTAATTGATCTATACTTGTTTCCAATTGAGTCGTAGGTAATGCTGAGTCGTAACTAATGGTTGGTTATTGTTAGTGTCCTTCTGACTTGCGTCTTCCATAGAGGTCATGGTTGTCCATTGATTTGTTGTACTAGGTAGGCTTACATTGCTGTGTCTTCTTGTGTCAGGCAGGATGTATAAACCTCCTTGTAGCCCTTGTATATAAGTCAGTGTGTGTGATTATTTTCTGTGTAAGAATCCAGTGCCGTATCAAGAGTCTCAGGCCCTTAAAGGGCAGGGTTTCCACTCTTGCGACACACCTGACAGGGATTACTAGTTTCTGCCTGAGCAGTCGGCCAGGAGCCTATCTGACCTTCTCTCTCTCCGGAGCAGAGAACTAAGATGAAACACCTTTATTTCCTGTGAAGAAATAGTAAAATATACTGCTATGGATTCTTCCTTCTGTGTTCGTACTATGCATAACCCAGTATGTCATTAGATGCTTGTGGTTAGTTGTTGTGCGCCTTATGTCTATGGTCATTAATGCTTGCAGTTACTTGTTGTGTGCCTTATGTCTTCTTGTTGGGATCATCGTGATTGTGGCTTGTTAGTCGTCGGGTGGCAACGTAGATTCAAGTGTGTTTGTTTCCTTTATACACGCGTGCACACACTTTTAAAACATAAAAACAAAAAAAATTGCACCTATTATCAGAGTTGTTGTCGTAACAAGGAGGACGTTACAGTAACCAACTACTTGAGATAGACTAGTGATATCATACGATATGCATGGGTTAGGACCAACCATGGTATGAGAGATAATTTCAAAACAATGGTGAGATCCACTAGTATTAACAATATTCAACAAAGGACTACTTACACAAGGAGATTAACTTTTTATCAAAAATGAAGAAGAAAAAGAAGAACACATCCTTTGATACACATTTTCTACAAAATCCTCTTCATCCCATGAAAAACGATGATAAGGATTGGTTATAATTAGTCGTTGGGAACATGATTTATCCTCTCTAACCTCCAAATGCACATCACAACCATCAATTATTTCAACAAGGGTCATCCCCATTGATCCTATTTGAATAGGACCATGAGTATCTTCATGTAAAGTTAAACGATTAAAGAGATCAGGATATAAATAGAAATAAGTGGAAGAATTCAAAGAATGAAAAGATTCTCTAGGACAAGAGGGATTTTCAGAAAGTGACTCCCTGAATGGTAGTTCCTCCTCTCTAAAAACATCATTGGATGATTGTGAATCAATGTGTTCCACACTAGGCGTGGTTTTACAATCAACATGTTCTTCCTCAAGATAGTTTTTCTCTTATAAACAATAAGTGGGTTGTTGTGTTAGAAGAGGAATGTATTGCAGGTTTATTTCTTCTCCTCGAGTGCAAAAATTAGTGTGGATGTCTTGCTCCTCCACAACAAGAGGGTATGAAATATCTTCCAAAGCACATTCATGGTTATAAGAGAGGAGAAAATTACAAGAATCGTTAGAACAAGAAGTTTTAATAAATGATCCATCAACAATAGGTAAACATTCTAGTTATATGTCAATTATACAAGGACAATTTGTAACAACAGGACAATCCAAATCAAGAGGAACTAATTCGAAATTATCCATGGATGAGGAAAGATTCATTTCATGAGTGTCCATATTTTCTTCATTGACAAAATGATCAACATTTAAAGTTTTCTCCATAGCTCCCTCCTCTATTTATTATGATGAAAAATATTTGATAGGACAATGAGAACTTTAAATAACCATCAATGTGGCTCGAAGTGTCCCATTATCAACAGAAAAACCCTACTCTTGGTCAACTAGAGAAAAATCTGAACTAAAATTTAAACAAAAGGCTTCTTTTTAATAACAAGGAAAGAAAGGGGGAATGGAGTGCCAAGAGGACACATTTTCTACTTCCAAAAAATAATTGTCTATCTGATCTATATCCCCCATAGTAAATAAATATCCATACATATGAATTCCATCCAAACCATTAGCATTTTCAACATTTTCATTTAAATATAAATCAACATGTAAAGGAACAATAGAACATCATTTAGATTCTTCATCCACTAGCTGGTCTATTTCATTAGTAAGAGAAACTAAATAAGAAATAAGATCATTCTTAGAAGGCATATCATCCAAAGGAAACCTATAGCAAAGATGAACAAATATGATAATAAAATATACAAGAGATTCATCTTCATTCTTCTTAAGCTCTAAAATTTCTTCACATAAATTATCATAATCATAACCCTCAAATTCATGCAAAACTTTACACATAAATTGTTCCCATGTGTAAATATAGGAAGCCGACAAAATCTCACACCAACTCTTGACCCTACTTGCAAAAGTGAGAGTGAATAACCTACAAATGATATTTTTATCACTAATATTGTGAGAGCTACAAAATTTACAGAAATTAAAAGCATGTTCAGATGCATATATTTCACCCTCGCCATCAAATCTTAGTTGTGACAAGAAATATACAATATTTCTAGGAGGTTTGGGAGGTACAGTACCAGAAACACACCTCCATAAACGGATATGGGATGAATCCATTAGTAAATTAAAACAAAAAAATCAATGCAAATGACTCCACAAACTCAACTCGTCATCTGGCCCTCCTTTTAGCACCATTTATGTTGGCGTGCAAGAATGAACCATTCAATCAGATGAGGGAAATCTCCTGAAGTAAGATCCCAATCAGACCCACTCTCGTTTGGGGTAGTGTTTCCCACGATTTTATGGGCCTTGTTGTCGCTATGAATTAAAATAATAAAAAGGGGAAATACAATGAACATCGCCCCAAAGAGTTATAACTAATTCTAAGTATAAACTAACTAAAAGATAACTAATCTAATATAAACTAATTCCAACCTATCCCAGGAGAAAAACTAGAATAATGAGTACATCGAGAGATAATGTCATTAGAATTAGAAAACATTCATGTATGCTAATATTATGTGATAACAACAATGTTTCAAATACACAGACAATTAGTTGTACAATGCATCTCTAACATCATTTATGTACTCACAAGGAAACCATCAATAGCATAAGCAGACAAAATATATTGCAGAATTAGTTCAAACGACACAATCCTAGCGACTTAAACATAAGACAAATGCACAAAGAATAGTCTTGTGTACAACCACCAAAGCTACCAATTTTCGAAATGCCTCATGCTCTTTATTCCTCATAAGTAGTAATACCATATTTTGTTACAAAAGGAAAAAATCTTGATACATTCAACTAAATCTCTTTTACAAAACAAGAGAGACTCTTCAGTTCTCATGACCATTCATTTCATTTTTCCCTAATTTGTCTTTTTTACATTTCAATTTTTTCTAGAATTTTGAAAATGTAGATGTAGGAGTTACAAATGGGAACTTAAGAGACTCTGGAGTGTTTATATTCACCCTATGACAGTTTATCAATGATATCTATTTAAATTTATTATTCGCTCTACCTATTGGGTCATTTTATGAATTTATTGTGTTGTTCTGGATGTTTTTGGCTATGATATGTTGAATGATATCATTTGGTATTGTTCTCCTCTATCCCATCTTTCCTTTGAGATAGTTCTGGCTCAATTTCATCATCGGTAGCTCAAGATAATATTGTTTGAATTCTACATGTATGATTCTCCATCTGAATTTAGGTTATGTCTTTGTTTTTCATTTTCAATAAATTTATACTCTCAATATTCCACAATTTTCTATTCCATATTGTTCTTCTCTTCTCTATATTTCTATCGAGCTATCCTAGGATTGATTTCATTACTCGTAGCTTCGGATATGACTTCCTAAAATTGGTATGGCCATTTTCAGCCCCAAATCTGTGGTTGTTAGTTTTATATATTTCATGATGTCTTATATCAATTTTTCGACCTGGAGATCCATTCCATTGCGTTCCTCTATACGATAATTTTCCAATGAGGTATAACAAGCATCATTCTCACATTTTTAGAAAAATCTATGGCTATTTAAAATTTCTCAATCAGTAGACATTAACCAAGCCTGTGATTAATCTAGACCCTTAATTGTTGAACCTATAAAATAGAAAACCCACTAGAACAATGGTTTTGGTCAGTTTTCCATCATACCTTAAAATTGTTAGAGTGTCCATTTATAACTTTGCATCAGAGTCTTCCTCTCTCTTATTCAATTCCCATCCCGACGTATTAACTCTAAGAACGAGAGCTAGTCATTCAAAAACTATGGAGAAATATGCATCATACATTAGGGGAGTTATTTCATAGTCTTCTCTAATGTGTCAATGAAAAGGGATAATAAAAAATAATCAAAGAATATTCCTTCTTCTATTCGTATGTTGAAGGTTAAAGCCCCAAAAAAGTGAGGACATGTAGTCGGAGATAAACATTCAACATTCAGAAAATTTGTGAAGTTTCAAGGTCTCAACAAGAGGTATCGATGAATATTACCTCTTAGCTCGATTTTTCTAGTGAAAGATCTATATTTTCCTTCTAGTGAAGATCAATGGTCATGATTAAATTTCATTCAGAGATTGAAGGAGACCATTTGTATTGTTAAATCCAACCATCCAAAATTATAACTCGAATATTGTTGCATGAAAAATATTTGACCATTCACTCAGGGAATAGATCGACAACTCATGAGAGTTTTTCTTTGAAAATACGCTACAGGTTGAATCTTGTGAAATTTTGCAAAGAAATAAGCCCATGGTTCTGATGTTGGTTTCTTAGAAGGAAAATGAGGCTTAGCTTCAAAAGGGAACGCGTAGTTCACTATATAATTTATTTGCAAGCAACATTGCTATGTGAAAGAAGCATATAAGGATTCAATATGTGTAGATGAAGAAACATTAACAAACTGAGGAAGTAAAATAAATTTTTGTATTGTGGGTACTGTAACCATAAGGCCATCAACTTCCGAGAATGAATGAAGGTTGTAAATCAAGTAGTGAGTGAAATGAAATCCCAGCCATTTATTAGTGTAGGGTTGTTGGAGTGATTTTTAATATTAGGAGTAGATGTACTTCGATGGAGAAGGACTCTGAAAATGAAGAGTGTGAATGTTAGGGACAATGAAGCTTCAATGTCTTTGTTGGAGTATGTGATCAGAAGGCTAGGAAGAAGAGTCAGGACAAATCCTGACAATGATAAGGATATCTTGTGTGAACCACATCAGCATTAGTGCCACATCATATGACACAAGATAGTGTGAGTTGTGTAGATTCCATGTGGGAGTGGAAAGAAAAGGTGAGATTTGGCTTAGGATAATTTTAGGAGGCCATAACATTCAATCCAAAACTAGATCTATTTTACAAAACAAGAGAGAAACTTTTCATTCCTCATGACCATTTATGTCATTTTTCCCTAATTTGTCTTTTTTACATTTCAATTTTTTCTAGAATTTAGAAAATGTAGATGTAGGAGTTACAAATAGGAGCTTAAGAGAATCTTGAGTTCTTATATTGACCCTATGATAGTTTATCAGTGGTATCTATTTAAATTTATTATTCACTCTACCTGTTGGGTCATTTTATGAATTTATTGTGTTGTTCTATAAGTTTTTGGCTATGATATGTTGAATGCTATAATTTGGTATTGTTCTCCTCTATGTCATATTTCCTTTGAGATATTTATAGCTCAATTTAATCATAGGTAGCTCAAGATAATATTGTTTGAATTATGCATGTCTGATTCTTCATCTGAATTCAGGTTATGTCCGTGTTTTTCATTTTCAATAAATTTACACTCTCAATATTCCACAATTTTCTATTCCATATTGTTCGTCTATTCTCTATATTTCTATCGAGCTATCCTAGGATTGATTTCATTACTCATAGCTCTGGATATGACTTCCTGAAATTGGTATGGCCATTTTCACCCCGAAATCTGTGGTTGTCATATTTATATATTTCATGATGTCTTATATCCGTTTTTCGACCTGGAGACCCATTCCATTGCATTCCTCTATATGATACTTTTCTAATGAGGTATAACATGCATCATTCTCACATTTTTAGCAAAATTTATGGCTATTTAAAATTTCTCACTCAATAGGCATTAACCAGGTCCATGGTTAATCTGGACCCTTAATTATTGAACCTACAAAATAGAAAACCCACTAAATCAATGGTTTTGGTCAGTTGCCCATAAGACCTAGAAAATGTTAGGGTGTCCATTTATAACTTTGCATAAGAGTCTTCCTCTCTCCTATTCAACTCCCATCCCGATGTATTAACTCTGAGAACAAGATATAGTCATTCAAAAACTATGGAGAAATATGCATCATACATCAAGGGCATTATTTCACAGTCTTCTCTAATGTGCCAATGAAAAGGGAACAAAGAAAATAATCAAAGAATATTCGTTCTTCTATTCGTATGTTGAAGTTTAAAGCCCAAAAAAAGTGAGGACATGTAGTCGGAGCTAAACATTCGGCATCCAAAAAAATTGTGAAGTTTCAAGGTATCAACAAGAGGTATCGATGAATATTCCCTCATAGCTCGGTTTTGCAAGCGAAAGATCTATATGTTCCTTCTAGTGAAGATCAACGGTCATGATTAAATTTCATCCGAAGTTTAAAGGACATAGTTTAGATTGTTAAGTCTGACCATCCAAACTTATAACCCGAATATTGTTGCATGAAAAATATCTGATCGTTCACTCAGGGAATAGATCGATGGCTCGTGAGAGTTTTTCTTTGAAAATACACTTCAGGTTGAATCTTGTGAAATATTGCAAAGTAATAAGCATGTGCTTTTTATGTTGGTTTCTTAGAAGGAAAAGGAGAGTTAGCTTCAAAAGAGCACACATAGTTCACTAAATAATTCAGCTGCAAAAAACATTTCTATGTGAAAGAAGAATGTAAGGATTCGATATGAGAAAACAAAGGAACATTCACAAACTGAGGAAGTAAAATATTTTTTTTTATCGTGGGTACTCTAGCCATAAGGCAATCAATTTCCGAGAATGAATGAAGGTCGTCAATCAAGTAGTGAGTGAAATGAAATCCCAACCATTTATTAGGGGAGGGTTGTTGGAGTGATTTTTAATATTAGGAATAGATGTACTTTGAACAAGAAGGACTCTGAAAATGAAGAGTGTGAATGTCAGGGACAATGAAGATCTGATGTCTTTGTTGGAGTATGTGATCGAAAGGCTAGGAAAAAGAGTCAGGACAAATCCTGACAATGATAAGGATAGGTTATGGGCACCACATCATTAGTAGTTCCACGTCATATGACACAAGATAGTGTGAGCCATGTGGATTCCACGTGGGAGTGGAAAGAAAAGGTTAGATTTGGCGTAGGAGAATTTTAAGAGGCCATAATATTCAATTCAAAACTCATATTTGTAATGACCCTTAATTATTAAGATGATTAATTTAATAAATAATCCTAAAAATTAGCTAAACTATAATTAATTATTAAATAACCTTAACTAATTATCTGTTATTAATTAATTATTTTTTATTTTGATTAGTTTAAGTATGATTAACTCTTTAATTAAGGGTTAATGATTAATTTGAGTATTAATTAATTAATTGATTAATTAAGTATTAAACAAATGGGTGGATAATAAAATATAATGTTTAAT
>JZKD02S2018734.1:0-10294 GCA_000966675.3 Picea glauca | reverse complement strand
ATTGGCAGGGCTGTTGAGGATTCCATCACCTGGGTTTTCATTACAGGGCCTTGGACATCAGATCTAGTTCTTACTGAGACATTTTTATGGATCAATTTATTTCTTGAGCAGTGGGGCGAATTGAAGAGAAGGAGGGTGTTTTTGAGATCCATATCTAGTTCGTTTGGAGGGGTTACACTTCAGATCTGACCCTGAGACTTTACCTAGTGACTTACAGTGTCCCGATCTATATTTCTAGAGAGTTTCAGAGCATTTGGAGGCCTCCTTCAGTAGTGCCGAATTATCTAGGGTTTCAGTCATCTAGTGGGGAGCACCATTCAGTGGGGGATTTAAGATCTATAGAGATTGAGAGGGATCTTGGAGGGTTTTTCTTACCATCACCCGATCTATCAGTTGGCATATTTATTAGGGTGATTGGACACTTTTGGCAGGAGGGCTGAATTATCTAGGGTTTCAGTCATCCAGTGGGGCGCACCATTCAGTGGGGGATTTCAAATCTACAGAGATTGAGAGGGATATTGGAGATTCGGCCACCTGGGTTGTTCTTACCATCACCCGATCTATCAGTTGGCGTATTTATTAGGGTGATTGGACACTTTTGGCAGCAGGGCCGAGTTATTGAGGGTTTCAGTCTTCTAATGGAGCATGGCATTCTTTAGCTGGAGAGTTTGGCATTCAGATCTACTTGTATTGATCTTCATTTCTCATTCAGCCTTTGGAGGCATATTTTGTATTAGCGGGAGAATTTCGTAGCATCTCTTATCTATTGTCTATCTTCTTGGCCATCTGTTGAGCATTCCAGATCACCATCTTCATTGTAACAGGTTTCTCTATTTTATGAATAAAGTAGAATTGAGATGTTTTGGCTTGTCTATCTTATTCCATATGTTTGAGGTATGTTCCATGGTTATCTCTTTCTGTTATTTTCTGCATACACACATATAAACACATCTAAAAGGTAGATCAACAAAGTGTTTGATGAAATACCTCACTCAGAAAAAGTTTTAAAAAGACACCAAAACAATGATGATCCTTGCATAATGGCTTGGGATCATTACAAAATCTGTGGTTGGGACCATTCATTGTCTCAGAAAAATTGGGTCCTAGCTCCTTTCGTCTACAAAATATAGAAGAAAAATAAGACACTTTCCCAAAATGCTTTTCTTAATCAATTGAGATCATATACTCTATAAATATTGTACATATGGTTTATTTTGTTTGTTGTGTTATTTAAATTGTTTTCTCTATGTTTGAGTTATGTTGGTTCTAGCCCAAAAACAATTGTGAAAGGGAGTATTCTTTGCAAGACTTATAATTTGAAAGAAATTTGAAATAGTTCATAATTTTTTCTCACGTTAAGGTTCAACTCGTCATATTTTGAGAGATTTGATCAGTATGAAATATTTACCGAAGATGGTCTTCCAAAACATTTCACCATAAATATAATATGTTTTACACCATCCTAACTCGTAAAGGATAATTGTTAAGTGCTTCCCCATTCTTTAGTATATTTATTAAACATAAATTTTGTATCTCTATAAAACATGATGAAACTTTCTAGTTTTAAAAGTAAGGAATAAATGGTTGGAAAATATACATGTATTGTAATTGATCACCAGTATCACCCTGCCCTCTTTGTCATTTGTAAATCTCCAATTACCTCATTTAAATATGACACAACAAGGTTGAAAAAAACGTAAGTGTGGGAAATGTGTGTAAACCTATTGGGGTACTGAGAAGGCTTACTGGCAGCAGGTAAATGAATAAATGATACCAAGAAAACTTTGTGGGAGTACTAAACAGACCTACTAGCAGCGAAGCATTGTCAAGGCTTTTAGAGATATCAAGTATGTGCTTACAGGTAAAGTTTCTCTGGAACTGTATATCATAAGTATACAAATATTTATGGGAAAAAAACATTTCAGTTGGTTAAACGACATCCCTATTGAGGCTATAAACGTTCGTTGGAAGAAATGGATCTCTTCACAACATTGAAGTCACTTACTTAAACATCGTCACCCTTGGATTAAAACATAATTTCAGGTTGTAGTCCTCTAGAAACCAATTATTCATTTTTTTATAATCATCGTAATAGTTCTATAAATATGAGTTTATCATAATATTCTGTAACCTAAAAAGATTTGTTTTTTAGAGAATCCCAAAATCATTCTCAAGTCTTATTATTTTCTCACTGTGATAAAATTTTAATAGGCCAGAGATAATTGTTTCACCCAATAAGTCACCATATGATGGCATCCCAACTAGTCTCTTGTTTTATGTTTCTATTCGAATAATGTTTTACATCTTTTTCTCCACTTCCAAGAAATATGATTCCTCAAACTAATAGCTCATAGTGTAAATGTTTGTTTTCTTTTTATTTTGGTCATTCGATTTTTAGTGTGAGACTTGATGTGTGTTACCCTTATCTAAATTCATGACTCAGAAGCATGAATTTAGTTATCTCTCATCTACAAAAACTAAGAAGGAGATTTATATGTGATTATCCCATGCATAATTTAAAAAGAAAAATCTTGTTACTTCTAGTTGTAACCTATGAGAAATGATCTAATAATTATCGTTACATTTAAACAAAAGATTGATTTTTTCCTAGGTAAGTGAAATGTCTACATATGAATTTTTGTTTTGACATATCAACCTATATTCATACTTAGGCTAATCATTGCAATTTGAAAATCTTTGATAAAATATAATATCTTGGGAGAACACCTCACCACTACCCCACAAAACCTACCTTGTACCATGTTCATTTATGATGGTCCTTACTCCTCACCAAATTTTCTGGATATTTTGTTCATTATGATCTCATCAGGGGAAAATTCTCGGGTTGCAAACCACAGTTTGATGGAAAACAACAATGGATACATGACTTTTTTTTTCCATACCACACCTGTCCTTTGCTTGGATGGAGGAAATTAGTATTCCAAGTCGGGAATGATAACTGTTTACTTTCATTTTATGCACATTTCACCTCGTATCAGGTATGTTTACCTGTCTCACATTGATGCTTATCTCTTTACCCTGCTCAACTTTCATTTAGATCATCCGCACAAATTTCATTTAATTTTCTTTTCAATTCACCTCTGTTATGGCTCTTGTCATTATAATTGAACCTAATGGTTCACAAACCATGCTAAGTCACGATGATGTCACTGAGAGACTTACCCAGGTTGGGTGGCTACCTTTAGTTTAGTCATTTTGGGGTTTTAACTTAGATGTAGCCAAAGCGTTTTCCCAAATGTTTGATGGCATGAGAGTTAAGGATGGTGATGTGTAGTTTCAAGTGTATGAGGGTTTTATTTCCAAAGCCATCAATCTATCTGCTTCTAGAAATAAATGGTTTAAAAATATTAGGGTAGAAAATATCCCTTGGCAGTCATTGCTAGTGTCTAAAAAAATGAAGTATCATGTCAAAGGATTACCCCTGGATTTATTCCAGTCTAAATGGAATGGCCTCCTGTAGATCATCAAGAAATTTATAACCCGTGAAGGTCGTTTTGGTTTGATTTTCTACTTCAACATACTTTTGCTCATGGTTTTCCTTGTTTTTCATCTAAAATTACCTTTCTATTTTCTTTGAAGCCTCTAGAAAATGTTTGGGTTCTATCAATTTTTTATTAGCAATCCTAAATCCATCGTATTCCATCATGGCCTGATCTGAACTCTGGTTGAATATCATTTGGTTAGTTTTGGGGATAATTGGGAAAGTTTTTTTATTAGAAAAAAGTTTTTATCCTTGAGTGGTGAACCTATAGTGGGCATTGTACAAAATTGTGAAGGGATTTTACCCCTCCAATCTCCATCACAGGAATTAAAAATCAAAATTCAAATTGATGAAAGCCTTGTTTTGTTATCTAATTTCCAACATGTCTCCTTACCTGTAACACAGACAATAGTTAAAAAGAAGAAGTTTCTTCCTAAGAAATCACTAGAAGTTGTTGTTTCTGATACGAAGGATTGATTTATGAATGAAATCGGTTGGCAACCATTTCGCATTTTTATCCTATCCTTATAAAGCTACCTACACCAGTGTTTTGGACACCTTGATTTTCATCAGAATCTTTGAATAAAAACGACATTATTATTTCCCGCATTCGCACACCTGCCTTTGTTCTCGTTTTCACGACTGCAAGCGTGGAAATTTTGATTTTGAAGTCATGTAAATGGCATTGAAATCATCATTGGATTATTATGGTCACTCTTGTCTATATGTTCACTGCATTCCCAATTTAATTATAGTCGCACAGTTGGCAAGACTTCAAGATCTTTACTCCTTTGGCATTCTTTAATTGTTAATATGATTTCATTTTTATAAGATTGTGATGATATTATAATGACTGTCATTGAGTCCTTAATACATTGGTGGTTTGATGTTCTATAGTCTTTCATCGATTTCCTTGACACATTGGTTTCATGAAAACATTCATGTTGTGGTTAGAACCTTGGTGTAATCATTTCATACAACACATATTTGATATGATCGAACCCTTGGTGTTGATTTCGAATCATTGTTTGGTTTTAAAACTATAACTATTGCTTGCACAAATGTTTGGTTGACTTACCATAGTTTTCATTTGGATGGCATTACTTTTAACACATATGCAATAGTGATTTGAATCACCATATACGCTGTCGGTTGTACATTGGGAAATGACTATTTTGTGTGGGTTGATTTCATTCCACCACCCTCGTACACTCGGGCATTAATGCCTCCCTCCTATCCTGGGTCATCTCTGTTGATTTTTGGGAAAGCCTGTGAGCTATTCGATTCTGCGAATACCCTGTCCAAACCTTTTCCCGTTCACCCTGCTCACCATTTTCTCCTGTCTATGGCACCGGTGGTGCGCATAGAGCCAAATACTCCTGTTGTTCGACAATGTCCGTAAATATTTGGAGAATAACGGATGGCTGGTGTTTATCCAAAGGTTTGAGGGTTTCAACCTTTTGGTTGCCCAACAATTCTCCCTCACCTTCGATGGATGCAGGGCTAAGGTCGAAGAAATACAACTCGAGCTAAATGAGGAATTCGTAAGCTCGGCTATAGGACTACCAGCTACAGGGAAAAGTTGGTTTAAAAATTCCAAGGTAGACGAGGTGTCGTGGCCACTCCTATTCACATCAAGGAAGATTATTGCGTGTGATAGAGGTATGCCTATCACTACCCTCAAACCCAGGTGGCACGATCTTTTGGCAATTTTTAAACAATTTGTGACGTGTGAAGGTTGGTATGGCTTGGTATTTCTATATCATCTTTGGTTGTTGATGAATTTTATAGGCTACCCTCTGAATATGCCACATTATCTCTTGCGTAGTCTGTACAAAATGTCCAAAAGATTCAAGCGTGTGAAGGCTGATAGCAGCCTTTTTCATCACTGCTTGATCAAACTTATTATTGTCCACCATTTGAGTCTTAATGGTGACTATTGGCAAGCCTTCCTATCTAGGAATGGATTTTCCACTCCCGAATCTGTCCAAGTGGACAAGGTTGTGGTTACTGAAACATTGGTTGGGCCAACCGTGCCACTTCATATCCTTCTACCCCCTGTCAAACCCTCAGATAGCCTCGACATGGACCTACCCTATACTGTGGCCGACCCGTGTGCTAAAGAAAATGCTAAGGCTGTCAAAAGACCCGTGACGAAGAAAGGCAGAGGCGATACTACTTTCAATAGTAAAGGGAAGAAAAATGCACGATGGATATCGTGATGTGCTAGGAACAAACCCAAGCAAAACGTTGATCAGAAGCCAATAGTGTTGAGTGAGGACTTGGACTCTGAAATTGAACATTTCTTGACTGAGGAGTACCCCTATTCCCATGGCCTATTCTCTATGGAACCCTATGACTATGTCTCTAACTTACCTCCATGCCTCAAAAATGACCCTAACTATCTGGGAATCAAGGTGCATAAGGAAACCCCTGGTAATTTGAACAAACCCTCGCTTGTGGTGCCAAAGCCTGATCAATCACCATGTACCCAATGTAATGATTGGCTAGAATGTTATTACACCGACCTTCCCCTGTTGCAATCAAAGATCAAATCGTTAGAGGAACGGGTGATAGTGTTGTCAAAGGAGAACGACAGGCTACAAGCCAATGAGAAGAAACAAAAAACCCCTAGTTCAATTGTCTTCAGAAATGTCGAAGCAGCAACGACCTTTGTCAATTCAAAATTATCATGACTGAGTTGCTTTTCTTACAGCCCAGGTATGGTTTTTTTCACATCGATTTTGTATGATTTGGTTTCGACTATCATAATTGATTAGTTCTGTTGGATTCAATAGATTAAAAACAATTTTGTTTACTTCCAATTACCAGAAATGATTTCGTTTTTCTATTTGAATTAGCATGAAAGATTTTTTTTGAAATTAGCATAAACTATTTTTGTTTGCATCGATTCGTTTTCCTAAAATCAAATATAGCTAGGATTTGGTTATGCAATTTTATTGTTCTCAGATTAGTATAAATCATTGAGTTGTTTTCAATTCTGTTTGGTTTGCATTTGAAACAATTTTGTATGTTTGAACCAAGGGTAGTCAATTGGGTTTGCTTTTGTTCAGTTATGTTCAATAGATTCAAAACAATCATGTTGACTTTGATTTAACAGAAACGATTATGTTTCGTTTTCAATAAATATTTTCATTTGGATTATGATTGCGTTCGACCTGTATAAAAGATTTGTTTCCTAAAATCGTGTATCTATGTTTTGATTGATACAATTTTGCATAACGATTGTGTAGGCCCTAAATTGGCTCGATTCATTTCTTTTGGCTTGATTTTGAGACAATTATGTATGCTTGGATTATCATGGTCTTTAATGTATGCAATGCATCAATATCAAAGATTGGTTTGACAAATACAATGTAATCTATTGATTCACAAAATGACTCTGTTAGTTTTGATTTTGAAAAACGATTATGTTAAGTTCAGATTAAAATATCTTGTCTCTATTGAATTCGCATGAAAGACTTGGCTAAATTGATTATAGTCTATTTTGAAATTGGTTCAAGAGGTGATTTCGTTGGTTCATCAACTGTCAATTGATTCTGTATGTTGAGAATCAGTAATAAAAGTTGTTTGACAAATCTCACATATCCTGTTATCATTTGATTAATTCAATTACGATTTCATTTGTTTCAATTTGCCTGCAAGTTTTGATTCATTGTGGTATGAATGATTCTCTTTGTTTGGAATTAGTAATTAAATATTTGGTTTAATAGGTTCGATATATTTCTATTATATTTGGATTGATTAAAAACGATTGTATTTTCAAATTAGTCCAGCTACAGAATCGCAAGATTCTGTAGCTAGTCTTAAAAATTAGATTTTTGTCATATTTATCAATAAAACATTATCTAAACCTTTGTATTCTTGTCCACTTTCAGGTGCATACGAATTTCAATGATAAATTGGACATGCTGTAGCAGTTTAAATATAGTTTTCAGTTGTTAGTCATAGGCTAAAATAGGGACTTGGGATATTATCCCCAGATATTTTGTAAACTGTTTTGATAATTCCCATAGGGATATTTTACCCCTTGGTCTTTATAAAATCATTTATTTTTTGTAAGAAAATCATCATCATCATCACTGTTGGGAGAACCAGACTATTGATTTATAATAATACAGACTGGGATGAAAGTTGATGTCTTGTAACAGCTTTAACTTTCAATATATCAAACTTTTATTTCAAGTTTTCTTCCTATTAGTTTTCGATTAATTATCGACTACTTTAGATATTGTAATTCATTGCAGGTCGATGTGATTTGGTTTATGTGTTATCCATATCTAATCTCTCTTATTAAAAAAAAAAAGTACAACATTTACTTTGTTTCATTTTAATGAACTAAAGATTTATCTTCTTCGTTAAATGAATCATTTTATACAAATCTTTGCAAATAGATTTATCTAAATGTGATGATTTGTAAATTATAAGATTGTTGTAAATTTTTTATGTCTTGTTTGTCCTGTCATTTATATTTGAGGAGCACAACTGCTTCCTATTTACTGGAATCTTGTGGAGAATCTGGTGTGGGTTTCCTCCCACTGAACAACTAAATCAACTATTGCATACAAGACAAACCTGAAGCGTTACTTCAGGTCAGTTTGCTATTTGTTATTTAATAGTTAATTTATTAGTGTTATTTAAGTAGTTTAGAGTTATAGTTAGGATTATAATTTTAATTGTTCAACTTAGATAGTGTTTTTTTTATTTCTTATCATAAAATTACAAAAAGAAAAAAACAATAGTTTTGCTGTCATAGGACAGTTTACAAATGATTTTTGGAGGTTTTCATTTAAATCTGTAATTTGTAAATATTGTACATTTGTGATTAAAATTTAATTCTGTTAACAATTGAACATTTAATTTCATAGGATTATTGTTGTATAATATTAGGTAATAGATTGTATATATGTACTTCAGATTTGTTTATTAGTTTGCTTTAATTATTGTTTTCATTTAGATTAGTTCCTTTAGTTAGTTTTCTTTCATTTTCCTAGGACTTAGATCGACCAATGGAGCTCATAAACCTATCTGGGTGGATCATCCCAAACAACCCCGGACCGGATCCACTCTTCCAGTTGGCGAGCGTTCATTTTCGCCCGCCAACAAATGGCGCTAGAAGGAGGGCTTGGAATTTATTCATGGCATAATGCGGTCGTAAGACTCCTCCACCACCTAACTGCTCACCTATAGTGACAAGAATTCATTCAAACGAAAACATTCCCCCTCAAACAAAAACCACATAAAACGACGATCCACGAATCACAGTTGATCCAACAACCCCAAATCCTACAGGTGGTGACATACAAGAGATTGTCCGCCAATCTCTCTTAAGAACACATAGTGCCTTAGCCTGTTTAAGGCAACCAAATCGACCTTTGGACCAACCTTTAGATTTCTCTAATATGAGAGAACAACTCGGAAGAACTAACCTCACTGTGAACCCTACAGATCCAATCCTCACTCCTACTGTCGGGGGATATGGAATACCTCCCTCACCACCCCCATCATCTCCTTCTTCTTTGGGAGAAGACTCTTCTAGCGAAGGAAGTTCCTCTTCTCAGCCTTCCACACTGCCTACACCAATGGCCAACCAGAACAATCTTGCCAGAACTTGGCTTGACCAGGATGTAGTAGCTGTACTTGGGGCTCAACATCCCTTACCCAAACATCTGGAGAAGTGGCTTCCCAAGTTTGACCCTGACTCTAAATAGATCACTGAAGATCACATTAAAAAGTTCATGTTAGCCAGTAGACTCTGCAATGTCGAGCACGAAGACATAGTCTATAGGTTTTTCCCCTATACTTTTGAGGGAAATTCCTCTACCTGGTAGTTTGCCCAATAACCTCATACCATCGTGTCTTGGGAAAAGTTTGAGTCATGCGTTTTGGAAACGTTCAGAGACGATAAGTCCCCGGAAGTCCTGGTTATGGAGCTTTCTAGCTTAAGAATGAACCCAAAAGAGAAAATTAAAGACTTTAATCAAAGATTCTTAACACTTAAGAACCAAATCCCTATGGATTCCATGCTTGCCGAGAATCTTATCATAGCATACTATACTAAATACTTGCATCAAAGTATATCCATTTGGGTTAAACGATCTAAGAAAGCCACGTTGTTAGAGGCCTTTGAAGAGGCCAGCCAGATTGAAAAAGACATCCTTCGTTTAAAATATACCACTAGTAATGAAACAAAGACTAGTTCTTCTTCCAAAAATAAGATCGAAATCCTCCCTAGACCTACTCAAAGTAAAACACAACCTGAAAACTTTGATTTAGAAAACCTAACTAAAGTCGTTCAAAAACTGTCAAATCAAGTTATAGATTTGAAAAGGATGGCCGAAGAATCTTCTTCGAGCAAAGGAACTTACAAACACCCGTTCAGGAATCCTTTTCCCACCAACCGACCTAATACAACTACCGAGGGCCTTAATCTAGAAAGTCTGCAATACACCCTTCAAACAATTCTAGAAGCCCAGGATAAATTGATGCCTCTTGAGATTCTTGAGGAGATTGTTGAACAAGAGACAGTTCAAGAAGAAGAATCTTCTCCAAACAATTTTGGACACTTCTCGGATAGTATCTTTCAAGCTAACTTCGAGACAGTCCATCCCTACAATAAAAGGAGTAAGACAACAAACAGACCTTCTTCCGAGAACACTATGAATTTGCCTCCAAAGCAATCTAAACCAGCTGAGACTAAACATAGTCATGTAAACCCCAACTTAGATTATGATTTAGTTGAATATATTAAAAAGTTAAGGGCTAACATTT
>JZKD02S2018733.1:452865-467700 GCA_000966675.3 Picea glauca | reverse complement strand
ACATTTAAAAGGTATAAAAATTTTTAAGCTCATAAACAACTGATTCACCCCCCCCTCTCAGTTGTTTTAGTATTTCCAACATGGGGAAATTAACAGGGTGCCCTAGCAAGACTGTGCCCATAGGTCTTGGTTTGCCACTGCGGGGATTTCTGAAAAGCCATCGTCTGCTCCCATCATAGCACCATTGTTTCATCTTATCTCTCGCTCATTTATCCCATTCACCTTGTCCAGGAATTTGGTTGACCTGTTTGTAGGATTGCACTGTATCTCGTGGGAAGAAGGGGATAAAGGCCTAGAAGGTAAAAGCAACTAGTAAAAGATAAAAGCCTAAAAATGAAACCTCGAGATGTTTCGCCCAGGGATCCTTGAGAAGGCAATAAAAGGCCTCTCAACAAGAAGCAAGAGGGACCTTGAAAATAACAAACAAGACCTAGTCAGAGGATAGGGGGTCTCATCATGAGCCAACCTATTAGGTTCATAGGTATCTAACAGTATGACATTGCCACCATCTGGTTACCACGCCAGGGAAATGACCTTTGGTTGCTTGGCCAAGGGAAAGGGGGTCTCATCACGAGCCAACCTTCTCATCTTTTTGAAAGTACTTGTGGGTAACACTGTCAGCTCTGGTCACCATGCCAAGGCAGTGTCCTCTGGCTAGCTCTTGAGTAAAAAGAAAAAGAAGAAGAAAGAGAAAATAAAAGAATATAGCTAAAAAAGAATAAAGGCAAGAACGGGCTTGGAAAAATATGCATCCATGACAGGTACATCTCGCCTTCTACAAAGGCACCCACAGATAACATTATGCATCCTTGGCTTTCACTTCACCCACATGACTGGACATCCCCTAGCCACATCACCTCACTTACATGGCTTGGATGAAATCCTCTTGGAAACTTTCCTTTTCTTGTGCATACTAGCCCAATAGAATGTCTTGTCTTTTTCTCCAATCTTGTATTGCAAGTTTTTGTAATGTCTTTGAGCTACTGACAGTTATATTAGGGGTTTTATGCATACGTTTAATAATATTGATGATGAATTGTGATTGACATTGCTATGATCCCTGTGACTAATGGGCCCATGGAGGGTGTAGCTTTTGATGTGCAAGACCATGCCTGACGGATAGGTACCATTTGGACCAGGTACACATGGGGATATGATCAGTTCGGACCTCCATGGGGCTGAAGAGCCCACCAGATGGATGTTGAGACCCCATCAAGGGGTAGAGACAGGACGGTGGTTGATCAGGGTTTTGCACCGGAGAAGAAGAGGACGTTTCATCAGAGGCACTTTGGCATAGCCCGACCTAGGGGGATTGACCCACTTCCAGTGAAACGTTTGCCCTGGATGGCCTAGGACGTCACCTATGGGCTCATGACATCATCTTGAGCGTGTGGCCGTTTGATAGGACAGTTGGCACGTGTGGCATGATGTAGAGACCCAAAGAGGGCTAACGTTTTGCTCTTTATTGTTGCATTTGCCCTAAAAGGGGCTAATGTCTCCCTTAGAAGGGGTGACGTCCCACCTTTTGCTCAATTAGGGTTTTAAAATGAACATTTAATATAAAACAATATTATTTTGGTATTTTGGCCTTGTTGGCCTTTTTATGACCTAAAAGTTAAACTAGGTCATTGATACACTATATATTGAGGGTTTTGACTCTCATTTTATCATCATCTTTCACTCACCACTTGGTGAGGTCTGAAATTTGTGCCCCATTTGGGTTATTGGCTGATTTGMGGAAGGCRCACTTRTTGAAGGAAGAGATTTTTGGCATTCTATGGTGTTTTTCTTGAAGGAAGGTGTTACAACTAGGGTTTGCATGATTATTTTCTTGATGAATTGTAAGTATTTTTCTGCAAAAAATCTTGATTGAATGGTTGTAGTCTTATTTCTTACATGTATTTATAATTTGCTGAATAAAAACCCTAGGTGACAAGCACACAAGCAGGTCCTTGTCTCATGTCCCCTAATAGAAAAACTTTTAGCCATTGAAGAAGAAGAAGAGAGCCTAGCCATAGCTACACTCCTTTTTCTTCTTCCCTTTAGCTAGCTGTACCTTTTTTACTTCAAGAGGAAGAGGACGTCCTAGGCCCAGGTCATCTACACCTAGGGCCATTTTATTTTAGGGTTTGATGAAAGAGCTTTGTTGTAGCAACACTCTCCCTCGTTAAGCTTTCTTGTCTTGATTTTTTTCTTCATCTGAGCTAGTCGTTTGTCGGGAAGGAGGAGAGAGAATGAGGCCTTGCTTTTGCAACACCGGAGTGAGCCTCTCTCCCCTAGGGTTCTGTATTTGATGGCCTTCTTTAGCAGCACCTTGAAACTTTTCCCTCTAGTCCTTTGAAATCTCCTTCAACCTATGCGTCCTTCACTTATTGACTCCATTCTACCCTAAGGCACTAATCCCAAGACCTCCAACGTTGAAGTAGAATTGGATCTAAACACTCTCAAATCTTTTGAAATTGAAACCCTAACTACACTAACCCTAGCCTAGACTAACCTACTAACCCTAAGTTGTTGACGTTATCATTGAATATTTCATCTTTATTGCAACAACGTTCTATCTTTTGAGTAATTGAATGGTAGTTGAAGGCATTAATTGAGTTAAGGAGTTATTTGTTATATTGAATGTTGTATCATTCGAGTATTTATTGATGAAGTGACATTACTGCCATTTCTATTTTGTAAACATTAACTTCGTCAACATTTACTTTTAAATTGCTCATATTGAATATCGGATAGTCTTAAATGTACATGAAGTACTAACCAAAGCCTACATATATCAAGTTTGTTGTTGCTTTGTTCTCGGGCAGGGATCTTACTTGGTTGTCTTTATTAGCTATAAGCCGGACTATCTGCTTTGGTGGTGATCTATGAAGGGGGAAACTTGTCATTGTCTGATTATCCTTTAAAGCCTCTTCAAAACCTCAGGTCACCGAGGACGTCTCCCTTGGGCCTAGCCTCCCTAAAGAGAAAGAACCTACCCATTGAGGTGAAATTGGGTGGGATAGGTTCCTGTTACGCCAGTTTGGCCTTCTACCTTATAGACTTTACTCCTAGCTACAAATTGTGCGATAACAGGTCCATCGAAAGGGTTAATGACACCAACATGATCAACTTCACATGAGGATTCTTTTGAGATAGGTCACCCATAAGGGTTTGGACACGCCTAGGACCACTCCCAATTTTATTTTTTTAATGTTGAAATATTATTGTATTGATGAAATTTTTAGAATCTAAACATTCCAAGTTTTGTAGGAATTTTGTTGGTTGTGCTACAAAAATTTGGCAAGGTCCCTAGAGCAAGGCAATGTCAAGTGCTATATCTGTTTATTTTTTAGGTTCCTACCCTAACCTCCCTACTTCAGGGTACTTAGGAGTCAAATAATTAATGCGTGAGGCCATTCTCTTTAATTAAAACCCATTAGGTAGTTGTTGTGTGGTTAATTAATGTAAAAGGGTCATCCTTGTGGAATAAAACCACTAGATAGTTGGTACTCAATAATGTTAGGAACACTAGTGGTTTGAATTGGATTATGTGGAGAACAAAATGAAGATAGAAATATATACAGAATCCTATAGAGTTATTGTAGAGAGCACACTAATATAGTGAAACTCAAATTCTATTAATGAATGCATTAGAAAAACATTGCAATACATAAAGCAATACAAACTAGCTAGAATGGTGGTATCTTATCTATAAAGAGAGATGTATTCATTATGTTGATTCAAAAGAAGACCATTACAAGAGGTTGACATTACCATTTAACAGAAAGTATGTAACCCTAATAGTCAAAAGTCCTAAATATCCAAAACTCTAACCCTAGAAGATGAGGTGGCCAAAAGAATGTGGACCCCAAGGAGCCTAGTTGATATGTCAACTTCTTAGGGCCACACCTTTTGCATATAAACTCCTTTTGGGGCATTTCTTGGACCATTACAAAGCTTATTATACACTCTATGTGTTGTGTAGGCCTTGTATTCAAATACTTTGGGGCCATGTCAAATGACAAAAACACATTGGGATTCCCAAAAAATGTGTCAAAAGTTCAAGACTTGCAAAACTGTAGTAAAATTGCCAAGATGTAGAACCATTCTAAGTCGAAGGAAGAGATGAGTGGCCATACATATCCACCTAATTCATGGTTAGGATTTTGGTAGTGAGAAACTATTTATAGAGGTAAGAAGCGATATAATGTTTTTTCAAGTATTATCATTGTATTGGAGCTATGTTCATTTGGATGTTGCCCCCTCAAAGAGGCACGTGAAGATTGATCTGTTTCTATATTATCAATATAAGGGTTAATTTTTTTATAGATTCAATACTCTCTCTTTCTCTTTTACATTCTACAATTGAATTTCTTCATATATTGATCTTAATTCTTCATTTTTGCAATATAAGTACACTATAAGTGGTATCATAGCACTTTCTTATTCCAACATGTGATCAAATTTTATAAAGAAAAAATAGTTTAAAGATGTGTTTCAACATATTTAAGCATAGATATTAATTGTTCAATGGGTAAAATTGTGGTTGGGAAGCATACACATAAGGAATACAAATGGGGTCACCTGGTTGGACACCCTTGTACAACTCTATTGGTATCTAGTGAGTAGTACTACTTTGTATAAAATATGCTCACTAATTCGATCTTCCATGTACCCTTGAGTATATAGAAATCCCCCTAGGCATACCTCAAACAAGCCCTACAAAATTATTTCAGTCATTTTGTTACTATAGTACATTGAGCACAACACTAAAGGAAATCACTCTCACATACTTGGGAATGGGGTAGTATGGCTAGGGTACGTTTGAGCCTCCTTAGTTAGAGTTGTAAAAATTCAGTCAAATATTATTGTTGGAAACCCAAGGTATATTCGAGATATATCATGCTTGACACTCTCATGCTCATAGGACCTTGTTGAGCCATCACGTCTATATTGCATGTAGTGAAATTCCTGCATAATCAGGAATATCATGGATTTGACAATTTTTCTTCACAATAATCCTCCAATAGTTAAAAAAAATGTTTGGAAGTGGTCTCGGTCCTACTCAGACCATTATGGGGGATCTATCCCAAAAGAATCCTTGTGCAAATTTGTTCACATCGATGTAGCTCTTTAGTAACCCTTCAAGTGGACCCAAAAAGTCCCATGACTACCATTCTAATGGATAACAAACTCACTAGCCTAGAAGACAAAATAAACTAACTCAACAACCTAGAAGAAAAAATAAACTAACCACCGACCTAGAAGACAATTAACCAACTCAATGGCCTAGAAGACAAAATGCAATACCTCACTCAAAACCTCCATTCAACATTTTAAACCGACCTCAACAACCAAACATCTTCCTTCAAAACTTCAATCAACCATCAAATGCATATTTGGACTAATTGAATATGGTCGATTGATAGTGAGGGACCTTTAGTGGGGGTAGGCCATTGCATTGGGTGATTATTTTGTGACACTCAACACCATATAATGCAAATATTTCCTAAGGTATATCTGAATAAGCTCAATGGATCTAATCTACCAGGATGGGTGAGTGTTGTAGGGTAAATGAACCCTGTAGGAGTTACCTCCCTTAGGCTCTTCCTAGAACTAAGACAGAATAGAGATGCAAACAATAAGTTTTCCTAGATCTAAATCATACATGAAAAGAATCTATGAGTTGATGGAATGAAAGGCTTACCCGATGATCCGACGGTTGTCTTTGCATGCTCCTTAGTTGTTAGCTTCGACGGAGATTTCCTTCGCTCTTACCAGCTTAGATCTGCACACATGGAGACACATAAACCTTTCACAAGATCAAACTAATCATGTATAAATTACTGATAGATCTAATATGTATCATAACACATGAAAACATGAATTCTCCACAAGGAAATATAACAATTACATACACCTTCAGGTAGAGGGAAACATCTTGTACATCTTCTATTGATAAAAAAAAATGGATTAAACCTTACAAAGAAGTTGATGTAGTCCTTTCCCAAGTTCAATGCCCAAGCTCTGTAATCAAACTGCTAGAATAAGTTCACTTTCTCCTTTCTCCTCCCTTTTACCACGAGAGACCCCCATTATTTATAGGATAGTAGAGATAAGATCAAAGGGTAGTTTCGATAAGATCTCCATGCCCAAGATGAAAAGCTTCTCGAGGTCAAACCATGAAGAATTTGGGGTTTAGTCTCATCTCACAAAACCAATCCTAAATAGGGAGTAACAGACCCAGTCGCTCCATGCATTCTTGCAGGGAGCGACCGATCGCCCTTTGCAAGAGGAAAAGGAGCGGCCAACACTTTCTAGTCACGGGCTATAAAAAGGAAACCAGTGACTAGGAAAAAAGGTACTACAAACTCAGGGGGAAAGTGGTATAATTCAGTGGTTTAAAATGCTAACCCCTAGATGATGCCCATCAAGTGACCAGGTGGAAAATAAATGTATAATAGATGCCCCCCAAAAGTGTGAGGTCAGAAGAGGTGTCTGATGGCCGAAATAATTTATGGACAAAGTCACAGAGCTTTGGGCGAAGGAACTTGGAAAGAAACCATCATCAGTCCTACATAATAAAAACATCCCCAAAGCGGGCATACCCATGCTTGGTAATAAAAACTAAGCATAGCCTCCAAAGAATACACTATGGATCCATGCACGATGCAAGTAACTAGATCATGGCCACGGAAGAATGCCATTGTGGATCCATGTCACAAGTGAGAGCATAGCCATGACCAACTACAAATGTGGATCTATGTCACAGGATACAAATAAGTGAGAGCAATCAATGCATGAGTGATCTCTGAAGTACTCATGAATAACTCCATCACAACTTGGGAGGGAATGTGATCAAGGAATGAATGGTCCCAACCCAAGCTCTTCATCCCAAATCCAAATGGTATGAATCTACAACATGTGAATCAATTATTTGAGGTCGAGCATGGTAGAAGTTGTTTGATTATTGATCATTTGTGTAGACTGTTAACATGTGCGAGGGAATCCACCGATGATTAAGATGAACCTGCCATATGTTTGGGAGGGGTGTCATATGATTAAGATGATTTGATGCACATGTTCAGGTGGTTCTTTTTATTAAACATTTAATAAAATAACGACCTTAACATGTGCATCAAATGCCTCCTTTTTCAAAATAAACAAATGCTCAAAGACCTTATACAATTTGCCAAATTTAGATGTGGGGGGGGGGGTGTTATAATTCCCTATTGGGTGAACCGATTCCTAAAGTAGGGGATGTTTCCAAGGAGAATCCTTTCTAGATCATGTAGTGAATGTGAAGTGGATGGGATTAAACTTCTAGGTATGGGGTTTCATGACATACAAGGGCTCGTATTGTCTCATTTATGGGCGCCTTTTCCTGTTCTTGTTTTTAAAGCATGCCCTTTATTAGCCATTTATTTTGCATGCGTCACCAAGTTTAAGATAATAAGGGGCACTAAAAAGGAAATGCATAGCCCACATACACTCTACCTTGGTTTGCATACCTTTCCAAGTTGAAGACAACAAGGGGCACTAAAAAGGAAATGCATAGCCCACAAATGCTCTACCTTGGAAAGTGTTATTGATTAATTAGTTATTTATTTTATGGGTCCCTTACTTTTTTGAGAAGCGTTTCATTTCTCTCAAGATCCTAGGATGAGATTTTATTGCATGATGTTTTTTCTAGGGCACCTCCAAGCCTAATGGCCCCTTCTTCCCATGAAATGAGGTACATGCCCTTCTTGGGTCAATAAGCCCAAAAACCTAAAAGATGGGGGAAAAGGGGGGAGGAAGTGATGGAAGGAGACCCCCCGGTAGCAACCCTTTCTCTAAGGGTGGCCACTTACTAGGAAACCATGACACTCACCAGGGTGAAATAGGGAAAAAAGCATAATTTCCAAGAAAATGTTTTCAAAATCAAGAAAGGATCCTTTGCAACATGTTCAAATGATTCAAACATTAAAATGACACTTACCACGATATCAGACTTGTTACCTCCTGAAGCAAGACATGTTGTCCTCTGTGGGCCAAGCTGGGTGTGGTGGATGCTGCTACCATCGATCGGACAATGATGTGTGGTATGGTTGGGGCTTTTGCCTACTCATTTGCCTCTCAGTACTCCATGTTTACAACTCGAGGGCCTCGAGACATCATCTCCATAGTTATCCCTAGAAATGGGGGATACCAGGTTTGAAAAAGGTTGTGTTCGTGCCACAAGTCAACACTATGTGCATGCTCAAGAATATGCATTGCACGATGCCAAGTTTCAGCATTTGCGCCAAGCCAACAATTCATTGTGTGTGCCAACCCATTTTTTGTTTTGTGCAAGGACTTAAAGAAACCGCATGTAGGCCAAATCCAAAAATATCTTTAGGAATCATTGTAATTGTTTTTGTAACCACCCGACTGGTCATGGTCGAGGTTATGGATGAGATGGAAATTTTGTTATGATTTCCACGCTCCGTGGAAGATATGGGGGGATGCATGCAGATATTTAAGGGTTGGGATTTTGAGTAGAGAGATATTTCATTGTTATATGAGAGTTACACGTGCCAAAGCTTGAGTAGTGTTGAGTTTTAACTTCTTGTTATGTATGAGAGAGAAAGTAGATCAAGATCTGAGCGCATGGATCATCGCAAAATCATCTATGTTTTGAATGTTAAGGCAGCTTGAGCAGGCTATGACCCTATTGTATTTCACAGTTTTGAATTAATGGAATGAATGAATAAAGTCTAAAGTACCTTTATCTCTACATATGATGAGTTATGATTTGAATGTATCCCTATTTTAGATTGTTTTGTGCAGTAGCTTGTTGTAGTTTTGAATGAATGAATGACTATTTCATGAAGGTTTCTTGTATGAATTATTCCTTCACACCCTACACAAGACTGAGAGTCTCTGTGATTCTCATGGCATCTTGGATGAGACCTTCTTCGGTTCTTGAAGAGTGAATATGCCGACGCCTATGGGGGTTTTGTTGGTAAATCCCATCGAACCCTGGGTCTGTAACCCCCCCATGTTAGCCAACAAATGGTTCTGTTGTTGGGACCTAAAGGTTCTTTACTACATGTCGAAGGAAGAAAATGAGGTGGAAACCTTCCAAGAAGGATATATATGATTGGATATTGAGTTCATGTGATGAGAGACCAGAAATCTACAGATCAACCTCGAATGTCAGAAATATAGGTACATCTATACATATTTGCATGAAATTTTCTTTACTGAGTTTCCTTGTTTATTTTATGAGTGGATAAGGAGGTAGATAAGCAGGTAGACAAAGATTAACTCTGCATGGGGAGCCCAAGAATCATTGGTTTGGGACCAGAATACGACCAATAGGCTCATATCTATGGATAATAAGTGGGCCAGAGCTATCAAGTTCTAGTTTGAGCAAGTGAAATAAGGGTATATTGTTGAGTTTTCTATTGAGTGATATGTGTCCTTCAATAGTGTCGAAAGAAAATATGTGGTCGACCCTTTAAGGATATTATTGGAATAAATCCATTTGTGGATAAATATGTTGTTTGTGGAGAAGGGGATAATGTGCATGGAGCCTGATAGAATGGTTGAGTAAACCCTCTTGTGTAAGGGGGGGATGGAAAGAAGGGGGAAACATAGATAAATAATGGATCCATAAAAATATGAGATGAGGTGAGAAGATAATGGACCTAGACGAGCAGAAGAGAAAAAGAATTGAGAGATATGCAAGAATAGTTGAGATAAAGAGGAGAGTCGAGCATAGGAGCAAATAAAATAAAGCAAGGAGTGAAGAATGAGTAGTCATACCCAAGATGAAGAGAAAAGACACCAGAAGGGTGTGCGAGAGACATTTATGTTCCATAGATAAGCACAAAATAAAAGAAGTCGTCAAAGAGACTCGACATTAGGAGTAAGGTATCAAGAGAGGATACTAGAAGTAGAGGGAGTAGGGTTGAAGAAGATGAAGTCACATATTCTTGGCTAGTAAGATATGTGTTCACATCAAAGGAAGATTGGGTGTATAGCAGTAGCTCCAATGCAGTAGAAGATAGTGATTGAGCCCTCCGAGAAGAGAAAGAGGCCTTAGCAATTATGAGTGGGCTTGGACAATGATCTATAAACTTTTGTGGATATTCCACTGGAACAGTTCGTCACAAAAGATATAATAAAAAAAACTGAAATCTACACTATGAAGGTTAAATTCCTTTAGATTCCAAAATATTTAGTCACCGATTTTTTGCTTATGCATGAAATAGCTAAAATGTGGAAAATAGAGAACAATAAAATACAATCACACACGAACCATAAGATAACACAAATATTTTCTCTGAGAAACCCTTGTGGGAGAAAACCCATCTAGAAGGTGAGGCTTCTATGCTCTATTTTCTATGGTATGGAAGTAATGCAAGTAAAAAGGAGAAGGCACACTCTATGGAGTTACCTGAGACTTTCTACCTCTTAGGCTGCTATAGAGCATTAACCCCCTCTGTTGTGCTCTCTAATTTCCCACTCCTACTTGTTCTTCTCTACTATGGAACAAAATACAATAACATAGAATGGAACCCCTTCTCCTCCTAGTGGCTCGATATTTAACATAACCTAATARCCATCTAGGGTTAGGTGTTTGACTTCTTAAACCCTCAATTGTGATAGGGTTTTGGACCTTCTAGACTCTTCTTGAAATTACATAYGTGGCTAGCCCCATATGCRTGAGTAATGGGGGTCGACATGGCATCCTCTCATACTATGGTGGTCAACGSRGTAGGTCAAYTTGCRAGAGGCATAATTTTTGCATATGAKCTCCAATTGATGCACGRTMTCCACTGTTGGAAAGGTATTRAAKCGTAGAACAACATCAAGGAAGTGTGCACAAGTTATARACACCGAAACCTCAAAAAAYRTTGTTTAATGCATCAAAATGGCTTCRSARKGTTCTKGACCCCAATTTTCCAAATTGGGATCTRCCACTAAAATGACCTTGCAAGTTGATTCCTCCAAWWTTTCCACTCTAAAAGCATCGAGRTAGATGAAAAATAATATAATGATCCAATATATATCACATGGCTAAAGGTAGGAAGCTCTTTGGGATCCCTCACCGAAGATGATGACAAAGTATGGAGGAACCCCTCTTTGAACCACTTGTTGATGTGAGGAATGGAAAGTCCTCACTCAAGCATTTTCCAATCTTACCAGGCTAAGGTAAGATAGGCGAGAATGTTACCCCGGGTTTATAGCCTTTCAAAAGTATCAATCATACCTCAATAAATATGTTCTTGGACATGATGTTATATTAACGTTATGTGTTTCGACTTTAAAAAAATGTAAAAATGTTTATATGTAAATGATTACAAGAATTAAAATGAATGAAACAAAGAAATAAATGCAATTTGAAAATAAAAAATACGCAAGTCTCAATTGAGAAAATCCATATTTTTATTAACAATAACTTTTATGAGTTACAACAAGAATGTCTCTTTTCAAACCCCTACGAGGGTGAGGACCAAGATCATACTTAGAAGTCTAAGATGAAATTTAACATGATATATAGACAACTAGTGTCTGAAAGAAAATGACCAAGACTATATACATTGGATCAACCAAGTCACAAACCCACCAAGTCTTGACTCTGTAAAATTATTTTAATCAGACCTGAAACTTAATTTAGAAATTCCAATAAAACTACACAGACTGTACAGAGAAATGAATGACCTACTGAATCATTTCAAATATCAATGATTCCCAGTCCTTTCTTCTTCGCCACCTTTAGAAATATCTTTCTATCAACCAGAGGATTTATCCTTTTAATAAACTCAAAAAATGAAAAGATGAAATTCAAAAATCTCAATATGAAACAAGAGAAAACTTAATGAGAAGTGTTTCTCTCTAATTCCTCATGTCTTCTTTGTACTTTGATTCTTCTTTTTATTCTCTAAAAGGTCATTTTTCAAATAGTTGAACTACTTTAGTTACTAAAGCTAAATAACTTTAGTTAATAAATAGGACAAATAACTTTATGATAAGGATAATTAATTAATAAATAATTACTAAATAGGGAGGGTCCCCCTTTATGTCTTTTAAATTTTCCAATCATTGCCTTGTTTCTCCATAATCAACATCATACTTAATGCACATACCTTCATAACAATAAATATAAACTACAACTAAAATAATCATGCTTCAAAAATAATAAACACTTGTATCTTCCAAAAACTTATATAGCATGATTTATGTTTTCTCAAAACAATAATAATAATATCAGTTGTCCAAAACGATATGTGTCTCATAGTAAACAAGATGCCATCATGAAAATGGAATAAAACTAAAAATCATATTTTTTGTGTGAGGTTGTCTACCTCTGTGCACCACCCTCTGACACTATTTCCATGTCTTTGACTAAATCTGCACTTGCAAAATTATTTTCCTCAATCCTCTGGATTTCAAGGCGCATATCATTAAAGGTAATCATTCTTACATTATCTTATAGTTTAAGAGGAAAGGATTTAATAATGTAGGTTTATGTTTCATAGGAATCATAGCAGACTGATATGGTAGGCCGTTGTTTTTAACTTGGTCTTGGTTCGATATCCTAGGATTAATACTTTTTGGGAAGCTGAGGAGAGTGTACATGTGAAGCTACAGAAGCAATTGGATGAACTGGTAACAAAGGAGGTGGAGGAGGAAGAGGTAAGGACATGGTTGGCCAGTGGCCAATACCAGATGGAGGATTGTCTGGTGGATTGTTCCAGCCATCATTGACTAGAGGTTGGGCTTGTACATGAGGCTGATCAAGAACACATGCAATGCTTGGGTGAGGCCGAAGATCATTAGGTTGAACAGGGGAAATGAATGGTGGTTGAGGGGGTTGAAAATTTAGGTGTACCACAAGGTTCAAGTAACCAATATGAACTAATTGATTAAACTCTGTAGAGTTTGCATTGTTATCGCTTAGTTTGTAGGAAGGGTTTAGGTAGCTTGAGTCAAGGCTTCAAACTGGCGTAACAGGAGCTTCCCCACCAACTGTCACCACGATGGGGAGCTCTTTCTATTTAGGGTGGCTAATCTCAAGGGAGACGTCCCTAGTAATCTGGGGTTCTGAGAGGGCTTAACGTTTATAGGATTAAGATAAAGATTCCCTTTCACAGATTACTGCCAAGAAGGAGATAGTCAAAAAAGATATTTCACTGATAAGGGCACCTGTTTGCGAGACAAGACAAGTAAAACTAAAGAATGTGCTACAGTGGTTAGTACTTCAAAGTATCAATGACTATCTTCAACATATATATGAGCAATGATTAAATGTAATTATTGACGAAGTCAATGATTTCTAATAAAGACAAAGGCTTGTAAAACTTCTTCAATAAATACAAACTGATACTTGCATTCAATGTACAAAATCAACCTTGTTATATCACAATGCAGTAAATATGCTCATACATCAATATTGTTGCTGCGTCACTATTGCAGATTTAGGGTGATGTCAGCCCTAGTATTAGGTCAAAATTAAAGACAATGAGAAGAACGTTGTGTCAAACAAGCTTACGAATGTAATCAACAACTCAAGGTCTATCAAATAGATGACAAAGTCAAAACGTTTTAAGGCCAAACAAGGTTTTTAACAGGTATGACGTCACCTATATTGTTGCTGTTTTTAGGGTTAGGGTTAGCTAGTCAAAGAGGTGGACGTTTTGACAAATCAACCAACGAAAAAGCTTGAAACCTCTATGGCTATCAAGAGATGAGTCAGCCACAACTTTTAATCCAAACAAAGTCTCAAATAAGGCAAGACGTCATCAGTATTTAGGGTTAGTCTAGACGCTAGGGTTAGTTAGGGTTTCAAATCAAGAAAGTTTGAAAGAGTTGTTTTAGCACCAAAAAGCTCAACGTTTTAGTATAGACTAGTGCCTTGGGGTAAATGGAGTCAAGGAGTAAGGCTAATGGCTTGGGAGAATCTAAATCTAAGGACAGGAGAGTTAGGCTTTGTAGTGTTGCAAAGGCCAGGCCACAAAGTCAAAACCCTAAGGGGAGGAGGCTCATTTTGGTGTAGCTAAAGCTAGGCCTCATGCTCCTCCCTCTTTCCTTAGAACTCTTTGGCAAAATGGCTAGCTTTAAACTATAAGTCTAGGGATGAAAAGTGTTGCTTGGGGACAAGGCTTTTCAAACCCTAAGGTCAAAACCCTAGGTGTAAATTAAATTAGGCCTAGGACGTCTTCCTCCTTCAACTTACAATTTAAAACTAACTCAGAAAAAAGAAAGGCTAGTGTAGCTATGGCTAGGCTAAACCTTCTTTAATCAATGGCTAAACTAGTTCTTATCATGGGGACATGAAGCCACAACCTACTTGTGTGTTGGCTCCCTAGGGTTTCAATGATAAAGCATAATAATAACAATGTAACTATACATGCAAGATATTTAATCAAGAACCATTCAATCAAGAAGTTTTGATTAGAAAAACACTTACAAATTCATGAAAAAGCTTATCAATCCCTAGTTGTAACACCTTCCAATGATACGAACACCATATGCATGCCAAAAATGATCCTTCCAAGTGTAGCGCCTCACTCCAAGAGCAAATATCCAAGACAAAAGATAAAAAGAGTCACTCTCACAAGAG
This sequence comes from Picea glauca, assembly GCA_000966675.3. Taxonomy (NCBI): domain Eukaryota; kingdom Viridiplantae; phylum Streptophyta; class Pinopsida; order Pinales; family Pinaceae; genus Picea; species Picea glauca. Next base: position 453,119 of record JZKD02S2018733.1, on the reverse strand, counting down.
AACAAGTTGTGTTATGTTCAAATGAGGCTAAAACGTCCTCAATTTATATCATCTCTATGACCTATAATTTTCAAAATAGGTCATTAAAAACAACCGACAAGGATGACTTTACAATATTTCATTATTTGTCACATTAAATGCTAAACATGTCAAAATAGAGCTAAATGGGAGACGTCAAACCCCTCTGGGGGAGACGTTGGCCCTTTTTGGGAATGATCAACACCCAAGAGGCAAAACGTTGGCCCCTCTGGGCC
>JZKD02S2018733.1:434444-448135 GCA_000966675.3 Picea glauca | reverse complement strand
TTCTCATCATTGTTGTTCATTCTTTTTCTTGCCAAACTGAAATGTGTTCTTTCTAAATTATATAGACCGGAAATAAAATGGAACAAGGAATTTATGAATAGGATTAGGGAGTATGACTTATGTAAAATGTTATGTATGATGGGGCAAGTGAAAGCCTATATAATTTAAACTTGGCTATCAACATGTAACCTTAATCAATATTTATGCCATCTTTAACACTAAGTTAAATTATTTTCAAAATGTTTGTGATATATATGATATACCCTTTTAATGGCATATGTAATTCTTAGATGTTCAAATAAGGTCAAACAACATCCATACATAATGAAGATCAATATTGGTTCACCAGTTCTTTGAACCTTTATATCCTTGCACTCCAAATAATGCCTCTAGAGAATCAATACAATAGTGCTCAAAGCAAAAAGAACCTTCATTTCAATTACATTGGTTGTATAAACATAGGTCTTTACCCAAAATATAACTCAATGAACCCAAAATACTTTTAGTTCAGAGGATGAAAAGTATGCAACAAGTAACCCGAATGAAGAAACAAAATATTTTACAAGTTGGTTGACTTTTAAAAGACATTGGTCTGGAACCTTCTATTTCTTATCAGAAATAATCAACCATTTTGCAACCCAAACATGACATGAATCAATTATAGATATGAGTGAAAATAAGACTATGTACCTCAACCCATTCAACAATTGAAACAACAGCTCCAATTATATCCAAATTTGATATGAGGGTCAAACCATCTACCAACATTACATAACTCATAGATAATCTATTGATCTCGTGTTCACATATTTTACTCATTAGACAAAGGCTATGGAGATGGGACTAAAAATGATATCAAATAGCAATAATATCAATCATTGAACATTAGTAGACATGGGTTCAAGTTTGTTATAGAACAAAGCTTGCAATAAAAAACCCATAAGCAAATTCTTGGCATTCCAAAATATTCTTGGTTAGAAGAAGAAAATGAAACACAGACCAGATCAGAAGGATTTCATAACGGTGAATGTGGCTTCTTATAACCTATGTTGATCCCAAAAAATTTATACATACAAAATTTCTTGTGCCCATATCGAAAAAACCCAGATCATTTATTCCTCAAACAGAGATGGGTAAATTCCTTTCTTCCCAGACTTAACACATAAAGTATAACAAACAAGAGAAAGTAATTTTTTGAGCTAGGTTTTACTTATATGTGAATCAACAACAAAACCCAAGATTTTGTTCACCTTCTCATCATTGAATCACTCAGGACAAAATGGAAAATGGTAGTATGGACATGCAAAACCATAGCCCAACGAAAAACAAGATATCTTCTTTCGTTTTTCCTCCAGAAATAACAGAGTAAGGGAAAGGAAACATTTTCATGTACACAACATGCAAACCAGAGCCAAACTTAACTAGTATAAAAACAAATGCATTGCAAGATATGTACAACTAGTCATGAACTCATACCTTTTTCAAATGGGATTTTATACCAGTGTCAAGAGACCAAAACAATTACATCAATCACTAAAATGAGGGTTTCTCAGCAACCAGAGCGTTAAGAACTATAGATAGCAATAAAAAATGAAATGAAACTTCGAAAACCCATAATATAGCAAGGTGACAGACTCAATACTGTGGAGTAAATGCCCACGTCTCGTCGAATTCAATGCATGGCAAGCTTCACTACTCACCACAAACAAAAAATTGTGAAACAAGCATGCCACATCAAATAAAGTCTACCTCTGCCAAATTCCATAACCAATCATGAATTCAAGCCCCAAACCAGGTGATCATCAACATATATGTCACATCAACACTACAATCATACAAATATTGCATTGTCACATCATATAACTACCCAAATCTGCTATGTGAATATATAGTTAAATCATCATCGTTTTCAAACATTGCATTGAACTATATGACCATAATATTGCATGGCTCAATCAAAGTTAATACCATACAATAATAACATACCAACCACCTTTTAAAACTTCAACCATGCGCCATATATAACATTACCATCAACCCAAGATTATAACATATAATCTTGCATGCAAACCATAGGTTTCGTATCCACCATTGAAACCTTGCAATTTATAACTTGCTTCATTCATAAGTTTATTTACATAAAGGAATTTTAAATATATAAAACCTATGATAAATATGCTATGACAAATAATGGCAAGATTGCTTCTTTATACATGAGAAAGCATATATAGCATAGCACTTGCATTTATTTGTTTCAATTTCATGAGTAGAATAACTCTAAACTCCTTTTGCATTTGTGACAAAACATAACTTGGACTTCATAATATTTTGTGTTATCAAGTGAATACGAAAGGCTATCAAAACTGACTTATACGAACTTGCCAAGTCTCTTCATAGCCATATAACTTTAATGATCCCATCTCTGAAACATAAGTGTATAAGTACTGAGAAAATGATTGAAATTAAATGCCTTTGAGTTTCCTTAATAAGGGGATCCCATCTATTAGCTATTTAGTAGTCATAATCATAGGCTTCACAATAATTTGCGAGATTTTTATATAGGTGACGAAAATTTGAGTCAACATATGGCGACTACACCAAGAAGTTTTCTTATAGCAGACTTAGAACTCATAACTTTATGGTTATTGTTTTGAAGTTAAAAGTAAGTTTGCTAGTGTCTTCTCTTTCTCAAATATTTTGTAAAAATTTATGATGTGTTCTTGAGATGATTCACTCATGGAGGGAAGCATGGGAAAGAAGAAAGAGATAAACAATTGAAATCACCAAGTATAAACAAGACATTCGTGGGTACAACAAAAACTACAAAAGTAGTGTTGCGGACCAAAAGCCACTCATTCAACTTTGTTGTTTTTCTAGAACATATTAATGAAAATTTTATAGATAAAAAATCTGACCAACAACTTTGATTGATCTAGTCTGACTCAAAACATAAAACTAAAACAATAAAATTAAATCTAAAAGCAACATAAAGCAACGAAACTGTACAAACAATAAATAAAAAAAATATATAGGAAATAATGAAGATAGTAGAATCAACCATGTTCATTTTATTTTTCATGTTTTTTTAGGGCATCTGCGGGTTGTACACTAGCAAGGAACGGATGTATGTGTGTTGCACAAAGGTGACCCACAGATATAAGCAAAAACACTATCTTTTAAGTGGATTTGATGAGGAAAGTTGGGATTTAAGCTTGCAAGTTAGGGACAAGGACTAAGCCATCTCACAATGAAAATGGTGTGGAAAATTGTGGTATAAGAATCAGGTGGAAAATAACTGTATAATAGATGCCCTCTAAAGTGTTAGGGAAAAAGAGGTGTCTGATGGCCGAAATACTTTACAAGAAAAAGCACAGAGCTTTAGGTGAAGGAAGTTGGGAAGAAACCATCATCAGTCCCGCATAATAATAACATCCTTGAGGTGGACATACCCATGCTCGGTAATAAAAACTAAGCATAGCTGCCAAAATAGTACACTACAGATTCATGCATAACGCAAAAAATTAGATCATGGCCATGAAAAAATACACTGTGTATCCATGTCACAAGTGAAAACATAGCCACGACTGGATACAAATGTGGATCTATGTCACATTATACAAATTAGTGAGATCACTCGATGCCCAAGTGATCTCTGAAGTACTCATGAATAACTCCATCACAACTTGGGAGGGAATGACATCAAGGAATGTGGTGGTCCCAACCTAAGGTCTTTGTCCCAAATCCCAATGGTATGAATCTAAAACATGTGAATAAATGAGCTGAGGCCGAGCATGGTATAAACCATTTGATTACCAGTCATTGATGCATATTGTTAATAGACGTGAGACAACCCACCAATGATGATGATGGAGCCCAAGATACCTAGTACAATCTAGCGGGTGTGAATAAATGATTTGAATTCGAACACTCATATATTCATTCAACATGAGCCAATCATGTAAACCCATTGCTAAAATGCAAGGGAATCTTCCATTGATGTCTGCAAATCCCATGGTATTATCTGGTTTCTAGATTTCAAACCTAGATGATGATCTGGAGTTGACAGTATGAAATTCGTCGAAGGAGGCCTTGATGTATCCCCCCATCAATCGACATGAAGCATATAAAGGTAGATGGTGTGAAGAGTGTAATGGTAGAGCACAAATGACATAGGGATTGTCGGGATGAATGGGCTAAAGGATTGAAAATGGTCGACACATGCTAACTTCCCTTGAACAAATCATAATGACAAATGACTTGACTTGGCAGCATTGAATCAGTAATGACCAAAACACTCGCCATGGAAGAATGAAAGAGTAACCAATCAGATGAGTTCAAGAAATCATGGAGATAGTAATGACTCAAAGACAATGGATAACCCATTTGTTGGACATAGACGCAAAACAAGTGCATTGTTCAAGGACAACTTGATGGAAAAATGCCATTTGTGAAGATGACTAGACATAAAATCCCCCACTCTTTTTCTCTCTTTCATGTTTGAAACGAGCGCGAAAGAAAATAAAAGTGTGCTCGATATTCTCACCCGTGGATTAATTCTCAAGCTCGAGGTGGAGAATGGTGCTCGACGGTCTTTTCAATATTTAAGGAGTCTAGAAATATCCGAAAGAAAAATCCATATACAATATCGTGGATTTAACGAGCCTAAGAAAGTAAATGCTTGTTTTGTCATTTCATATTTAGGGAGTCTGAAAGGACAAAGAATACTCCAAATGTAGACTTTTTTGTAAATTTAGTCTCACAGGCCCGAAAAAGTATAAAACAATATAAGGGAGAACTCTTCTAGCGAGTGTTGACTAGAGTATTCCTTTTTCGTAATTAGTCCATCCAGTCCAAAAATGGGTTAAAATTACACCGGATATAAGTCCTTTCAAATCCATTTAACAAGTGTGAAAGGAAACAAGTTGACTCGACAATCTTTTCATGTTTATGGAGTCTAAAAAAAGTTGAAAGGAGACTCCAGGGTGTACCTTTGTCATGGTTGGTTATCGAGCGTGACAAAAGGATAATAGTAATAGAGAGAACAAGTAGTTTGCAATGAAATTCCAGGTGAATGGAACATGACTTAAGAAATGAACTGCAAAAATAAACACGTCAAATGATGACCACTCATAACATCAATTCTCAACTAGGGGTGTTGAAAATGGAAGCAAGTAGGTGGCTAGCGGTCAAGCATGGTTGTGATGCAATAAGCAATGGAAGCAAATGGCAAAGTATCAACAATAAGCAACACGACAACAATACTAATAAAGTGTGACCATTTAAACAACAAAAGGGGTGGGAACTTAAGGTATATTGATGGCAATATGGATGGATAATAATGCAAAGTGGGAAATGTAGAGAAAAACCTCTCCTTATATGCCAGTTTAGAGACATGTACCTCAATTTAAATGGATTTCCCCACCTTAAAAACGTCCCTAGAATCCTATCAATGCATGTAAACTATATTCCAAGGTTAGCACACATAGTGAAATCCTAAAAATATTTTTTTTTTGGATTTTTGGGATATGATGTACACAAAACAAAAGGCACTCGAACCACACACCTATGTACAAGGCACTGCACATCTTGATGGTTTAGAAAAAGGAGAGCCCATTGCTAGGCTTAGGCCAAGGATCGTTTTCATAATTGAGGAATTCATGAGCCATTATTGGCATCATATGGCTCATCATACCGGGGCCATGCGACATAGGAACAAATCTTTGCGGCTGAAAATACTCATCATGAGTGGTTTTGTGAGCTATATAAGCTCCTTGATGGGATCCATCAAGACATGAGGGAAGTACAAAACACATCTTCGACAAAAGGGATAACAGATAATTTAGTGGCAAGTTTTGAAAAAGATGACCGAGGTGGAAAAGGGTCAAGACTGGGAGGTCTACTAGATGTTCCAACCAATGCCCCCAGTCTCGCATCAAGATTCATTATTTTAACTCTCATCAGTTCCAAATCAGGGAGGAAGGTGTGATGATTCTCATCCTCTCTGGGATTATCAATGGAAGCCATGACTTCTGGTATGGCCTCTTATGAAAGCAACTTAGTATCTAAGAAATCATATGAACTGAAAGACTAAACAACCCGTATGGGTAGAGAAGGTTGATCACACTCCACATGAAGATGGAGTTGTTGACCAGTATGAATGGATGTTGATGGGATATATGCTCCATGTGAGTCAACATCGTTAGGATGAGGTACCACCCAAGGGTCAACTTACCCGAGGGATCCACCAGTAGATGAGAAAATCATGTTGGTAGGAGCGATATGGGTAGTGTCAGGTGCAAGAAGGGAGAATATCCCCATAAGAAATGGATATTTAAACATACCTACACTAATGCTTTCATACTCCTCGGAAGATTCACCTATGAAGGGGACGTTGGTGCTAGGATTATCTCGTAAGTCAAGTGTGAAATAATCTAGTTGGTCGATCATGACTATCTTTCCTTGATGGGGAAAACATATGACATGAAAGGCAGTGGATGCAACATCCTTCATTTCATAGAACCAAGTGCGAACCAAGAGAATATTATAGTCAAGTGTGGAATCTACCACTTCAACTTCTACGAAAACATTATTTCCCTCAAGCTCAATGGGTAAGGAGGTGAGAATTTCGTGAGGTTTGAAATAATTTCCATCAAAATCTTTTAGGATGGTTGGAGATGTGGTGATTTGTGGAGAACTAAGGGATTTCCAACATGAAAAAGACATAATACAAGTGGTCGCTCCTTCGTCGGTCACCATACAAAAGATATTTTTATTCAGAAAGCCAACTGTGATTTACAATGCCAGTTGGTGTGAGAGACGTGGCTCACTCTGCTATGTGTCAAAGGAAATAATATTAGACTTTGAAGGGTTGGTTCCCTCCATGGTTGATAGCAAGGCTTTCCTCTGTGAAGGAAAACTTTGCAATACTTCGAGTGCTGACATGGCACATGGTGCTTGGGCGAGATCTTCCACTATGCTATAGTGTTGAGTTGCTTGGGAATTTAGATTATGGGTAGTCTGTCGAAGTACCCTTTTTGGAGGGAATATTGCAGGTTCGAAGGTTGGTTTCTCTAAAGTGAGAGGGCCATTGGGTAGTATAGTCGTTCTAGGGTCCTTAGATGAAGGTTCCCCTTCTTGGGAGTCATAGTTCTTCGCTCGGGTGGAAAGTGACATCTTATATTTAACCATCATAATATTTGCGGATGAGGACTCTGCATTTCCCCCAAGTGGAGGTGTAGGAATTTGTGTGACCATTTGTTGTTGTTGGGGGAGAGTATTGGTTAATATCGGTGGTTGAGAAGGAGATACCCCTTGCCCGAGGTATTGATGAATCTCGACAAGGTGAGGGAAGTCTTTGGTGAAGTGGTACTCCTTACATACCATGCAAGGATATTTCGCCTTTCTTTTATTTTTTCCCCTAGTATTGGGGTCTTGGGTGTTTTTACTCTTCTGCGGGTTAGAATATTTTTTGGATTTACCCTTGTTTTTATTCTTTCCTACAGATTGTTGAGATGAAATGGATTGAACCACATTCACCTCATAGGTTTTTGTAGGAGAGGGAGGAGACTTGGTATTGGTACCATTATGCGATTGTGTCACAGACTGTGATTTTACGGAACCCACTATGCCATCAACATGGGCTCCTAGGGATGGTTTTGACGGATCATTGGACAGTCAAGGAGCATGAGGGATCAAATCATAAAGTGTGCCCAACTGAGAATATACCAAGTCTAAATATTGAGCATGACTGATGGCTTTCTCCTCGGTTACAGTGCCTTCCATGGCGACATCTCTAGCAATAGACAGTAAGAGTGACTTTGTGAACCAATCTGCTAGGATTTGGTCCAGAATAATGGCTTTAATCAATCGTCATCATTGCCTCCATTCATGAATATGATTAGAAATATGAGTGGAGGTGGATTGTCTAAGCAAGGTTAAAATCTCGATACCGGTCTCATACTGAATTGGCAGTTGGAAGTGAGTTAGAAATTCCACGAAGAGAGTATTAAAATCAATAAAGGATTTTCTCGGTAGCTCGATATACCATTTTTCCGTTGAACCTATGATTGTTCTCTAGAAAATTCTCAACTGAATGGAGTCATCAATCAGGGAGTTAGAAAAACACCATAGATATAAGGTCATTATGTGGTTGTTAGGATCTTTGGTAGGTTTCCCATCGAACTTTTGGATTTCGAACGGTAGTTTGGCAGGGATAGGGAGCCCGAATGGGGCATGCTGTATGGGATTGTTTGTCAAACGCGACAAATAAGGCAGATCTAAAGTAGCCAATAAAGGAGTTTTTCGGTTTGGTTACGAATATTGGTAGTGTGGATGCAACATCAGAGTACTAGTAGGACCATACACAAATTGGGATGGTATGTTAAAGGATGATGGTCCACCCATATATGGTTGAGTGTCTTGGGGAGTGGGGAACATGGGGTTCATTGGTTGAGTGGTAAAATATCCTCACAGAGGGATTCCTACTGAATTGGGTTTACCTCATGGAGTATTTGACACTCCTGGATACAGTAAACCACTAGAAATAATTGTAGGGTTTTTCAAAACATTATGCTCCCAGGGGTGAGGTTGGATTCCATTGTGGGATTTTCCCCAAACTCCCTGCTAACCTCCAATTGGTTGTTGGCCCCAAACATATTATTTCCCCCCAACTGGTTGTTGGATCCAAGTAGGTTGTTGTTGCCAAGGTGGTTTTTTTCTTACAGATGAAGGTTTCCCCCCAAGTTATTGTTGTCCCCATATTGAATATTGTCCCACAACCGAAGGTTTCCCTCCAATTGGAACTTGACCTGCAACTGAAGGTTTCCTCCTAGTTGGAAATTGACCCATAGATAAAGGCTTCCCTCTAGCAGAGTAATGGACTACATATGAAGGTGGACCTCCAGCTGTAATGTGCCCCCCAACTGTAGGTGGAATAATTTATGGAACTGTCATTGGGTTAACACCTTGATTGGGAAGAGGAAAAACAAATCTACTTGTCATAGGACTTGAGGTAGCAACATTGCTGGCCACTAGACTAGATGGAGTCTATAAAGGATGACCAATTAATGTGCTTGGTGTATGAAAGTACTCAACTAGATATGTGGGAAGAGAAGTTGTACTCACCGACCGTTGAGTCAGGGTAATAGGGGTCAATGACGTTTCCCACAAAGAAGAAGTGCCAGAAGTGGTAATGTGTTCTAGGGAAACTATCTTAGGATCAAGTGGGGGCATCACTATTCCATCTGTATAGTTAAATGTTAATGCATGCATGCTAGAATACTACCTACTGTACATATAGGGTGGCAAGCGGTAAGAAGAAAAATTATCATTATACCTTGTTGAAGGAAACTCAACAAGTAATGGGTTATAAGAACCAGTAAAAGGGGGATTTGTGAGAGGGATAGAGCCTTCCTCTATGGTTTCGACCACTCATTCAAGATGGTCAATTGGGGGAGTTATGCTCCCTATTTTAGAAGCAACTCCTTCATTAATAGTTCCTTCATTAGAAGGGTTCTGTAGAAGATCATGTTCTTCAGGATCCAACCCTTGCATTCTCCGAGATCTTTGGAGACCTTGGTCGACCACGGTGAAAGTATAATAGAAATAATGATCCCTAAGGCCAAATACAGATCTTGAAGGAACACACCCCTAAGAAAAACTCTACAGGTAATCAACCAAACAATAATAGATATAAGGATCTTTCGAGGACCAGATGTCAAGTCGTTAATGAAGATTGGAGAAGCAGTTACCTCAACCTCCATGTAACAACCCTTCTCAGTGCAAGCAACCCTCGCTTTGCAGGATCACCCTCCAAGGGTAATGAAAGTGTGATACGACATCTACCCCAAGTACCGTGGGAATCCCCCCACATTCACCTATGTAGATACCTAGGAAAGTTCACTAGGGTTATCAACTCACAATCGTCCTCCGGGGGTACAGTTGATAGTCTGGACCGAATGTTTGGGAAGGATAAAAAAGGTTGAAGCTTTTCCATAGGACTGGAGACAAGTGGACCGATAATACTTCTGAGGACCTTGAATGGATTTGAGATTTGTGAAGCACCGAGATGAAATGAACCAGTAACACTTAAGAAAAACCCCCAACATACGTTCTTTCCACTATGATTGGTTAAGCTTTGGAGGGATAATCTTCACCAATCTTACACACACGACCTCATGTTTATCCCTTGTGTTAGAGGGGGTTCCTGGATATTCCTATATGACAGTTGGATTTTGTCCCTCTTTAGTGTTCTACAGTCTCATGTAGTAGTCTTGGACAATTAACTCACTTTTCCTAGTCCAAAGACTCTAGCTCTAAGCTATTGTTGGTGTACAAAAAACAAAAATTTATAGTTAATTTTATTAGTGTGTTGGTTGATTTTAATAGTTTTTGTTTACTTAGAAGGGTGTACGAAGGTGAAAATAAAGATGTGATGACTTGACTCCAAGATGATATAGAAAGAATGAGATGCAAAGATTTTTCTTTCAATGAATTCTATCCGCAGGAAGGAGGAAACATCTTTTTCTTCTTAATGTAAATAAACACCCAAAAACATGCAACTTTTACTTTTCTTTTTTCAAATGGAAAAAAATTGAAATGCCAAACTATCAATTTAATGTTCACGAAATCCCAAACAAAAACAATCTCTTTCAACTATGTACCAAGACACTCCAATTATGAAAGTAGGACGTAAATTTTTATTTTTCTTCTTTCCAAATCACATGAAAACTCAAAAGAGACACTTCTTTTTCTTTTGATTTTAATCAAGATGAAAGTATTCAATGACACTTTGCAAATAACTCAAAATAGAATGAAGGTGGAGAAAACAAGCACACAAGGAATAAAATATTCAACCACAAAGATGTCTTCAACGCAGAAAACTCAAGCTTTCAATGGTAGAAATTTGTTTTCAAATAACTTGAAAAATGACCGCACTCTAAGATGAGATGAAAATTAGGAGAGTTGACTTTATTTAAACAATATAAGTAAATCTAAAGGAAAACCCAAAATATTTTTAAAAACAAATGAACTCTCTTCAAAAAAGTACCATCAACACTTTAAAAGTCCGGGGGAATGAGAATAGATGATCTAAACTGTACCCACCAAAACAAAAAGTGATTTTAATCAAATAAATGAAATGGCACAGAAAAAGAAAGATTTCAAAATGACTTTGAAAAATCTTGCAGCAATGACTGCTAGGACAATTCTAAGAAAAACCTGGAGGGTTAGAATAAAGGATAGACACAGATATGGGCTTTATTTGAAATATGCCCCTTCAAAAAATGGCTTTTAGAGCCTAGTCGCACCTTGCTAACGGCCACAGGGTGGCCACAAAGCACTGGTCGCTCCTTGTAGAGGACTAGAGGTTGACCACAAAGAACTGGTCGCACAGAGCAGTGCAATTCTTGGTATGGTCGCTCCCTACAATGGAGCAACTTACAAACCAAAAGGGTTTGGTTGCTCCCTGCAATGGAGAAAATTACAACCAAAAGGGTTTGGTCACTCATTCCAATGGAGATACTAGCAACCAAAAGGGGTTGGTTACTCTGTGGGCACAGATAACACACGACTGCGATCATGCAAGTATGAAAACTAATAGATCTGAGACAGATCTATCAGATCTAGGTCTAAACATTTTCAAACAAACTTGGAAAATACTTATAGATAGAATGGAAACAAAAATTAGGGCTTAGAACATGCAAAGATATTGATAATATGAATTCAAAAGTTGAGGAAGAAACTGACTAAACAATAATGAATTCCCCAGTGGAGTCTCCAATCTATTGTAGGGTAAATGAGCCCTGTAGTAGTTACCTCCCTTGGGATCTTCCTAGAACTAAGACAAAATATAGATGCAAGCGATAGATTTTCCTAGATCTAAATTATACATGAAAAAAATATATGAGTTGATGGAACGAAATATTTACCCGATGATCTGATGGTTGTCCCTGCATGCTCCTTAGCTATTATCTTTCTCGAAGATGCCCTTCTCTCTTACCAACACAGATCTCCACACATAGAGACACAAAGAAACCTTTCACAAGATCAAATGAATCATGTATAAATGGATAATAGATCTAGTGACATAAGATAACAATATCAATTCCCTACAAAGATTATAACAATCATATACAATCAAATAAGGAGGAAAATCTTGTACATATTCTATTAATGGACAAATGGTTTACAACTTACAATCAAAGGAAGTTGATGTAATGCTTTCCTAATCTATGTAATCAAACTGCCATAATAAGTTTGCTTTATCCTTTCCCTGCCCCTTTTCCCATGAGAGACCCTCAATAAATAGGATAATAGAGATAAGATCAAAGGTTAATATAGATAGGATCTATATGCCTGAGATAAAAAACTTCTTGAGGTCGAACCACAAAAAATCCGAGGTTTAATGTCATCTCATAGAAACTAATCGGAAATAGGGAGTAACATACCTGGTCGCACCCCACATTCTTGCATAGAGAGACCGGTCTCCCTTTGAAAGAGGACAAGGAGTGACCAACACTTTTGGTCACATGCTGTAAAGGGACAACCAATGACCATGAAAAAAGGAACTGCAAACTCAGGGGAAAAGTGGTATAATTCAGTGTTTCAGACTGATAACCTTTAGATGATGCCCATCAGGTGATCAGGTGGAAAACAACTATATAAAAATTTAGGAAAAGAAGCTATAGTTGGAGATAAATTGAGAGGAGAAGACATATGCCACAAAGTAGCATCCAAATCTTCCTCAAATTTGAATAAACTGATTTTTTTTAATTACTTTGGCTGGATTAGTAGTTGAAACAACATGATTATAATGGTTTTACGCACTTCCTATCAAGGAATATGTTGAAGCTTTTGATGATGTAGAACCACTAGAACTACCAAAACCGCTCCCAGATGAAGTCATTATGGGCTGCCAAGGAGGGAAAGAGACAAAAATACCTGTTATTTCTGAAGAAGAATTAGAAAAAGATCTTCTAAGTTTAAATTGAAGATTCTTGATAAAAAAAAATTTCCTTCCTTTTCTAGGAAAGGGTCAAATTCAGGTGATTGGCCTCTTAGACATCTAGAAAGATGAGTATTAGTGGACATAATCACATAAGTCACTGAGGAGGTCTATTTTGAAATTTCCTTTGAAGGGATTCTCTTTGGTCTTGAATTTCAATGTCTCTAGCTATGGCTTCCCAAGAACAATAACTTCCCGAGTACTGACTTTTATCGCACGGTTTGTAGGAAAGGTTAAAAGAGCTTGAGTCAAGGGTAGAAACCGGCGTAACAGGAGCTTCCCCACCCACTGTCACCTCAATGGGGGGCTCTTTCTATTTAGGAGGGCTAGTCCAAGGGAGACGTCCCTAAGCAATCTAGGTCAATGAAGGGCTAAGGGTAATGGACCAAGTCAAAGGATTCCCCTTTCACAGATTGCTGCCTGAATGAGATAGTCAATGAGAAATATCCACTGATGATGCACCTGTTTGCGAGACAAAACAAATACAGCTAGAATGTGCTTGCAGTGGGTTAGTACTTCATAAGCAAATGACTATCTTCAAATGTATATATGAGCAATGAATAGATATAATTGTTGACGAAGTCAATGATTATTAAAACAAAGACAAGATCACTTCTTCAATAAGTATATAAGGAGCATTCAATATTCACAATTAAACTTTGTATCATATCATTAATGCAATGTCAAA
>JZKD02S2018733.1:391166-426901 GCA_000966675.3 Picea glauca | reverse complement strand
GGTCCTCCAGGACCATGCTCAGGTCGCTCCTGCTCTCGGTACTCCATGTCTAGGACCATGTGGGCCTCGAGACATGATCTCCTAGTTATCCCTAGATATCGGGGATAACACTGACAATTTCAAGAATTAAATAAAAGAGACACGAAGCAATTTTTCTTTGATTATGAAATATTAAACCAGATTGTTGTCAGGTAGGTAAAGCCATTTAAAATAAAACAAATCAGAATAGACAAAGAACAAAACTAGAGAGTAAAATATTACTCCCTAGTATGGTCACCAAATTAATGTTGATGCGAGGAATGGAAAGTCCTCACTCAAGCATTTTCGTATCTTACTGGGCTAAGTAAGATAGGTGATAATATTACCTTGGGTTTATAGCCTCGTAAAAATATCAATCAACCCTCAAGAAATATGTTCTTGGACCTGGTGCTATCTTAAATTTATGTGTTTCAACTTGAAAAAAAGTGTAAAAGTGTTTATATGTAAATGATTACAAGAATTAAAATGAATGAAATAAAGAAATAAATACAATCTGAAAATTAGAAATACACAAGTCTCAATTGAAAAAAGATAGATTTTATTAACAATAGTTTTTTTGAGTTACAACAAGTTTTTTTGAGTTACAACAACAATATCTCTTTTCAAAGCCCTGGGAGCGTGAGGACCAAGATCAGAATTAGAAGCCTAAGATGGAATTTAACATCATACATAGACAACTGGTGTCTGAAAGAAAATGACCAAGTTTGTATACACTGGATCAACCAAGTCACAAGCCCACCAAACCTTGACTCTGCAAAATAATCTTAATCATACTTGAAACTTAATTCATAAATTCTAATAAAACAACACAAAATATCAAGAGAAATGAATGAACTTTTGAAGCATATCAAATAAATTCTTCCTAGTCCTTTCTTCTTTGCCACCTTTATAAATATCCCGTTATCAACAAGAGGATTTAGCCATTTAAGAAATTCAGAAAATGAAAAAATGAAATTCAAAAATCTCAATATGAAACAAGAGAAAAACTTATCAAAAGTGTTTCTCTCTAATTCCTCATGTCTTCTTTGTCCTTTGGTTCTTCATTTTATTTTCTAAAAGGTAGTTCTTCAAGTAGTTGAACTACTTTTAGTTACTAAAGTTAAATAACTTTTGTTAATAAATAGGACAAATAACTTTATGACAAGGATAATTAATAAATAAATAAAAACTAAATAGGCGAGGTCTCCCTTTATGTCTTTTAAATTTTCTAATCATTCCCTTGTTTCTCCATAACCATAATCATACTTAATGCACATACCATCATAACAATACATATAAAAAGCAGTTGAAATAATCATGCTTCAAAAATAATAAACACTTGTATCTCCCAAAAACTTATATAGCATGATTTGGGTTTTCTCATAATAATAATAATAATATCACTTGTCCAAAAAGATATGTGTCTCAAAGTAAAAAAGATGTCACCATGACAATGAAATAAAACTAAAAGTCATATTTTTTGTGTGAGGTTGTCTGCTTTTGTGCACTACCCTTATTGTTTCCTTTTCTTTGACTAAATTTGCACCTGCAAATTTCTTTTCTTCACTCCTTGGGTTTCCAGGGTGCATATCATTAAAGGTAATCATTCTTACACTATCTTCAAGTTTAAGAGGCAAGGATTTAATAGTGTAGGCTGATGTTTCAAAGGAAACAGAGCTGACTGATATGGTAGGACGTTGTTTTTTACTTGGCTCCGATTCAATAACCAAGGATTTATACTTTTTGGGAAGCTGAGGAGACTATACATGTGAAGCTACATAAGCAACTAGCTGAACTGGTAATAAAGGAGGTGGAGGAGGAAGATGAAAGGACATGGTTGACCAATGGCCAATACCGGATGGAGGATTGACTAGTAGATTGTTCCAACCATCATTGATTAGAGACTAGGCTTGTACATGAGGCTGATTAGGAATGTCTGTGATGCTTGGGAAAGGCCTAAGATCATTAGGTTGAACAGGGGGAACAAATGGTGGCTGGGGGGGTTGAAAAGTTGGGTGTCCCGCAAGGTTCAAGTAACCAGTCTGGACTAACTGATTAAACTCTTCATAGTTTGCATCAAAATGTATTGAGAACGTCATCCTCTTGTTCTTACCTCTTTGCTAAAATGCATTTGGCCCTCTGCCTATGTTATCTCTATTTCCTTTGTTTCCAAACTGATTACTACCTCTATTGAAAAAGCTCATCTATATCATCCATATCCAAATTAGTAAGTATATAAGACACAACATATAATACATCAAATACTATTTGTCAACATGATTAAATTTGGCTCTGAAATGACATAACCATGCAACATAAAAAGGGAGATGAACAGGAAAGCGAATAAAGTGAAAAACAACAATACTTCTGCACACACACCAAATATATCTTTCAAACTCTGCAATCTGTCTCAAGAACTTTCATTATGTATAAGCCATTTCTCTTTTATAAATGTGAACACGGAAATATATGGAGAATGGATTTGTATGAGTGGGAGTAACTTATGGAAAGTGAATTATGATAGGAATTACAAGATGGACTATTCAATTTCAAAAACCTTAATCAATACCTATACATTTCCTTAAAAAAACCAATCATCCTTTGAACTATTTTTATTCATATATACAAGCTGTGAACTATCATCCATCTTTGCTCATCATTGTTGTTCATTCTTTTTCTTGCCAAACTGAAATGTGTTCTTTCTAAATTATATAGACATTAAATAAAATGGAACAAGGAATTTATGAATAAGATTAGGGAGTATGACTTATGTGAAATGTTATGTATAATGGGGCAAGTGAAATCCTATATAATTTAAACTTGGCTGTAAACATGTGAACTTAATCAATATTTATTCCATCTTTAACACATACCACTAAGTTATATTATTTTCAAAACGTCTGTGATATATATGATATACCCTTTTAATGGCATATGTAAGCCTTAGATGTTCAAACAAGTTCAAACAAGTTCAAACAACATCCATACATAATGAAGATCGATACAGGTTCATCGATTCTTTTAAACTTTGTATTCTTGCACTCCAAATAATACCTCTAGAGAATCAATACAATAGTGCTCATTGCAAACAAAACTTTCATTTCAATTGCATTGGTTGTATAAACATAGGTCTTTACCCAAAACATGACTCAATGAACCCAAAATACTTTTAGTTTAGAGGATGAAAGGTATCCAATGAGTAAATCAAATGAAGAAACACAATATTTTACAAGTTGGTTGACTTTTAAAAGACATATGACTGAAACCTTCTATTTCTTATAAAAAATAATCAACCATTTTGCAACCCAAAAACGACACGAACCGATTATATATATGAGTGCAAATAAGAAAATTTATCTCAACCCATTCAATAATTGAAACAACAACTCCAATTATAGCCAAATTCGATATGAGGGTCAAACCATCTACCAACATTACATAACTCATAGATAATCTGTTGATCCCATGTTCACATATTTTACTCATCAGACCAAGGCTATGGAGATGGGACTTAAAATGATATCAAATAGCAACAATATCAATCATTGAACATTAGTAGACTTGGGTTTGAGTTTGTTACATAACAGAGCTTGTAATAAAAAACCCATAAGCAAATTCTTGGCATTCCAAAATATTCTTGGTTGGAAGAAGAAAATGAAACACAGACCAGATCACAAGGATTTCATAATGGTGAATGTGGCTTCTTATAACCTCGGTTGAGCCCAAAAAATTTATACATACAATATTTCTTGTGCCCATATCGAAAAACTCAGATCATTTATTCCTCAAACAGAGCTGGTTAAAGTCCTTTCTTCCCAGACTTAACACATAAAGTATAACTAACAAGAGAAAGTAATTTTACGAGCTAGGTTTTACTTATATGTGAATCAACAACAAAATCCAAGATTTTGTTCACCTTCTCATCATCGAATCACTCAGGAAAAAATGGAAAATGGTAGTATGGACATGCAAAACCATAGCTCAATGAAACACACGGTATATTCTTTCACTTTTCCCCCAGAAATGACAAAGTAAGGTAATGGAGACATTTTCATGTACACAACATGCAAACCAAATCCAAACTTAACCAATATAAAGACAAATGCATTGCAAGAGATGTAAAACTAGCCGTGAACTCATACCTTGTTCAAATGGGATTTTATACCAGTGTCGAGAGACCAAAACAATTACATCAACCACCAAAATGAGGGTTTCTTAGCAACCAGAGCATTAAGATCTCTCAATAGCAATAAAAAATGAAATGAAACTTCGAAAACCCACAAGATAACAAGGTGACAGACTCGAGACTATCGAGTAAATGCCCACGTCCTGTCAAATTCAATGCATGTCCAACTCCACTACTCACCACAAACAAAAATTGTGAAACACACATGCCACATCAACTAAAGTCCACCTCTTCCAAATGCCATAACCAATCATGAATACAAAACCCAATCTAGGTGAGCATCAACACATATGCCACATCGACACTTAAATCATAAAAATCTTGCATTGTTACATCATATAACTATCCAAATCCGTTATGTGAATATAGAGTTAAATCATCATCGTTGTCAAACATTGCATTGAACTGTGTGACCATCATATCACATGACTCAATCAAAGTTAATACCATACAACGATAACATACCAACGACCTTTTAAAACTTCAACCATGTACCATATACAACATTACCATTGACCCAAGATTATAACATATAATCTTGCATGCAAGCCACAAGTTTCGTATCCACCATTAAAACCTTGCAATTTATTACTTGCTTCATTCATTTGTTTATTTCCATAAAGGACTTTTAAAGATTTGAACCATAAAACCTATGATAAATATGCTATGACAAATAATGGCAAGATTGGTTTTTTATACATGAGAAATCATATGTAGCATGACACTTGCATTTGTTTCAATTGCATGAGTAGAATAACTCTAAACACTTTTTGAATTTGTGTCAAAACATAGCTTGGACTTCATAATATTCTATGTTATCAAGTGAATATTAAAGGCTATCCAAACTGACTTATACCAACATCCAAGGCTCTTCATAGCCATAGAAATTTAATGATCCCATCTTTGAAACATAAGTGTATAAGTATTGAGAAAATGATTGAAAATAAATGACTTTGATTTTTCTTAATAAGGGGATCCCACCTATTAGGTATTTAGTAGTCATAATCATAGGCTTCACAATAATTTCCAATCTTTTTATATAGGTGACAAAAATTTGAGTCAACACCACACCCCTTGCACATTTGTCATCAAGAAGAAGAAACTGAAGAATGTGAAGAGGTAAGAGAAGTAGAAGAAAGAATAGGAGAAGATACAAGTGGAGGAGAAATTGAAGTCAACAATACTTCGCAAGGAGGAATGTCAGTATCAACAATAAGTAGTAGTCTGTCGAGAAGACAAAGTGTTATATCGAGTATGGAAAACCGAGACTCAACTCTAAGGATTCTCACATTTCATGGGATGGGAAGAGACGATGTGGAATAACATTGGTTTATGTGTGAAGAAATATGGTCTGTGAAGAGAATCACAGTCAAATCATCCGAGATTTCACAGCTAGAGATGACCTTTAGAGATAGAGCTCTCACATGGTACATGAAATACAAGGTTATTTCGTTGGTGGAACAAGAAAGGTCCCTGACGTAGATAAAGAGAGATCTACTTAGGGAATTTTAGAAGCCTAATTCAGAATCATAGTCCATCACTAAAATCATAGAGATTAAACAACAAGCCGAAGAAACTGTATGGGATTATGATCAATGATTCAAAATATTGTTGGACAGATTGACATTTCATATCCAAGATGTCCATCATAGAGAATGATTTATTGCAGGAATCCTACCCCATATTTGCATCCTACTCACCTAGTAGAAAGTGACAACCTAGGCAGAGACCATGTGCCTAGAAGATACACCAAGAGGTGGTGAAACTTTAGCAAGACCGGTGTAGGTGCAATCTCAGCTTGCAAACCTTACCATGCAACTGCACGATCTGGTGAAATATAAGGTGGTGCATGAGAATGTGTGGTGTACTACATGTTGCACAAAAGGTCACCATACGAATGCGTGTCCTACACTAGGGAGTTACATGGCGAGGGGTGCACCAAATCCATTTCCAACCAGACCACAGACTAAGTGGTGTGAGATTTGTAGACAATGGGACCATATATACACTAATATATATGGGGTCAAAATTTGACAAAATATTATGACAATATGGGTTAAATTAATTGTACTTCGTAAATTACTACAATTTCAATTATTTTTTTCAGGTCTCCTCGATGTTCGTCATACTTTTGATGAACTTCTTCGTTTGTTGCTCTTGCGATGAGAGGGAGTCCATATTTCGTTGAAAGTGAGAGTCCTTGTGATGAAGGTATTTTTGTCAATATATCGATGAAAGGTCAAATTTTTGTCAATATATCGACAAAAGTTCAAACTTATGTCAATATATCGACGAAAATTCAAGCGTTCATCGATATACCGATGAAAATTCAAACATTTGTCGATATACCGATGAAATTTGTGGCTATTTAAAAAAAAACAGATAGTCGTTTGAAAGTGCTTAACGATCATTGAATTAGTTAGCTTTGACGTGGTAAACGAGTGTTAGAAGTTCGATGAAAGTTAGATATTTTGACAATTTTGTTGTAGGTGTGACATCTATAAAATCTTAATTGTCTGGTCATTATTAAACACATGTAATAGTCTCTTTTATATGACCTGCATCTTGTTTCACATCAAATTCTTGATTTATATAGCTTGGATTTTGGATGTACTCTGAAGGTCAAATTTTTTTAATATCTCTTTGTCTCGTTTTAAATACTTATGACATAACCCATCTTAGGCCCTATTTTTTGTGGGGACACAAGTTTAATTTCTCTTGGAAATAGGTATGAACATGTCTACTCAATTGTTATTGGCCTAGTTCTCTTTTATAATTGTTTAATGATTTTCTTACTTTCTTATAGTGAAGCTTTGAAGCTTATGTGGTAAAAATGTATATATTTATATGGTTAATTTTGACCTCTTGAGTACTTGTTCACTAACACTCTTATAAACATTTAGTAAATCAATGACAACAACGACTTAATTAACTCTAGACGTACAAATGGGGTCAATATTCGATGACATTTGTACTATAAGAAAATATTTGTATATTGTACTTATATTTCATCTTTAGTGGTTTTTGTTGTAATAGGAAATCACAATGCCAAATAATAATAACAACATTACACATGAAGAAAATTAAAGGAACATTTCTAGGTTAAAGGCGGCATTGGAGGCAAAGGTCAATGCGAAACTTGAATGCCCTTGCAATAAATGCAGGGGCTTTAACAAAAGAAGACTTGTATTTAACACAATTAAGACGCATTGTTGGAGATATGGGCACATTGAAGGGGGGTTCTCATATTGTCCCATGGAAATTTATTCATTATTATATATTGTACTCTTTGTATTGATTGTATTTATAAAATTTTCTTTCGTTTTAATATTTTTTTATATACATTAATTTTATCGATTAGTATTTGTAATTATAAAGAAAAATTCTCCTTGGTGTCTGTCACTGGAGAAATATGCAGTGCATAGTAGTAGTAGAAATATTATTGTACAAGCTAAGGAAGATGTTCATATGGATATTAAAGATCATCATGATCAAGTTAATTCTACGAAAGAAGATGACACCAATAATATCGTTGAGCTAGATGATGGGACAAATAGATTGATCCTGGACATCTTTGCTCCTATTGATGAGGATGGAAACTTTGATGATATTCATGATATACCTTTGCTTGAGAAGGAACAAGAACCCCTTTATGAAGCATCAATAACAAAAGTTCTCTCAACTATAATGTTGTTGGTGAACTTGAAGGTATTGAATGGTTTGTCAAACACTTGTCTCACATATATCCTAAGGTACGTAACAATATAATTCGTCACATATACGTAAAGGTAAAAATTCTTTTTCTCTTTTTTTAGTGTCAATTAATGTGTAATATATTAAGGATGCAATATTTATGATTACTATTATTTACATTAACTAGTTATTTTTTATGTTGTAGATTGTTAGGTGAAGTTTTCTTACCACTGTCAAATAATTTTCCTCGCACATACTGAGAGTTATCTGCCATTATGAAAGATATTGGAATGGAGTATCAAAGTATTGATGCATTTCCTAATGGTCATATTATATATTATGGACAATATGCATCGGAAACGAAATGTCACAATGTCAAATCAATAGATATCGAACTGATCAAGTAATAAAAAAGGTGCCTTACAAGGTTCTTCGTCATATTTTGATAATTCCACGTTTGCAACGACTGTTCAGGTGTGAAAGCATAACATAGTTTATGGATTACCATGCAAGACACAAAAGTGAAGATGGTGTTCTTTGAATGTTTGTAGATGCTTCTGCATTTAGGAACATTGAAGAAAGATGGACGATTTTTAAAGAAGAACCTCGTAATGTTAGGATTTCATTGGTAGCTGATGGTGTCAATCCATTTGGGGAGCTCGGGTCTATTTACGCAGTGGCCTATTTTTGTTATAAAAAATAACCTTCCTCCTTGGATGTCAATAAATATGGAGCACACAATGTTGGCAATGATTGTTCCAGGTATTTGCTTACAATATTTGTTTGAGCGTAGTGCCCTTTCATTTGTCTTATTCATTAATGCATTATTTATTATACATAAATAAGGTAGTAATTACGTGTACTTTCAACCAATTAGGTAAGTACCAAGTGAAATATATGAATTTATATATTGAGCCTCTTATTGACGAGCTACGAAAGTTATGGGATGACATCACTATGTATGCCATCTCTAGATCAATAGGGAAAAAACAATTTCAATTTTGTGGAATACTTACATGGAAAATTCATGATTCCCCAGGGCTAACACATTTTTGTGGTATGTAACACACTACTGCACTTTAATAGTATATAATTTTATGAAAACATTATGCATGTTTCTTAAATATTAACTCCTTGTTATATAACTAATATTAGCTGTCACATTCCATATCTTGCAGGTCTTCAAACAAAGGGTAAATTTGCATGTCCAGTTTGCGGTCCTAGGATGTAATCTCATCATTCAAGAAGTTTAGGAAAATACGTGTTTGATGAGTATAGGCATTTCCTCCCTAAGAACCATAGGTATCGAACTACCAAAAAACATCTTTTCAATGGGAAATAAGAGACTGAAATAAAACCACGAAAAGTGATACCTCACCTATGGAAGTTGGAATATAATATAAATCATCAAGGTAAGCAATTTGAATATGTATCACACAAAATGTTTTAAAATTTTTGTTTGTATTGAATTATGTTTATAGTATATAACATAGCAGGAAAGCAATGTTGTAAAATAGGTGATTCAGAAAATTAAATTTCCCATGGGATTTTCTTCAAACATAAAGAATATATTAACGAAGAAAGGTGACTTTGGTGGGGTAACAACTCATGATTGACATACCTTCATCGAGGTAATTATTTTGGTAATACTTCTTTTTAGTATTTTAATTTTGTTTTCTTTTCAAAAAAATAATGATTCCTTTTTTGTAATTACAATATGTTCTACCTCTATCTCTCCCTGACAACTTTGACAACAAATTAAAAGAAGTTATATATGATCTTGGAAAATACACGAGGTGAGAAATGTAACATCCCCGACCACCCAGGACGGGCCATGCTACACAAGAGAACTCTTTTACTCTCTCTGCAGAACATACTGTAACATACCCAACAACCAACTGAGCTATGCCACATAAATTTTTCGAACTGCATGCAATTTAAAACATCCACACACAGAACTCTTGTGGAAATTTATATAAAATGTAAACATGCAAATGAATTATGTAAATGCACAGATTCATACTGAAATAACAGTAAACATACACATGTAGCATATACGGTCAATAACCATAAATATAAAGACATATATAACCACACATAGGATAAACCCATAAAAATAAACACGTAAATAGTAATGCAACATGTAAATTTATCACACAGTTGACATTTATCTTGGTAAGAAGATCACCAACTGCATGCAAAACTTCCATGAACCTCCTAGCCTTAGACCACACTGCTCATCACTCTCAGCAGTGGGTCACCCCTGAGCTGGGACTAAACTTCACCCGGGTAAAGGGATTCCTAACCAGGCTAACAGCTCAGACAGCCAGAAAGACTCCATCACAGGTGCCCACTCAAACTAACAACCTATATTCCCTCATTCCCGACATGCCTATCCCACCCCAGGAAGTGTGCCCCTTCTCTACTCAACAATCCTTCGGCTACCCGACTTCCTTTTCGGGCTTCAGCAACAGGCCGAACAGGAAGTCTCAAAGTCATGTAGCTGCAGTTTAACACCTTCAGGAAGTCAATTCCCAACAATTCTCTCACCCAGAGAGGAATTTCTCACGAGCCTGACAACCCGCCTCTTCAATTCCCCACGGGCCTGACAAACGACTTCTTTAGTCCAGCTCCTAAGCTAACCAGCTACCCAAACAAGTATGGCTATGGATATAGGTTCAGGTACAGTGACATGAAGGTACGAAGGATAGATCAATGAGTGTGTGAATGCCCATGTATGATTCAATGATGGGAGAAAAATGATGGAAAGAATGAATGATATAAAATGAACTAAGTCCCAAAAAATGTATGCATGTCCCCAGCTTGACACTTGTCATGTTGGGAGCTACTTTGGCCCACTTGTCCCCAACTTTAGAACTTAGGATAAAATAATTATCCATAATTTATAATTTAAGAGATATTAATATAATATTCCTTTTTGGCTTAAGCTCCCTAGCTTAGCCCCTTTTCCTTAACTTTTAGCCCCCACTCTTTCCCTAACTAGTGGAGTTTAGTCCCCCATATCTTTTATTGTGGTCAGTCTGCGTGCAACGATGTATTTTATATTAATGATGAGACATATACAAAAATAGGCGCACTCACCTTTAACATCTAGGCTCTCTGGCCTAATCATCACAAAACGGTTCACTAGTCTATATAACATAGCATATATATAAAGGCTCGCTGGTCTCTATATCGCGCGCACTTAAGATGTTGTGTTCGATATCCTGGAATGTGCACAATTCATCATTTCACTGTGCAATACATGTGCGCACTATGCCATGAAAGGTGCATACAAAAATGATATCAAACTGTTCAACAACTTAAGTACATTTTCATTTACATTACAATTGGGTTCGGCCTAGGGATATTACAATCCCCTCCCCTTATTTATGCACTGTCCTCAGTGCATTATGTACACATATACAAAAAAATTCAAAAATCCCCAAAAAATATGCGAGTATTATGCCCGCATTGCATCCTCATGCTCCCAAGTAGCATCCTCATGACTGTACGAGGTCCATTGGACCTTTACAAGCTCTATGGATCGATTTTGGAGTTGTTTGATTTTCCAGTGCAAAATGCGTACCAGATTCACTTGGAAAGTGCCTTCTTGCTCCACCTGAATCACATTCCAATCAATTACATGATTAGCATAAGGTATATATTTATTTAGAAATGATACATGGAATACATTATGAATAGACATAGATACAGACAATGCAATCATATAAGTTACTGGACCAATCCTTTCTAGGATTTCAAACGGCCCACAATAGTGAGCTGCCAACTTTGAGCAATTTCCCAACTTCAGGGAACTTCTATTGGCTTTCACTTTGAAAAATACATGGTCTCCCACTTTAAATTCCCCGTGAGTTCTTCCCTTATCATCATAGATTTTCTTCCTGTCTTGGACAACCTTTAAATTTTGCTTTATTTTCAACATTTTCTCCTCCATTTCTCTGAGTAAATCTAGCCTAACCATTGCTCTATTTGCTGGGTTATCCCAACTTACCGGTGTGTTGCACTTTCTTCCATAAAGTGCCTCAAATGGGATCATCTTTAGAGATGTTTGGTACCCATTGTTATAAGCGAATTCTACCAAGTGTAGGTAGTCTTCCCATTTTAATGGTTTATTCATCACATACATCCTCAACATATCCTCAATCACTTGATTCACCCTCTCTGTTTGTCCATCTAATTCTGGATGATAAGTTGTACTAAAATTCAAATTTGTCTCAAATCCATTAAATAATCCTTTCCAAAATTTTGAGGTAAATTTTAGATCTCTGTCAAACACAATTGTCTTGGGTATGCCATGTAATCGAGCAATTTCTCTCATATAAACATCAACAATGTTGGTTGCCTTGTGAGTGAGCTTAACTGGAATAAAATGGGCAACCTTAGTAAGCTTATCCACCACTACCATGATAGAATCATATTGCTTGTTTGTTCTGGGCAGTTTGATGATGAAATCCATGGTTACAACTTCTCATTTTCACTTAGGAATGGGTAATGGCTATAGCAAACTAGCTGGGTGTCTATGCTCAGCCTTTACCTTTTGACATTCTAAACATTTGGCAATAAAATCAACAACTTCTTTCTTCATGCCTGGCCAATAATATTGGCTCTTGATAGCTGTAATAGTTTTCTGATAATCTAGGTGCCCATCATAAGGTACATTATGCATTTCTCTCAATATCAGATTTTTCAATTCATCAGAATTTGGTACATAAATTCTGCCCCTGTACATGACAATTTCATCATTATCTAACTTGTATTCTTCAATTTTCTGCTGTCAATTAGTTTGTTGTAATTTTGCCACTAATTCCTTGTATTGCAAATCTAATTTGGCAGCCTCAAAAACTCTATCCTTCAAATCTGATTGGTACATGCTAATGGTTGTAGCATGCAATTCATGCACTCTTCTGCCGATTGCATCAACCACTTAGTTCTCTTTCCCATTTATATGCTTTATATCAAAGTCATATTCACTTAGAAATTCTAACCATCTACTTTGCCTAGCATTTAGAGTTGGTTGATCAAATAAATATTTCAGACCATTATGGTCTATCCTTAGTTCAAACCTTTTCCCCATGAGGTAGTGTCTCCATTTCCTCAAGGCATGCATTATGGCTGCCAACTCCAAATCATGAGTAGCATAGTGTCTTTCATGCTCCTTCAACTTCCTTGATTCATAACATATAACAAACCCATTTTGACTGAGGAATCCACCAAGTCCTTCTTTACATGCATTTGTGCATACAATGAAGTCTTTATTTGGGTCTGCAATCCTTAGTATTGGAGAACTTGTTAATAATTTCTTCAAGTGTTGGAAACTCTTTTCATAATCCAATGTCCACTGAAACTTCACACCCTTTCTTTGCAAGGAAGTGATTGGGTGTGCCACTTTGAGAATCCTTCAATAAATCTCCTATAGTATCCTAGAAGGTCCATGAATGATCTGACCTCTGTCACATTCTTTGGAACTAACCATTCTCTAATGGCTTCTATCTTCTCAGGATCCACTGCTATCCCATCCTTTGAAATGATATGTACCAAATAATAAATTTGCTTGTGATAAAATAAGCACTTGCTCAATTTGGCATAAAACTGATTCTCCCTTAATACTTGCAACAACAGTCTTAAATGATGCTCATGCTCTTCTTCTGATTTAGAATATATAAGAATGTCATCTAAAAAGACAATGACAAACTTGTCTAAATATTCTCGGAAAACACCATTCATTAAGCACATAAAAACAACTGGTGCATTTGACAACCCAAATGGCACCACTGTGAACTCATAATGACCATACCTTGTCTTGAAGGAGATCTTGCTGATATCTTCCTCTTTAATCCTTACCTGATGGTATCCTGACCTGAGATCTATCTTTGAAAATATCTTTTCATCCTTCAATTCATCAAAGAGATCATCAATCCTCTGCAGAGGATATTTGTTCTTTACATTCACTTTATTCAAATGTCTAGAATCAATGCACAATCTTAATGTCCCATATTTCTTCTTCACGAACAAGACTGGGGCACCCCAAGGTGACACACTTGGGCATATATACCCCTTCTTCAAAAGTTCTTCAAGCTGCATTTGCAACTCCTTCAGCTCTGGTGTACTCATTCTGTAAGGAGTCTTTGACACTAGAGCTGCTCCAGGCATTAAATTTATAGAGAAATCAATATCTCTCTTTGGGGGTAGTCCTGGTACCTCCTTGAACACATCTTCAAATTCTTCCAGGATTGCATGATCTTCCAAATTTGGAACCTTATCTTTAGGTGTCTCTCCCATATGTACTGCAAATAATTGAAACCCTTTTCTGAAACATTTCTTCAGCTGCAATGCTGAAATTTCTCTGATGGTTACTGCCCTGGGAACTCCTTGCACTTTCCTTAGGTTCCCTTCCTCATCAAAGAAAGTAAATGCCTTGTTATGACAATCTAGGATATCATGATGTTGGTCCAACCAGTCCATCCCAATCAGACAGTCATAGGAACCTAAAGGCAAGATGTTCAAATCTGCCATGGTGTTCAGTCCATTCATGTCCATAAGACATTACTTAACCATCTCATTAACTTTTCTTTTGGCTCCGGTAGCCAGCTGCACCAACCAAGATTTCCATGCTTGCTTCTTGGAAAATGAAAAATTTCCATCATATTAGGATCTATATAACTATGACTAGCTCCTAAATCAACTAAAATAACAATGGTTTGGTTATTGATCATACCTTCCACGTCAATCATATGTGATTGATACTCTGCTTGCTTGTTATCTAGGGCTGCATAGATCCTTGGTACATTTTTTCCCATGTCCTCCACTGTTTCAGCTTGCTGTACATTATGAACAATCCTCACTTTTTCACCTCCGTGAGGACAATCTCTGAACATATGATCTCCTTTACAACCCCAACATTGAATAGGTGGTTGTCTTGGTCTTTGACCCCCTATCTCAATCGTTTTGGGTTCTCTAGAAGTTGGTTGTCCCTGAGGATTACTTCTGAAGAATGGTGACTTAGTTCCCTTCTTCCTCTAATCCATCTTGAATTTCTTTTTGTCTTCCCAAGATTTTTGGAAAGTTGGCCTTGACTTTTGCTGATCATATAGGCATTTAGCTCGCCTTATGGTCTCCTCCAATGTCTTGGGATCATCATACTATATTTTTTCACCGATGAATGATGGAAATCCACTCGAATACCTCTGAATCCTAACTGTCTCATCCTTGATAAAAGATACATACTTCAACAGTTATAAAAACCTTCTTTCATATTCATCTATGGTCATACTCCCAAGATTGAGTTCAAAGAACTCTTTCATTTTCTTGTCATAATATCTCTTAGTCAAGTATTTCTTCTCAAAATACTTCTTGAATTCTCTCAAAGTAACATTTTTCTCTTTAATGTGTTGCACCTGCACAAGCTGATCCCACCACATGGATGGCTTTCCCTTGAGTTGATAGATGGAAATTCTACCTTCTGCATGAGATGAATAATTATGCAATTGAAAATACTTTCTCATGCCCAACAACCATGTCTCTGCATCTTCATCCTTCTTGTGTTCACCATCAAATGTAGGAGGTTTGATTTTGTTCATTTCTCCTTGTAGCTCATCCACCCCAGAAATCTTATGCTTCTTGACAGGGGATGGAATTGAGATGTTGTGTTCTCTCTTATTGGAATCCTTCGAGGAGTGGTGGTGATGTCTACTAACACTTATTGTTCTTCTTTTCTCATCAGGATACTTGCGACTTCCTGATTTTCTTGAGCCACTCTCCTTATCCAATTTATTTTTTATTATGTTCAAGCTCTGCATTAGTTTAATGTTGAAGTCATCCTGCTGCTCCTTGGCTCTCATAAGCCTTTCATTATCATCTTTATGTCTTTGGACATCCTTCTACAAAATTTTATTGGTCTCTACCATATTCATGTTTTCATCCCTTCCTTCTCCATGTCCATTGGAGTTTGTTCCTTCAATGCCCAAATGGACATCCATCCCTCTGATATCATCTTCCTGGATGTATGTAACCTATGCCTCTTCCATTCCTATGGACTTTGTGTTGATATTGATCTGATCTAGTTGTTGTTTAACTATGCAAATTGTGCAACCAACAAAACTTTGTTAGGCTAACTATTTCAACAATCTCATGAAAATATGAACCATTTTGGTTCAATAAAATATCAGAACTCTTTATTCTGATTTCCTGAAAAATTGAATGCCCATATCAATTTTCTAGGTGTATATTTATCTTCCATTGTTTGATACCTTTCCAACGCCTGCTCCCATGCTCAATTCCGAGTCTTGAGCAAAAAGTTATGGTTATTTAAAAATTGTCCATTAATTTTTTTGTTCATTTTTCAACTTGGCGCAACTCTTCCCTGTAATTATGCATTTTTGCACCTACTCCATTGGATTTTTCGTAGGATATCAATTGGGTTTCTTCATATACATATTATGGACACTCTGTCCAAGTTTCACCTCTTTCTGAGTTCTTGGCTGCTAGTTACAACTTGCTGAAGTTCTAGACCAATTCGTGTTTTTGGTCTGGAATGCTACATGTGCCTTATTTCCATATTAAACATTTTTAACATGCCTGAAAATTTAATTCAGCTTTGGGGTTGTCTTCTATGGTTCAATATATTTCCATTGACTTCTCCTGTGCCTCAATTTGATTCCTAAGTAGAGAGTTATGGCTCTTTGAAGTTAGTTGGGTCTTAAAATTTACCCTCCACCGTTTGTGTTATAACTTTCTCATAAAAGCTTCGTTTGACGAACGGTTTACACCATTAGAAATCTCTCTCTGGGATATTTTATTTGAGTTGGAAATACAAAGTATACCTTGATACACTCTACTCTTGTGGTTTTTGAGTTGCTAAAAATGCTCTTAAGGGCCTAAAAAACGCGCTGCAAAAAGATGACGTTCAAATGATATAAAACATCGCAGAAAATCACTAGTTTTCTGTTGTTATTCACCCTCCAAACGACTTCACGTGCACAAATTTCAATCTGTGCACCCATATTTACCACGTGCAACAACACCACAAGGTAAATCGTGCACCTATAACCATTGTGCATCGCATCTCTGTCGCGCCAATAACTTGCGCACACTACTTTTGTGTCGCACACCAATATCCATGGCGCACAGTTTTGGTTATTGCACTATTTCCTGTTGCACACTCTTTTTGTGTCGCACGCTGATATTCAACGCACATTTCACTCTACGCATTGCAACATGCCAAAGTTTAGTGCGCCCCAACCGCGCACCAATACTCTGCGCGCACCATTAACTAAACTGTCGCGCGACAACATTTACCCACATTGCGTGTGCAACAACCAAACCCCTTTGCACTGTGCCACTAATGCGCAGACCACACACGCCATTATTATGTGTGTGCACACTGCGTGCACCATATAATGCTTATGTGCACCACACAATGCTAAATTTATCGTGCACACCCGCACACCAACTTTTTTCCGCACGGTGCCAAAATTTAGCGTGCGCATTAGCACGCCAATATTTTTCCGCGCGGTGTCAAAATTTAGTGCGCGCACCAGTACACCAATATTTTTCCGCGCAGTGCCCAAACTTTACATATCACAAGATTTTTACTGCGCAATATGCATTTTTAGTGTGCCCACGTGCGCACATTCATGCGCATCAATTCCTCGTGAATTCCGCTGCAAAAATTGGGGCTTTTGCTTAACTTTTTCCCCAATTTACCATAGACATTCTGCAACTATGAAATTTGCTCAATTTCACCCCGATAACACCAATTCAACCCCTATAACAACAAATCGTTGTGGGTTGACATTTTTGGAACATGTTTTTCCCAAATTCAATTCATGAATTGAAAATTTTAATTACTAATCTCGCTCCATCTGTCATGGCTTCACTGTAACTTCAAATTTGACCAATTCCAGGTCTGAATTTGCTAGAACATATATTAAATCATTAATATCTCACCACTTGGCCGAATTCCTCAATTTTTTCATGAATTTAACAACATAAATTGGGGATTTTCCCAATTCCACGTTGTTGCTTATAAATTTTACCATGGACGCTCTACAAACTGAAATTTGGCCACTTCAAAATCAATCCTCTGTGACATTTCGCTTCTAATCAACTTGCTCGACCCATCTAGGCTTAGTGTTGAAAACTGAAGCTCTAATACCATATTGTAACATCCCCGTCCACCTAGGTTGGGCCACGATACACGAGAGAACTCTTTTATTCTCTTCGCGGAACATACTATAACATACCCAACATCCAACTGAACTATGCCACATAAATTTTTCGAACTGCATGCAATTTAAAACATCTACACACAAAACTCTTGTGGAAATTTATATAAAACGTAAACAGAAAAATACATTATGTAAATGCACAAATTCATACTGAAATAACAATAAACATACACATGCAACATATACGCGCAATACCCATAAATATAAAGACAGATATAACCACACATAGGATAAACCCATAAAAATAAACACGTAAATTGTAACAACCCTAAGTAATTAATCAATTGTCACGATTTAAATAATTGTTTAATGAATATTAGTTAATTAATTAATTGTCCTCATTTAATAATTGTTTAATGTATATTAGTTAATTAATTAACTAATTAATTTCATGATTAAATATTTGGTTAATGAATTTGAGTTTAATAAATTTGAATTTATTAAATGGAGACTTAATGTATCGAATGATGGAACCATTAAAGAGAAAAGGGATAAGGTGGTTGGCATTGAATGGAGGAATAAGGTGGGTGAGTCTTAATGAAAGGGGGAAGGTGGTGAATCAGAGAGGGGGAAAAGGAGGATAAGAGAAGGGAAAAGCACGGGGAGAAGGCACTTTTGACTTTTGGGGGAGAGCATAATTTTTCAGAGGAGAGGACTGTATTGTTGGTTTGGTGGACTGTTACAGGGGAGCATCTATTGTTGGGAGTTTTGGGCTCGGGGGCCAGGAATCGTTACAAAATCTTGGAGCTAGGGATCCAGATAGGCTCTGTTCCTAGCTGGTTGGGAGGAAAGATTCAGTTTTGGGCAGAGCATCTAGATTAGAGTTTCAACTTCAGCTTGGACAGACAGAGTTGGGGAAACAACATCTCTTGAGAGGTATTTATGTTCATTATTATGGCATGTCGTTATCATTATGATGGTTCATTACTTTACTATGTTGTGTATGTTATCCAATATGATTTTTATGTCATGCTTCTCATTTTGAATTTTGCTGAACCATGAACTGTTAATTTGCTGAATATAAAACTGTAAAGAAATAATGATAGAAATTTTATGTTTAAATTATGAATTTTAGGTTCTGTTAGATAGGACCTTACACATGGTATCAGAGCCTTAGTTTTAAATATGGGACCAAAGGCCCACCTACCCACCCATCCTGTAAACAACCCTGAAACTCTCTAAAAACTCTAAAACTTGTTGACCTGTACAATGAAACCCATGAAAGGGGTTATGTAACAGAAATGGTTAGACACACATAAACACTCTATATATAGAAAATATGAGGGAGTGTGTACATAAATGTATACAAATCTAGGCCAAGCTCCACCTCCACCTAACCTACAATCAAAGCCAAAAACACATATATAAATATAAATAATAATATACATACTGATAAAAAAAAATATAGTTTAACACAGTTATAAATATAAATAATAGCACATATTGAAAATGTGAAGGAAGCACACTAATGTAAAGGAAGCACTGCACTAATCTAAGCAAGTCTGACCAATTTGAAGTTCACAATAATCTAAACCTTTTGCAAGCAATTCTTTCAACCCTATAGGAAGATAATCAAGGTATTCTTTCAATCCTTTATGGTTTAAAATAAAATAGGTGAAATGGCTGTAATAAACCAACCCTTATGATATAAAAAGGGAAACACAATATGCCTATGACCCCTATTGAAGATGACATGACTCATTTTAATTTGATCAAGATCTACAAATGTCTCACAGTACAGTTAAACCTTGAGGGGAGAAGCATATAAATTTGAAATATGAATATGGTTGAAACAACCTTGGTATCTACAATATGCTTGAAACAAGAAATTAAAGCACTAAAATGCGAGTATAAATAAAAATAAAACAGAAAAACTTTGAAAACAATTATATAATTAAGAAAACGACCAACACCTACGAGCTTTCCAAGGACAAACAACCATCCTTCCGAGAGGTGGAACCACAGTGGGGCTTTAGAGCTTCATTTGTTTCCAACACGAGGGGGAAACTCTAGAACAACACCCCCTGTCAAACACATATCCCTGCAAAGATAATAGCTGGTTTAGGGTTTAGACGTTCAAGAAATAGGAGCACAACCACTCCCAAGACTCGAACCCTTGACACATGGAATACCATGTTACACTCTTGGTCCCTTCTCACCTTTAATATATAAAACAAGGGAGGAGCTCGCAAGAAACCAACAGATAAGCCACCAAAGCCACGCTTAAGTGTCAAGTCCTATACCCTAAGCCCGCAAGCGCACCGAGCCCGCAGGCCTTTGCCAAGCTACATAGAGGAGCCAAGAGGGTGCACTACGGAGACATCCGAAAAAAAATAAAAAAATGATGCTCTCTCCCAATTCATGCACGGTGCAAGTTACAACCCACAAGGGACCAAAGACTGCACACAACGCACACACAACCACCAAGGAGAAGACAATACACAAGCACCAAGCTCTAATGCATATCTGTGAGCAAGCTATGGAAATACACAGTAAGATTACAAACGAAAACACCCGATAATCTCCATCGGATTCCTTTGTTGTTAAAAAAAATAAAAATGTGTTATCTATGATAGTTACGGTCAGGTAGGTGTGGACGGTAGGATTCGAACCTGCGTGGGTAGAGCCCACATGATATCTAGTCATGCCCGATAACCACTTCGACACGTCCACAACCAAAGCCAAGTGCCTGTGCCAAGCCACCAGGAGAAGTCAGACTAAGCACCAAGCAAGCAACAACATACAAGCCAACGCCCAAGCACCAACGCCATACATCAAGAGCCAAGTCACAGAGAAGGAGTACCCACGATTCTACATGCAGTGCACACTCAAACCAAGTGCCCAACGCCAAGCTCACGAGACATTTCCCACAGGAAGGAGCCCGAGTTGGAATGGTTGCACAACCAAAGGACTGCGCAACCGAACCCACACGACCATTACGCCTTCCCTCTGTTGAGCAGTTGACAAAAAAAACCGAAAATGAATGAGGAGGCTGGCCATCGCAAGCGCACGTGTAGCCAGGGGCCTCGCAAGAGGAAAATCTTGTGTGAAAGTGAGAGTTTAGGGTTTAGTTAAGGGGAGCGGGAGGAAACGGGGGCGGGGCACGTGGGCTTCATGCATGCCCATGCTTTTATTTTAATTTTTTTTTATTATTTTAATTTTAATTTTTTATTTGAATTTTTTTTTTATTATTTTTTTTGTTTGCATTTGATTATCGTAATTTATTTTTTTATATATTATTTAATTTTTTTTATTAAATATTCTTATAATTAAATTTTAAATTTTTATATAATTGCTTAAATTTAGTTTAAACCTCAATTAAAAATAATAACACAAGAAAACATAAATTTAAATATTATATGTTTTAAAATAAAATTAAAGTAATTATGATTAATCAAGGTGATTAAGTATGTTTTAAAAGTATAATTAATGTGATTAATTAAAAGTAATTAATCATTGGAATGTAATCACTAATTAATCATTAGTAATTAATGTTTTAAATTATGTTTAAATTATATTTAAGTGACTAATTAAATTATAATTAAGTGACTAATTAAATAGTTTAAGCGAAAAGTTTAAGGACTTAGACCAGGATAAGCGGAAGGGGACTTCATGCGCACTAGGAAGGTAAGTTAGAGGAATTGGTGAGTGCGGGGAAATGCTAGCGTAGCTACTAGGCGAGGGAGTCAATAGTTTTCTTAGGCGAAGACGTCAAGCTTAGATGCTTTAACCCTAACCTAGCCACTTCCCCTAAAGAGAGTAACGTCTGTTTACAGACAAGTAAACAAAAAAAACTTATGCCTAACTCTGTTTTCTAGTTTAAGTTGCACAAATGTGAAATGTCCTAGACTCACCCTGACAAACTTTTGGTCGATGTTGATTCAATTATATAGGATGGTTAGGACTCGAGGAAATCGAGGCAGAGGAGCATCATCGCAGGGACCACCAACGCTGCCACCACCATTGCTTGAATTAGCTCTCATTCTATGCTCTTTGGAGGCCATAAATGAGACTTTAAAGGGGTGTCAGCTAGCAGGGATCGAAGTGGAGCTCCCACCATCTGGAGTGGGCAATCCTGAAGTGTCAAGGGATTCAGGGGGAGGGCCTCCACCCAAAGACATCACTAGAGAACTGCAGAAGATCAAACTTCCAATGAACGTGATGAGGCATGGTTGGAAGGCATGACAAGGTGTTTCTCCTTAAGAGACTATGCGTCCACATCGAAGGTGAAGATATCGATTTTTCAGTTGAGAGACAGTGCCCTGAACTGGTGGGGCAACCTGGAGAGGCAATTACACCTTACCCCGGACACCGTCTCTTGGGAAGTTTTTGAGGAGAGGTTCCGAAGGAAATATCTATCAGCTTACTATGAGGAACAATAGGTGGGAGCATTTCATGCTCTAGTACAGGGAAACAAGACCGTAGAAGAATACGAGATCAGGTTTATGGAATTGGTCAAATATGTTTCATACATGGATAATGATCAAGGACAGGCATAACGCTTTGTCTATGGGTTAAACCCTAAGATAAGGGCCATGGTACGGATGTGGAAACTGTCTTCGGTAGCGGAGGAAGTAGAAAATGCACGTTATGCTAAGGAACACATGAACTTAAATGGAGGTATGAGGTCAACCTTTTCGCATCGTCCTGTATTCGTGGGGAAGGCCCGTAGGACATTCTCCAGGGGAGGGAGCTCCAGGCCACCTCCATATGGTAATAGAGTCGCACCAAGGACAATCACCATAGGTATTTCAATGGCAACGAGTGTAGCATCCCGTTCATCACCAACGACACAGGCAGGTCCACGACCTTCTCAGGGAGCAACTAGTAGGGGCAGGGGTTCCAGGGGAAGGAACTCATTTCAGAGGCAGTCACAGAGCAATGTGTAGGTTCAATCTCATGTTACATGTTGGGGATGTGGAGGACCCCATTACTAGCATGACTGCCCAGAGTTACAATCAAGATTTGTGCATAGAGAAGGAAAGGCCTCGATGGGAAGAGAAAGTGGCAGCCACCAGATTTACGCAGTGGTTAATAATCACCATGCAGAACATCAATCCACGGTGGTGGAGTCATCAGGTACGCTAAATCATATCAATGTTAAGATTTTATTTGATTCTAGTGCTACAAATAGTTTCATTTCACTATCTGCATTAGAAAAGAGTGGGTTGGCAGCCTACGAGCATGACGACTTTAAACAAGTTGAGATGGCTTCGGGGGAAAAACAAGCGGTAGGACCTAGCGTTGATAATTTCCTAGTAGACCTGGGGGTGTGTACTACTAGGTTGAAGGTATATGTCATTGCTCTCGGGGCATATGACCTAATCATTGGAATGGATTGGTTAGAAGCTCATCGAGCTATGGTAGATTGTTTCACAAAAAGGGTGCTTTGTGTTGACGACGAAGGAAGGCCAATAGAGATCCAGGGTGTACGGAGAAAGGTGTCTCTACGCTTTATATCAACTATGCAAGTTAAGAGGTGCATGAGGCAAGAGTGTCAACTTTATGTAGTGGAAGTAGTGAGTGAAAGGAAAGGACCCTCCTTGGATAAGTGCCAGTATTGTCAGAGTTTAAAGATGTTTTTCCGAACGAGTTATCAGGGTTACCTCCTGAGAGGGAGCTTGATTTCACTATTGAGCTAAAACCTGGTGCATAACCAATTTCCAAAACTCCGTATAGGATGACAACGCTAGAACTTTGTGAATTGCAGATGCAGTTGAAAGAGCTACTCGACTTAGGACTAATAAGACCCAGTGTCTCACCTTGGGGTGTACCAGTAATTTTTGTGAAGAAGAAGGATGGTTCCTTACAATTGTGTATAGATTACAGGGACTTGAATCGTGCTACAGTCAAAAATAGGTATCCAATGCCACAAATAGATGATCTCTTTGATTAGATGAAAGGAGCAGCAATATTCTCAAAAATTGATTTGCGATCAGGGTATCACCAGTTAAGGATTAAGGAAGGAGATATTCCTAAAACTGCCTTTCGAACTCAGTTTGGGCATTACGAGTTTGTTGTAGTACCTTTCGGATTGACCAATGTGCCAGTAGTATTCATGAGCCTCATGAATGGTGTATTCCAGAAATACCTAGACCGCTTTGTACAAGTATTTCTAGATGATATCCTCATCTATTCCAAGAATGAAAGAGAACATGAGGAATACTTGCGAGTGGTGTTGTCTTGCCTTAGAGAGAACAAATTGTATGGGAAGTTGTCGAAGTGTTCCTTCTTCCAAAAAGAAATTCACTATTTAGGTCATATCATTTCCGGTGAAGGAATATCTGTGGACCCAAAAAAGGTAAAGGCCATTATGGAATGGCCAGTGCAGAAAAATGCTCATGAGGTAAGAAGCTTCATGGGGCTAGCAGGTTATTATCGGAGATTTGTGGAAGGGTTCTCTAAAATAGAAAAACCTATCACCAATTTGCAACGCAAGGGGGTTAGGTATGAATGGATAGAAGAATGTGATAGTGCATTCATTGAGCTTAAGAAGTTACTAAATAGTGTGCCAATTCTACGAGTGTCGGATATGGAAAAGGACTTCACAGTCTGCACGGATACCTCGAAGCAAGGGTTGGGGGTCGTGCTAATGCAGGATGGGGGAGTGATAGCTTATGCATCAAGGAAGTTGAAGAAACACAAGGAGCTTTACGCTACTCATGATTTAGAGTTGGCAGCTGTAATGCTAGCTCTGAAACTTTGGAGGCACTATCTAGTAGGGCGAAACTTTGAGCTCAAAATAGACCATCAAAGTTTAAAACATCTCTTCACTCAAAGGGATCTGAATGCTAGGAAAAGGTGATGGAGTGAGTTCATGAGTGAGTATGATTTTGGTATTTCATATATCAAGGGAAAAGAGAATGTGGTCGCGGATGCCTTGAGTAGGAGGCCACATGTCTTCTCCTTGGTACCCTTAAAAGTCAATTTGAGGGAACCTGTGTTGACGCAACTCCATGGAGACAGTTGGTATTTAAGGTTACTTAAACCTCTAGAGTGGGAGGCAATTAGATCCAAAGTATGAAGGATATAGTCTGGAAGTAGACGGACTATTAAGTTATCGAGGAAGGATGTACATCCCTGAAGGTGGGGATATTTGAAGCATCATACTAAGGGAAGCCCATAAAGCACTTTATTGTGTGCATTTGGGTGTGAAGAAAATGTACGTAGACATGAGGAATATTTTCTTCTGGGTAGGCATGAAGTGCAATGTAGTCCATTTCGTTGCCAAGTGCCTAGAGTGTCAACAAGTGAAAGCTGACCACCATCACCCGACAGGTCTCCTACAACCACATGATGTTCCTATGTCCAAGTGGGACGTCATTTCCATGGATTTTGTTGTGGGGTTGCCACTCACATCTCATAGACAAAATGCCATTCTTGTGATAGTTGATAAGTTAACCAAGAGTGCTCATTTTATTCCAGTAAGAGACACTTACGATGTCACTGATGTGGCACGCGTGTTTGTAAGTGAGGTCATTCGTTTGCACGGGATACCTAAGAAGATAATTTCAGATAGGGACTCCATATTCACTTCTAGGTTTTGGACAAGTTTGCAGTCAGCGTTGGGGACTCAGTTGAACTTAAGTACAACTTATCATCTTGAAATAGATGGGCAAACCGAGAGAGTAAATCAGGTTATGGAAGACATGCTTAGGATGTACGTCATGGTTAATCAAACCCATTGGGAAAAGTACCTACCTTTAGTAAAGTTCTACTACAATAACATTTTTCATAGCTCCATCAGAATGCCACCCTATGAAGCTCTATATGGAAGGCCATGCAGAACGCCGTTGAGTTGGGAGAGGTTAGAAGACCGAGTAATAGTTGGGCTTGAATTGATTCAAGAGATGGAGGAACAAGTGATTCAGATTAGGCAGAGACTAAAGGAAGCTCATGATACACAGAAAAGTTATGCAGATGCACGCAGGACTGATTGAAGTTATAAAGTGGGAGATCAGGTTTCATTCATATCAGGCCTAATAAGAGTACCATTCGGTTTGGGAAGGGGACAAAGTTGTCACCTCGATTTATAGGACCGTTCAAAATCCAAGAGAAAATTGGACCCGTTGCCTATCGTCTCGTACTGCCACCCCACTTGCATAAAACTCATAATGTTTTTCATGTATCTGTTCTACGACATTATGTTGCTGATGAATCACATAAACTAAATTGGAAGGAATTGCAGGTATCAGACGCGGGAACCCTCACAGTAGAACCGTTACGCATATTGAACCGTACAGTCCGACAACTCAGGAATCGTCTGGTAGACCAAGTTAAGTTCCAGTGGGACAAGTTTATTCCAGGATCTGCTACTTGGGAAGATGCCGAGACGTTACGATGAGATTATCGCTCACTTTTTTGACCACCTCGAGAATATGTTTCTCGAAGGTTGGGTTTATGTAACGCCACCTTTTGACTTAGACAACTGGGATTACCTGAGGCCTAAACACCTTTATTTTCTATTCATAGTAAACTATTAATGATACACTTGAACTTTTAAGACGTATGAACCTTTATGAATGTTTAAATGTATTTGAATGATGATGGATATGATGCAATATATTGTGAGAATGTAAATTTTATAAATGTTTAAATGTTATTGATGATGATGGATATGATGCGATCTACTATGTGAATTTAAATTCTATGAATGTTTAAATGTTCTTGATGATGATGGATATGATGCGATATATTGTGAGAATGTAAATTTTATAAATGTTTAAATGTTATTGATGATGATGGATATGATGCGATCTACTATGTGAATGCAAATTCTAGGAATGTTTAAATGTTCTTGATGATGATGGATATGATGCAATATACTATATAAATGAGAATCCTATGAAGGTTTAAATTATATTTGAATGATGTTGGATATGATGCAATCTATTATGTAAATGATAATTCTATGAATGGGTAACGTTAATTGAATTATGGGATATTATAAGATCTATTTCTAACTTGAAAAATTTGATGTTAAAGTTGTTGGTACGTGGATACCGAATTGAAACTATGGTTGTATGCAATTACATGATGATAATGCATAGATATGTATGAGTTGTGTTACAGACTAATCTACAAGTCATTGGGCTATGAAATAGCCAAAGGATAATGATAATGAAGGTGGATGTCATGACCACTGACCGAGAAACAATATGGTATGAATATTTGTATGTGAAATTATATTGGTTTGGATGCATTGCTATGATATGTGGACCAATGCAGGATTTCAGGTAGTGAGACTACCAAAACTGAATAAACGATGACAAAAATCCCAGCAACACGATGCCACTGTATATTCCATTGTAGGGTGTGGACCCTAGTCCTGTTAGGAGGGGTGGAGGCATTTCCCACCATGTATCCTCCGAAACTTGGAGTCATGGGAGGACGGTGTTAGCTCACGCTCCCCTAGACGTGTGATGATGACTGTCAGTTGCCTGCTGGGGAAGCTTGGTCAAGATAGTGACACTTTCTCTTACGGGTTCTATTTGGAGTTAGGTCAATATAGTTGACGCTCCAAGATAGTCCAGCAGAGGAAGGATAGGAATGGAAGTAAGTTAGGGAGGAAGGATGAGTAGAAATAGTTGAGAGTATATGGAGATTTGCCTTATGGTGGAATTTATTGTTTTTCCTTTTGAAAAGAAAATGTGTATATATGCATATTCATAATTACTTAACTAAACTACAAATTGTCTAAATAAACATTGTTGAGCTAGATTATTGTAATTAAGGGATTTCAGAAACGTTTGACTGGTTTATTATCATTTATAAAATGAATAGTCTTGTTGATTGGATTGGAGGCATACATAAATTACTATAGAGGTGATAGTTATTTTTATTAGTACATGCACGAGACTTGTATGTACTAGCTACACATGCATTTCTTGTACATGTACACTAGTATGTATGAGTTTTCTAGGATTACTTACTGATAATGTTGTTTATTGGATATGCATGCATGAAACATGTGTCTTTCCCTTGTATCATAAAATACTTTAACTTCGGGACGAAGTTTCCTGAAGGGTGGGTGTATGTAACAACCCTAAGTAATTAATCAATTGTCATGATTTAAATAAATTTTTAATGAATATTAGTTAATTAATTAATTATTAATTGTCCTCATTTAATAATTGTTTAATGTATATTAGTTAATTAATTAACTAATTAATTTCATGGTTAAATATGTGGTTAATGAATTTGAGTTTAATAAATTTTAATTTATTAAATGGAGACTTAATGTATCGAATGATTGAACCATTAAAGAGAAAAGGGATAAGGTGGTTGGCATTGAATGGAGGGATAAGGTGGGTGAGTCTTAATGAAAGGGGGAAGGCGGTGAATCAGAGAGGGGAAAAAGGAGGATAAGAGAAGGGAAAAGCACGAGGAGAAGGCACTTTTGAATTTTGGGGGAGAGCATCATTTTTCAGAGGAGAGGACTGTATTGCTGGTTTGGTGGACTGTTACAGGGGAGCATCTGTTGCTTAGAGTTTTGGGCTTGGGGGCCAGTAATCCTTACGAAATCCTAGAGCTAAGGAGATGGATAGGCTCTGTTCCTAGCTGGCTAGGAGGAAAGATTCAGTTTTGGGCAGAGTTTGGGCAGAGCATCTTGATCAGAGTTTCAGCTTCAGATTGGACAGACAGAGTTGGGGAAACAACATCTCTTGAGAGGTATTTATATGTTC
Organism: Picea glauca; assembly: GCA_000966675.3. Lineage (NCBI taxonomy): Eukaryota > Viridiplantae > Streptophyta > Pinopsida > Pinales > Pinaceae > Picea > Picea glauca. The sequence goes on along the minus strand of JZKD02S2018733.1, from coordinate 398,069 downwards.
ATTATTATGGAATGTCATTATCGTTATGATGGTTCATTACTTTACTATGTTGTGTATGTTATCCAATATGATTTTTATGTCATGCTGCTCATTTTGAATTTTGCCGAACCATGAACTATTAGTTTGCTGAATATAAAACCGTAAAGAAATAATGATAGAAATTTTATGTTTAATTATGAATTTTAGGTTCTGTTAGATATGACCTTACATAAATAATAATGTAGCATGTAAATTTATCACACAATTGACACTTATCTTGGTAAGAATATCACCAATTGCGTGTAGACCTTCCACGAACCTCCCAGCCTTAGACCACACTGCTCATCACTCTCAGCAGCGGGTCACCCCCGAGCCGGGACTAAACTCCACCTAGGTAAAGGGATTCCTAGCCAGGCTAATGGCTCATAGACAATCGAAAAGACTCCGTCACAGGTGCTCACTCAAACTAACAACATACAATCCCTCATTCCCCACATGCCTGTCCCACCCCAGGAAGTGTGCCCCTTCTCTGCTCAACAATCCTTTGACTGCACCACTTCCCTTCTGGGCTTCAACAACAGGCCAGACAGGAAGTCTCAGATCCCTGTAGCTGCAGTTTAGCACCTTCAAGAAATCAATTCCCAACAATTCTCTCACCCAGAGAGGAATTTATCATGGGACTGACAACCCGCCTCTTCAATATCCCACGGGTCTGACAACCTGCTTCTTCAGTCCAACTCCCAAGATAACCAACTACCCAAACAAGTATGGCTATGGATACAGGTTTAGGAATAATGACATGAAGATATAGAGGATAGCTCAATGAGTGTGTGAATGCCCATGGATGATTCAATGATGGGATAAAAATGATGGAGAATGAATGATTGAAAATGAACTAAGTCCCAACAATATGTATGCATGTCCCCAACTTGAAACTTGTCATGTTGGGAGCTACTTTGGCCCACTTGTCCCCAACTTTAGAACTTAGGATAAAATAATTATCCATACTTTATACTTTAAGAAATATTAATATAATATTCCTTTTTGGCTTATGCTCCCTAGCTTAGCCTCTTTTCCTTAAGTTTTAGCCCACACCCTTTCCCCAACTAGTGGAGTTTAGTCCCCCACCTCTTTTATCGTGGTCAGTCTGCATGCAACGATGTATTTTATATTAATGATGAGACATATACAAAAATAGGCACACTGGCCTTTAACATCTAGGCTCTCCGGCCTAATTGTCACAAAATTGCTCACCAACCTATATAACATAGCAGATACATAAAGGCTTGTTGGCCTCAATATCGCGTGCACTTAAGATGTTGCGTGCGGTATCCTGGAATGTGCACACTTCATCATTTCACTGTGCAATACATGCACAAACTATGCCATGAAAGATGCATACAAAAATGATATCAAACAACTCACCAACTTAAGTACATTTTCATTTACATTACAATTGGGTTCGGCCTAGGGATATTACAAGAAAAGTGTTTGTTGCAGAACTTGTCTTCATGTATTGTTTTACTTGAATTGTTGTATATACTTTGTTGTTGAAACCTATTATTTTCTTGTATAGTCATGTGTAGGTGGTAGTCATCTAAATAAATCCATAAAGAATATATAAAATATTGGAGGAGAGAAATTCCTCGGCTAATGTGTGAAATGCAGAAGTATCTACCTTCGACATTTTTCAATGCTCAAGAACACTACCTCATACACCAATGTTATACATAATTTTGGTCACCCTAGTGATGATTTCAAAAACATGTGTTCATGCTCCTAACATGACTTTTTGCCTGAGAAAAACAACTTCTTTCTTCCTCTACAAGGCTGCTTTTTAGAAAGGGTCTGCAGGCTGCACATATTACGCAGTGCGTAAATATATCATTTCCACAGGCTGCGATATAGCTGGCCCACAGGATTTTCGTAGGATGCTATATAGGCAGGGTGTGGTGGTGTTCCAAAGCTAAAAGAGGAAAAAGGTTTCACGAAGTTTCTAGAAGGGGAATCTTCTAGAATGTGAGGTGGCGTCCGTATGGTGGCGATCCTACTGGTTTCTCTGATTTGGCGGGATCATCCCCATCCATTTAAACCACTTCACCTTCTCCTATATAATCATGGGATTCTCATGGAAGAGGTTAAGCAATATTAAGCAGAGAATTGATGAAAGAATAGGCTGAAGATTGTGTGAAGAATATTCATGTTCCTAGTGATGCTTGAGGCCACCATTTGCCCATCAAGATTTTGTGGATTATCTTCATGCGAATTTCAGAGCAACTATATGTGTGTGTTGGAATGAAGGACCACTAAAAGAGAACTTGCAACATCAAGGCAATTCGGTTGTATCTTCTACTTTTCATTAATATAATATGGTGGCACGTCTCGTTCCCATAAAATAATTAGTATTTTATTACATGATTCCTTGATCAAATGTTTAGGTTGTCATTGAATTCTACTATTTCCGCTTTCATGTTGGTTGGTTTGTGTTATTGTATATCTGATTCCACGAGATCACTGGAGTGAAGCAGGGACAACAAAGATATAAGGAAGCGATTCATAAGGTATGTTATCTATTTCTCTTTTGCTAGTAAAATCAATGATCACAACTTAGGGAAAACATCTTGTTCTGTCTCGTTTTGTTCTAGATCCAGGTGGATCTAGGGGGATTAGTTCATGTCCGCATCTACTGATTTACCCAATAACAACCAAGTTGAGGAGATTGAAATGTGTGGACCTGTACAATGCGAATGTGGATGGTGGAGAGGCACTTGAATTCATTGAAGGATTTCGTTAGATAAATATTACGTCTTGAGGGTTCTATGGTGGAGAGTTGTATGGTATATCAATCCTTGGTGTAAATTATTTAGTATCTTCCTAAATTAGCAACAAGTATGAAGGTACCTTGCATTTGGGATATCAACTCCATCAACACATTTGAAGGCCAGATCTTGGTTGGGAAAGGTAGAATGAGGAAAGTGAAAGGTAATTAGATGGTAGATGAGATCTATAATAATTTTCATTATTAATTTTTGTCTATATTATTGTGTACTTATTTGATTTTTTTTCTTCTTCCATCAATTATTAATCCTTATTATTAGTAATTTTTCTTCTTTTTTCATATAGTTGGTCGAGAGTGGGATGCAATACATTTATACATCATAAACAACCTTGATTGGATGAAGGTATGGATATATTCATGTATACAATAATGTAATGACATGTTATCATGGGAAGGCGTGGCTACATTGCTTAAATAATCTCATTGTAATAAATATACCAATCTTACTCAAAGGGAAATTGATTTAGCACATGGTTTAAAAGATAAACAAGCAAGCATATATTTCAGCCACATCATGTTTCATTTATTTTCCATTATATTAATTTATGTGGTGTGTTTTTTCTATAAATTTTTACTAAGTTTGAATATGTTTATTCATTGACAATGCATTATTTTTTATGTGTTGGGCATATTGTAGTTGAAACACCACAAGGCTATGTGGTGCAATGGCTGTAAATTTCGCATAAAAAAGTTGGATGACAAGAAGAAAACATGTGATTGTGGGATAACTACAATCTTTTAGGTCACTAATGTTTCCTCTAGAAGTGACAGACATCCAACAATATCCAAAAATAGATACTATGGGTATTTGAATGATATAATTAAGTGTGACTTTATTACTTCAAGTTAGTTTTGTTCGAGGTCAAATGGTACAGGTTACAGATGAATGAACATGATCTCAAAAGAACTATTAGCATGCCAATGGATTTACCATGGTTAATACAAGGATGTTTGAGTCAGGTACATAAACTTATGTTCTTCCAAGCCAATGTGATCAGGTCTTTTATTAAGAGGTTCTAGGTAAAGAAGGTTGGTCGTACATTGTTAGATATGATCCTAGAGGAAGGTCTATAAAGTATAATGTACCAGAAGAAATTGATATTGAAGAAGAAGAAGATGCAGAGGAGCATGAGGTAGATGTAATTCTAGACGAAGAATTTGAAGAAGTTCAACCATATGTAGATGATAATGTTCTCAATGATGATATTGACGATGATATTATGATCGAAAATGACATTGATGATGATGTTGATATGTCCAATCCTTTCAATATCGGTTCTGAACCTGATGATAAAAATGTAGAGTTGGATGAAGAAGAAGATCAATGATATCATTGTCATTTTCATCACCATAATCATGATCATTGTTGTCATTGTCATCTCCATAATCAACATTTGTTGTCATTTTCATCGTCATCATCATCTTCATCGTCATAGTTGTTTTCATTGTCACCATTATCATTGTCATCATCAACATCGTCATCATATTCATCATGATCATCGTCATTATCATCATTGTCATAATGATCATCGTCATCATCATCATTGTCATCCTCATTGTTAGTGTCATCGCATCATTTCCATTTTCATCATCATTGTCATTCCCATCATCATCATCTTCCATTGTCATCATCATCGTCATCGTCATCATAGTCATTATCATCGTCATTTCCATTGTCATCGTTATCGACATTTACCCTGCAACATCCAATGATGTCGACTACTCCTCAAGGTAAAAACATAGTCATGATATTTGTATTAATGAAACACTACTTATATGAATAATAACAACCTATAACCATGTCCTTCTAACGCTTTATGTTTTTGTAGTGGATGCCCATGTAGTGCAACAATGTCCACTAGTACTACTAGAAGTAGTACACTAGTGGAGATGACACATAGTCATGGAGCACAGAAAGAAGAGGGTCCAACAACTAAAGGGGATGAATACCAATGTACTTATGATTTACTAAATACTTTTATGAAAGATAAGAAACATAAATTAAATAAGTGATTGTAAATATTTTTAGGAAAAAAATTATTTATATTATAAATTATTAGTTGTGTAGTTTTTGTTTAAATTAATATGCATGATTGGTTATGGGGAATTGAGAGTGATGTGAGGGGGGGAATGGGCCAAATGAGCTTCCACCTTCATGTGGTTGGCCTTGTTTAGTAGAGAATACATTATTATCAAAACCAAGAGAAGCACATTAAGGTATTCCTATTATTCATTTAATGATATCATTTTTAGAGACTATTGAATGTAATTTTATGTGGCATTTTCATCGTCATCATCGTCATCATAATCATTGTCATCATCATCATCGTCACTATCATCATCATCATCATCATCACTATCATTGTCATCATGATGATGGAACACACATGGAATTGTGGCATGATGATGGAACACTTATGGAGTCGTGGCATATAAGAAGATTTGGTCATCTGAATCTTGACAGCCTAAGGAGAGCTCAAAAAATGGTAAGAGGTGTATATTCCATAGTGTAATGTGAGAAAATGAGGTGTATGCAATGCATGTGCTATGAGAAAGCATCACAAAGATCATTTCTTCTCAAATAATGAAAAACTTGTTATAATATTCTTGACCTTGTTTGCTCTAATGTGTGTGGACCAATGAATGGCTTGGATGTTGATTCTAAGCCCAATACATTTGATGAGGTTTCATGTTATAGACAATGGGTCCTCCTCCTCCTCCTCCTCATCATCATCATTTTCATTGTCTTCGTCGTCGTCATCATCATCATTGTCATTGTCATCATCATCGTCATTTTCATTGTCATCGTCATGATCATCATCATATCGTCATCATCGTCGTCATTGTCATCAACATAATCAACATTGTTGTCATCGTCCTACTCTTTCTCCTCCTCCTCCTCATCATCATTGTCATCGTCAACATCATCATCATTTTCATCATCATCATCGTCATCATCATTGTCATCGTCAACATCATCATCATTTTCATCATCATCATCGTCATCATCATTGTCATCGTCAACATCATCATCATTTTCATCATCATCATCGTCATCATCATCATTTCCATTGTCATTGTCATCAACATGAACTTGGAATGGTCCAAGATGTCTTAGCCTTGAAATCTATAACCAAAAATCATGAATGATTGGTAGGTATTCCTTATTGACCATTACTCATGACACCTCAATTCAAATGTTTCTTAATAAATGACATCTTGTACTCACCAAATCAACTTTTAACTTAAAGAACTAATGCCAAGGGAAACTATCCCTTAATTCATACCACTTAAGTTATTGTGCACTTGATGCACCACCTCTAGCATATGATGCAACCCATAATTTGTGACACAACTCAACATTGACACAATCATCCCATCCCTTCGATACTAATTGATTCAATTTAGGTTTTTGCAATCAAATCTCTTATGGCTAATTGTCAATAGATAATAACTTGGACTGGTAAAAATACCCCTTGACCAAAAAGGTGTGGCATATGATAAAAAAAAGAAAAAAATTTGATTGTAAAGTGGAATGAAAATGATGCAACCCATAACTAGAAAGTAAAAGAATGTCGTGACTTAAAGGAAGATACAAGAAACAAAAACTTTAAGATTGGATTTAGACTCCATGTCCTAAGAATTCAATAGGGACCACCATTTGTTTCCATATAATAGCCTAAAATGTGTGTGTGTTTTGTCAATTTCTTAGTGTTGGTCTATTACTCCTATAGTGCCATCGAGATGTGATAATATTGGTCGTTATCTTTTTTGACCAAAAAAACCTTGGTGAGTCCATGTTCCATGAATTTATTGAAGGTTTCCACTATACCCATTCTTTATGGGTGATATGATTTTTTCTTGTGGTGCTATATCATAAATTTACTAGTCAAAGGTGGCCTCCTCGATTTCATGTTGAGATATCTCTCTAATGCTCTCCACCTTATACTCACTTTGTTAAAGAAGGATTGATGCCTAGATTGCTAAGACAAATGAAAAGAAGGATTGAGGTGGAACATTCTCACCTTTTTTTTTTACATAGAGGCACCAAAAAAATACCACAACATAAACAAAACAATAATACA
>JZKD02S2018733.1:350053-373369 GCA_000966675.3 Picea glauca | reverse complement strand
GAACTTAAAAGGGTCCACAATACTGAAGTTCCAACTTGGCACTTAGGGAACTCTTCCTGGGCCTAACTCTGAGATATACATGGTCTCCCACCTTGAATTCTCTCGGAGTTCTCTTTCGGTCGACATAACTTTTCTGTCTGTTCTGAGTGACCTTTAGATTTTGTTTTATCTGAGTCACTTGTTGTTCCATTTCTTTCAACATGTTGGGTCCAATAGTAACTCTGTTCATGGGATTACTCCAACTAATTGGAGTATTGCATGGTCTACCATAGAGGACTTTGAAAGAGCTCATCTTCAGGGATTCTTGGTAGCCATTGTTGTAGGCGAATTCCACCAGTGGCAGGTAATCTTCCCACTTTTTGGGTTGATGCATTACATGCATCCTTAGCATGTCTTCTAATATTTGGTTCACTCTTTCTGTCTGTCCATCGGTTTGAGGATGATAGGCTGTGCTAAACAGTAATTTGGTCTCCAGACCAACCATCAAGGATTTCCAAAAGTTGGAAGTAAATTTCGTGTCTCTATCAGACACGATCTCTTTAGGCATACCATGTAGTCTGAATATCTCCTTCATGAATACGTTGGCGATGTCTATTACCTTGCAAGTCGACTTGAAGAGGATAAAATGAGTGGACTTGATCAATTTATCCACTACCACCATGATGGCGTCATTATGTTTGGTCGAGGTTGGTAATCCAATGATGAAATCCATGGAGATGGTTTCCCATTTCCATTCCGGGATTGGCAGGGGTTGTAATAATCCTGCTGGGTGTCGGTGTTCTGCTTTAACCTGTTGGCATTCTATGCATTTGGCCAAGTACTCAGCTATGTATTTCTTCAATCCAGGCCAATAGAATTGTTTCCTGGTGGCTGTGATCATCTTCTGGTATCCTCGATGACCAGTATATGGTCTTTTATGTAGTTCATCCATTATGAACCTCTTCAAGTCATCACAATCTAGAATATAAAATATGTTTTTGTAAGTTAGCAAACCTCCATCTATCATCTTGTAGCCTTCATACTTTATTCCTGTGGGTTCTTGCTTCAGGTATGAGGTCACGGTCTAGAAAAATGTGTCTGTTTCTTGCGCATTCCTGACTTTTCGCTTGACATTCATCTCGCAGGTGCTCACCGCTGCCAGATGAATTGCTTTCATACTTCTACTAAGAGCATCGACCACCTTATTTTCCTTTCCCTTGATATGTTTGATTTCAAAATCAAACTCACTAAGAAGGGCCATCCACCTAGCTTGTCTAGCATTGAGTTTTGTTTGGTCAAATAGATATCACAATCCACAGTGGTTTGTCATAAGTACAAATTTCCTTCCCAGGAGGTAATGCCTCCACATTTTTAAGGCGTGCACTATGGCGGCCAATTCTAGGTCATGGGTCACATAGTTGACTTCGTGCTCATTTAATTTTCAGGATTCATAGCAGACTACACTTCCTCCTTGCATAAGGAATCCTCCGAGCCCTTCCTTGCAGGCATCTGTGCACACGAGGAAGTTGTTTTCTGGATCAGCGATATTCAACATGGGTGCATGGGTCAGTAGATGTTTTAGGGATTGACATCTTTCTTCACATTCTTGTGTCCACGTGAATTTAGCTCCCTTCTTCTGAAGGGCAATGATTGGACAACCAATCTTGGAGAATCCTTTTATAAATCTCCTATAGTATCTTGCTAAGCCCATAAAGGATCTGATATCTAAAACGTCCTTTGGGGTAGGCCATTCCGTGATAGACCTGATCTTGTCATGGTCTACTGCTACTCCTTCTTCAGATATGACATGGCCCAAGTAATGTATTTGCTTCTTAGCACTTGAAGCACAAGTCTAAGATGTTCCTCATGTTCCTCTCTATTTTTGGACTAAATTAATATATCGTCAATAAAAACTAGTACAAATTTGTCTAGGAATTTGCTGAGCACATTGTTCATCAAGCACATAAAAGTGGTAGGGACATTGGTTAATCTAAATGGTACTACCACAAACTCATAGTGACCATATCTCATCCTGAAGGCAGTTTTGTGGATGTCTTCACCCTTGATTTGGACTTGATGGTATCCAGATCTCAAGTCAATCTTTGAGAAGATGGAAGCACCTCCCAATTGATCGAACAGGTCATCGATTCTAGGTAAGGGGTACTTGTTATTTATGGTTACCTTGTTTAGTTGTCTATAATCTATGCATAGTCAGAGGGTACCATATTTCTTCTTTACAAACAGAACTGGTGCTCCCCATGGAGACACGCTGGGCCGTATATAGCCTTTGTCCATCATTTCTTTTAGTTGTAATTTAAGCTCAACTAGCTCGGGTGTGCTCATCTTGTAGGGAGTCCTAGACACTGGCACCGCTCTTGGTGCAAGTTCTATCGAGAATTCAATGTCCCTTCTTGGAGGTAGACCCGGTACCTCTTCCATAAATACATCTCTATATTCTCTTAGTGTGGGGTGGTCTTCAAGGCTTGGTTTGACATCTTCAACTGATTCCAACACCTGTATCACATAAAGTAGACATCCCTTTCTACAATACTTTCTCATTTGGAGGGCTGATATTCGTCTCACTGAGACAAGTTTTTGGATCCCTCGAAGGGTTATCCTTATTCCTTCTTCACCTACACATTCTAAAGTTTTATGGTAACAATCCAGTATGGCTTTATATGTGGCTAGCTCGTCCATTCCAATCAATAGGTCATATGATCCTAGGGGTAGTATGTTAAGGGTTGCTTGGGTGGGGAATTCACCCATAGTGAATTGGCAAGCTGGTATGACCTCTGCTACCTTTCTTTTGGTGCCAATGGCTAACTGTACTAGCCATGGCTTGGCGTGTTTATGTGGTTGTAATTTACACTTATCAACAGCCTTAGGAGCTATATAACTCAAATTTGAAACAGGGTCAATTAGAATAGACACTAGATGGTTGGTGATCATACCTTCCATCTCCACCATTGAAGCTTGGTGGTTAGCTTGTTTATTATCCAAGGTTGCATAAATTTGCGGCACACTCCTGGCCACATCATTGACGGTGGTAGCTTCTTGAACGTTGTAAATTCTCTGACTGTTTTGTTGTTGGTGCGGGCAGTCCTTCAGTAGATGTTCTTCTCCACAACCACAACATTTCAAGGGTTCTCTCTTTGGGTTATCAATATTTCCTGGGGTAGATCCAAAAGGTTTATTTTCACTCTGGGAGGGGAAATTCTGCTGGTGTACACTTCTGGTTGGGAAGCTCATCCTTGAGTCCTTCTTATAGTTTTTAAATCTTGGGGATTTAAACCCCTTTTTCTGGAATCCCAAACTATTCTTCTGCTTTCAGTTTTTGCGAGGTTCTATCCGATGCCCCAGCTATTCATAAAAATATCTTTCCTTTCAGATGGTGTCTTCTAGGGTCTTTGGCTCATCAAACTCAATCCTGTTCTGATAGTCCTTAGGTAGTCCACTGATGAATCATTGCACCTTTTCCTTCTTTTCTTTTATATAAGGTACGTACCTCAGCAACTCGAGGAATTTGCTGACATATTCCTCTATGGTGAGTTGCCCCAGTTTGATTTCATAGAATTCTTTAGTCTTCTCGCCGAAATACTTTTCCAACAGATACTTCTTTCTGAAGTATTTCTCAAACCGTTCCCAAGATAGGTCCTCTTCGTGAATCCCTTTTATATTCTTAAGGTCTTCCCACCAAATAGAATCCTTTCCATTCAAGTTGAAAGTGGCTACTTGGGACTTCAAGTTTTTTGAGAAGTCATGGAATCTAAAATACTTCTTTAGTCCAAGAAGCCAGGCCTCCGCTTCCTCCCCTTTATTTATTTCACCATCGAAAGAGGGTGGTTTAGCCTTCTTGAATTCTTCGATATTGTGACTTTTGGAATGCTTTCACTTCTTCTGTTTTCTTTGGGAATAAGAACTAGTTCTGCTACTAGAAGATCCCTTCGAGTCGCCAGTTTCCTTTCCAGAGGAATCGTCCGACGCTTGTCCCTTATCTCTGGGGTGGACCTTTCTCGTGGTGCTCTTCCCAGTGTGGCCACTTAAAAGACCACGTTTCCATACCTCATGTGGACTTTGAATTTTCTTTGTCTGTCGTTGGTTTGCGTGACTGGTGTCAGGTTTATGCTGCAATTGTCTTTGTATGTCGGATAAACTCTGCAACAAGACTGCATTAATTTCTGTCTGCTTCTCTTACTCTTTTATTAACCTCTCGTTGTCAGCCTTGCAACTTTGTAGTTCGACCATGAGTCTTCTCACAGTCTCAGCTAGATCGAGAGGGGTCTCTACTGCTCTCCTTTCGACAAACTCTTCATCTTTGTTGTGGGAGCCATCCCCCACTTCATGGTGCATCACCATACTATGCATTTGCAGTTTCCTGCGGTTGACCGTCCGCTTGTTATGCAAGAAAAACACTTATTGTTAGTCAATATTTACATTCATTTATAACCAGCACATAATTCATATTTTTCAACTGCATACACACAATAGGAATTTTCATTCTTAACTTTGACTTTTGATAAAGGGGTTAAGATAGAAGGTTACTCTTTTTAAGAGTACTTCAAATGGAGTTTTTGTGCAATTCGTTCATGAGCCCAAGAAGGTCAAGTGTTGTAACCATGCTCTGATACCAATTTGGCACACACCCACTACAAAAACTTAGATTTTTCATCTTTTTCTCGAGGAATAGAATCCTCAAGACTTCAATGGGGCCTAGCGCAAACCCTCTCTTTCCTTATCCTCCTCTAAACGACCATAAGCTGGCCTTAGCACAAGTGTATTTCACAACTCGTGAGTCGAGAATCAAGACTCTCGACTCCCCTTTCTCCAAACACCGATACCCAAGATGCTATACGGGTATGGCTCCCTCCTCACTAGTGCTTGCTACATGTAACTGTAGTCTAGGCCAAACAATATCACCACTCGCAACCTCGCTAGTTGAGGGGTTGATCTCTCATGCTCCTCCTTCGCGAATCCCTGAGACACGATAGGTCAATGTTGCGTGGACTCTGCCAAAACGACGTGCACACGCCAATTGCCAACCCCACTATACTCTGCTCATGAGCTGTGTCGCTGCCGCCCGTCGCACGAGACCTCGGCTCTCTGCATTTCGCGGCCTTAGCGATCAAGGTGCAAATTATTCATCCTGTGAAACCCCGAGCCACGATAAGTCAACAGTGGGTTGAATCTTCTCCAATGTGACACATGTCCACCACCGGTTACCCGCTTCCTAGGCTAAATACTAGCACTACTCGCATCTCGCGACTTCGTGAGTTGGAGTGTTGAGCCCTCATGCTCCTCCTTCGCGAGTTCCCGAGATACGATAAGTCAACAATGGGTTGACTCCTTCCTAGGAAACATGTGTCCATCACCCATCACCCGTTCCCACCTTTCTCTGGGAACTTTTCATTACGGGCGTGGTCCCCACTTATGGATGGGTTACGTGTTTACACGAGCCCTTAGCGCTCGACACTTCGCGACTTCTACAATCGAAAAGAAACTCTCTCAAGTTTCAAACCCCCGATAGGCGATACCCACGAAGGTTCTGATCCAACGATTCTCTCGTGCCTCGGATCTAATGTTCACGATCACGTCACAATCTCGCGAACTGTGAGTTCATACAGCCCTACCCTTGACCACTCCAAGTTGCGAGTCAGTGAAATGATACTCTCCTGCCTATACAAGGCTAATATCGACGATCAATAGGGCTCCGACAAATCCTTGGATCTACAGTTCGGGATCCCATCGCTACATGTGAAGGATGAAAGGGTCAAGGTGTTAATACCTACACTCCTTCTCTATATCCATCGGTCTCGACAGGTCTGGGGTATTCCCGAAAGGATTCTAACTGTTCGTCAACCGAATGATAGGGTATTCTCTCTTTCTATAATTGGGCTCGCTATCCCTTTTGAACTTGAATCACAAAATTCAACTTCTCGGGGCTTCAAACTCCCACGACTCTGAGACCTTAGAGATCTACCCTTCTGGCCCCAGACTTAACTATTTGTACAGAAACCAATGACATATAAGCATACACATGCATCCATTATTTCCAGTTTAAAACACCAAGCAATCATTCTACACATAAATTATTATGGGCATATAAACACAAGCATGCATTCATGATATTCAGTTTGAAATACAAGTTATAAAACACTTATCAAATCTACCAGGCATGATGCAACTGCTGAGAGGGGTGCTCGTTTCCATCCAACCGTAGGCTTGGTGACTCCAAACGGATTTACCACTAGCCACCCCTGAGCTAGACCACGATGCTTTGAGGTTCAGTCTCCTACTTCCAGCGCAACAGAAATCAAGGACGAAGGTTACTCTCCTTCTCCTGATGCAGGAAAATAATCCAAGATGAAGGTTACTCTCCTTCCCCTGGTATTCATAACTCCCTGTGTTTCCAGGGTTTCTCCAGCCTCTTTCGCGATCCCCCATCGCGCGCACTGCTCTCTCCACATTTTCCTCTCTTTCTAATTTCTGTCTACAAGGTTGCGTGTGGCACGAATTCCACCGTCTGTGGTCAGGTCTGAGGGATATTATGGATGGGCAGTTCACCCCCATCCCCTCATTAACTCTTGAGGAGCCTCCCCACCTACCGATCTAATGGGAAATCCATTCTAGGATCAGAGAGCTGATTTGGTTTGTGAGCAAGTATAAACCAGTACAGTACTAGCTCGGTGGAAGTTAACGCAACCATTCCAGGTCCCTTCCACCACCTCTCATTAGCCATCATGGTCTCTTTTAGCACATCCCCCTCCCAGCAGTCATGCAACACATATTCATAACATAATTTACATTCATCGACCTTTTATACAAAGGTCCGCCAAGTCAAACATTCACATCTTTGAGTTTTCCATAGTTCTTGGCCAATATAATTATTTTTACAGATTGGGGGAAACAGGGTGTTACACAAAATCATCATGGACAAAGATGTAGTGTTTGATGTATCTCCTTTTATAAAATCAAACATAGTAAAATATGAAAGGTTCGAGGCATGGCTGGTAGCAGAAATGTATTTGGAAGGTATTGATTTCCATGAAAGTTTCTCACCAGTTGTTAAAAGATTGATTCTATTCATGTTGTGTTAGCACTGGTTGTGATAGTACAACTAGATGTTAAAACTATTTTACATGGTTTTTTTTGGATAAGGGGATGTATATGTAACAACTAGAACAGTTAGTTCAGAATCACAATAGAAGATTTGTTTGCAAACTCAAAAATCATTGTATGGTCTGAAGCATGCTAGGAAAATGGTACAATATGTTTGATTCCTTCATGGTGAGCCAAATTTTACAAAAAGTGAGTATAACCATTGTGTTTATGGTATATTCATTATCTTGGTGCTATATGTTATGCTTTTTGCAAGCACAAGCATGGTTGAGGTCAACAAGTTGGCTCAGTTGGTTAGGACGTTTTTTATGAAGGATTTGCGAGCAAAAAAAAAAATCTTGGGCATGGAAATACACAGAGACATGAAATATGGTAAGCTTGGTTATCGCAACAAAAATATGTGGTGAAGATACTCAGGAAATTTAGTGTAAATAATGTGAAAATGGTAAAATCCCTTTGGCTTTCCATTGTGATTTTTCTTCAGGTTTATGTCCTAATTCATGAAGAAGAAAATGGTTATATGTATCGAGTATTATATGCTAGTAGGAAGTTTGATGATTGAGATGGAGAAATGGTCAACATTTCACATGCAGTTGGTGGTGTCAGTAGACACATGGAAAAACCAAGTTAAGAGCATGGAAATGGGTGCTTCAAACATAGAATCACAAGTATCACCTACAGTGGTTGCAGTGATTTGGTTTGTGGTTATGATTCATGATATTTGGACAAGTGCATCGATTTATTAGACATGTTACTAATGGAGACATAATGGTCCATACTGGAGTGAATCGTGCATGCATGTTCACGTAACAGTATTGTTAGAGAAGTTGTGGAGTTGTGATGGTGTTTGGATTCTCTCGTAGGAAAGGTGATGGATGAATTAATTAAGGGAATGATATATCAGTTAAATTGTTTTCAAGGTGGAGATTGTTGAAAACATGCCAACGAATTTCCTCATGTGGTCACATGCACATGCATGCAACTGTGTTAATGCGCATGCATGAAACCTATTTATGAACTGCTTGTGTAACTATGTGATCTATTCATGATCAGTTTGTGTAACTGAGTGATATATGTTATATATCCAAGCATACCCATAGAGGTGTGAGTGCAATGTGTGAAGAGTGTGAGAGCAAGTTGTGTAGAGAGTAATGTGTAGTGAGTGTGTGAGAGCAAGACACAATACTGAGGTGTTGTGTGTATAAGAGGATAGGATGGTTGTATTCCTAGGTTGGCTATTGTAATTCTCCCTTTAATAAAATAATATCGATTATCATTGTTGTGGTTTTTTCCCTCATCAGGTTTCCACATAAATCAT
This sequence comes from Picea glauca, assembly GCA_000966675.3. Lineage (NCBI taxonomy): Eukaryota > Viridiplantae > Streptophyta > Pinopsida > Pinales > Pinaceae > Picea > Picea glauca. The sequence continues at coordinate 364,956 of JZKD02S2018733.1, read as the reverse complement.
TGTGTCAAATTGTGGGATTGTTGTGCTTGGGTTAATGCATGTTTGATCTTGCTTGCTTATGCTTTGTTTTATGCTATGTTCTGCTTCCATTGCCTAACACATATGGTGTCAGAGTTTGTTACACCGACATTTGATTGTTGATGTCTACTGAAGGACAAATCAAGCCTCACTATTGAGAATGATTCCCCTCCATTATCTCATACCTCAAATAAGGACTTCTCTTTGGAGTTTTATTTACTCAACCATTTATTGCTTCAAGGCATTTTCCTCCATCAACCAACTTGGCATATTTTTTGAGAGAATTTTCTTGTCCTCTTCTCCATGAATTTCAATATCTTTCCTTTCTATAATGGTTGGTCCATATCTTGAATCCAACTAGTCATTTTTGGAATCTTGATTCATTCTTGTTCATCTTCATCAAGTACCAATGGCTTGAAGACTTTGAACTTCTCTACATAGACTATTTGGTGTATACCTAAGTAGGGTGGAAGATCCAACTTGAAGGGATTATTTTCCCTCTATTCCAAAATTTGAAACCGTTGATTAATTGGGTTGGTTGTCATTGATGTCAACCCTTGAAAAAAGTCTGGAAGCGAATTCTGGTAGCACAAAGGTTTGGGTAATGGAACCAAGTTTGTTTGATGTATAATTGTATGATTTTTGATATATTTACAGGTAAGACTATTCTATATGGATAGTACATGTCATGCCATTTCCGGTGGTATGTGGAACGTTACATAACTCCTCACTGTTTGAGAGTTATGGCCTTAAGAAGTTGAAGGACCCTCATATGATTGGCTTGAAGCCCCAAAAGGTCAAAGAAGTCAAAGTGCTTGCAAAGAGGAAATTATTTAAACAATAAAGTGAAGTAATAAAGTCAAAGAGGATAATTTAAATAATAAAGTGAAGTGACAAAGTCAAAGAGGATTATTTAAATAATAAAGTGAAGTGACAAAGTCAAGGAGGATTATTTAAATAATAAAGTAAATGGAGAACTTTCTAATTATGGAAAGTGGTTATAAGAATGTTAACCCTAAAATGAGGAAAATGGGTTAAGTGGTCAAGTGGCTATTGGATACATGGACAAGTGGAAAATTGGGCAAAGTTAGACATAGGTGACTATGTGGACAAAGTGGCTATGTGGACAAAGTAGCCTAGAAGATGCTTCTAAGGAAGTTACTTGGAGAGTATAAATAAGAGGCAAGACTCTCTCATTTTAACTCACACTTGAGCATATTGAATATCTATAGGTGACTGAGGTAACCAAAGGATATATAAGCCGAATTTCAGAGGGAAGATGAAGTAAATAAGGCCGAAATTCAAGGGAGGATAAATTCTTTTGATGATACTTTCTAATGTATGTTATTTACAGGTCATCTCACCATTTTAGAAATAATTTTTTTTCTAGAATGATTCAGACCGTGAAATTGGGAGGCCTTTGAGAAAACATATCCAAGTATCCGTGGTACAAATTTCAACTTGTGGGTCGTTGCATTTTTGGAGTTACACTTTGTGGAAAATAGGGTTTGTGGCTAGTCCTAAAACTAGTCTAAAACAAGTGTTTCGGGTAAAAACGTCATAACTTCTTCATAACATATCCAAATTTAGTAAGACCAAATGTGCTGGTTAGATTACAGTATGTAGTATTCTATGTAAAATTTTTAGATCCATACACCAAATATTCTCTGTGGGGCATGTAGATTTTAACCTTGTACAATATTTACTGTAAACAGATTTTCAGTAAAAGAACATAAAATATACAATGGAAAATACAAACATTACACATAAATTTCCCCCCTTGGAAACCCAAACCGGGAAAACCAACATATTCTATTTTTATTCATCATGATACATTGTTTACAATACAATATACATATAGGAGCCAACGACATCCAAAACCCTAACCCAATGACCTGGATTAGTCCACAACCCTAATTCCTTAACTGGAAATAGAAAACCATCGGCAAAGAAACCATGTGTCGAAAAACCACCTAAATATGTGACACATTTTTCGAGGCAGAATATGTGACACTACTACTCATGCAAAGAATATAACACGTACCCAATATTCTCCCACTTGTTGTTTTCTTTTCATACAGGAGGTTACAGGGTTACATAGTCAACAATCTAGGGAAACAATGCCCATGGATCCTCTACAACAAGAGAACTTCTCAGTGCTCATAGATTTTGTTAATGAATCTGCAACATTCTTCAAAGTGTCCACTTTCATTAGCAATACTTTCTTTTGTTCAACCATGTCTCTGACAAAGTGATATTGAATATCAATATGCTTTGTCTTTGAATGATAAGATGGGTTCTTTGCCAGGAAAATTGCACTCTGACTATCACAATCTATCCTTACAACTTGTTGTACCAACCCAATACCTGAACACAATCTTTGTAACCATATTGCTTCCTTACTTGCATGAGTGGTTACCATGTATTCAATTTCTGTAGTTGAAAGTGCCACTACAACCTGTCTTTTGCTCATCCAACTTATTGCTCCTCCAAACAGGTTAAACACATACCCACTTGTAGATCTCCTATGATCCAGATCTCTAGCACAATCTACATCCACAAAGCCATGTATATCCACCACTCTATCCAATCCCAGTCTTCCTTGGTATCACAATCCATAGCTAGTAGTGCCACACAAATACCTGAAAACCCTTTTTACTGTTTTCCAATGCTCCTTCCCTAGTTTCGACATATACCTGCTCAAAACTCCCACTGCTTGTGCAATGTATGGTCTAGTACAGACCATTGCATACATCAAAATGCCAACTGCACTCACATATGGAAAACGAGACATGTTCTCCTCCTCTTCATGTGTCTTGGAACACTGATCCACATACAACTTTACCCCAACAAGAATATGAACCTTGACCGGTTTAAATTCCTGCATATTAAACCTCTGCAATATTGTCTCGACATATTTTTTTTGATTTAACTAGAGTTTCCTCCTTTTCTGATCTCTTTTAATTTCCATGCCCAAAATGAAATTTGAAGCACCGATATCCTTCATGTCAAATTTAGAGGACAACTGAGTTTTCACATCCTGGATAATCTCCTTGTTATTTCCTATCAACAACATGTCATCCACATACAAGACCAAATAAATCAAATGATCACCAATTAATTTAAATTACACACAGTGATCCTCTTTGCTTCTTGTGAAGCCAAGTCCCAACATATAAGTATAAAATTTTTGATACCACATCCTTGGTGATTGTTTTAAACCATACAGGGACTTTTTCAACTTGCATACCAGCTCCTTCTTTCCCTTCACAACATAACCTTATGGTTGCTTCATATAGATTTCTTCTTCCAGATCCCCATGTAGGAATGTTGTCTTCAGATCCATTTGTTCTACTTCAAAATCAAATGCAACAACAACAAATAACATAAATCTTATAGAGGTTAACTTGGCAACAGGAGAAAAAATCTCACCAAAATAAATTCCCTCAGCCTGGGAATAACCCTTTGCTACTAACCAAGCTTTGTATTTCTCCACTTTTCCTTTTGCATTCAGCTTCTTTTTAAATACCCATTTTCTACCAATGGGATTTCTTCTAGTCGGAAAGTCCACTAGATCCCAAGCCTCATTCTTATCCAAATATGCCATTTCTTCGTCCATGGCCGTTTTCCAGAGATTTTTGAATCCACTGCCTCCCTGAAAGTTCTAGGATCATCATCAGTAATAGACAAAGAAAAATTTGAATGGAAATCAGATGGAGTATACCTTTCCAATATCCTTCTTTCTCGAACCAATCTCCTCAATACTGGAGTATGAGGATCTTCTTCTTCTAACTCCTGTTCTTCTGTAGAGTCTGACTCATCATCCCTTAAATCAAACTCTATTTTCTTTGGTTCTTCCTTACTTGGTAGGAATTCCTGTTTAACAACATCCTTCATTTCTCTAAATACCAAATCTCGGATATACACTACCTTCTTAGTTTCCGGGTTCCAAATCTTATAACCTTTGAGACCTTATTTATATCCAATAAAGATACACTTTTTCAACCTTCTGATCTAGCTTACTCCTATTTTCCTTTGGAACATGAACATATGCATCACAACCAAATACCTTGATATGTGTGAGAGAAGGTTCCTTACCAGTCCATACCTCTTGTGGAGTCTTGTCATCCAACGTTGATGAGGGTGATCTGTTGATCAGGTAACATGCAGTACCCACTACCTCTGCCCAGAATTCTTTCCCTAACCCGACACCACTGAGCATGCACCTTGATTTTTCCATCAACTTACTGTTCATCTTTTCTGCAACTCCATTCTATTGAGGTGTATATGGAGTAGTCTCCTACCTTGATATACTGCACTTCTTACAGAATTCTTCAAATTCATTCCTGCAGAACTCTCCACCATTATTTTTCCTCAACACCTTAATTATTTTCTCTGTTTGATTCTCAACAAGAGCCTTAAACTCTTTAAACCTGTCAAAGACTTCAAATTTCTTCCTGAGGAAATATATCCAAGTATTCCTCGAGAAGTCATCTATAAATGAGACATAGTACACCGATTTTCCCAATGATGGGGCTGACACAGGTCCAAAAACATCACTGTGAACTAGCTGTAAAATTCCTTCTGCCCTATTCACACCAGAGGGGAATCTTACCCAATTCTGCTTCCCATATAGACAATGTTCATAAAAATCAAAATCCTGAGATCAGTTAGACATACCTTCAACCATACCTTTACCGTGTAGTAGTCGAAGACCCTTCTCTCTAATATGCCCCAGTCTTTGATGCCACAACATAATATTTTCTCCAGAGACTGTAGGAGTTCTTTCTTCTTCAACTCCAATATCAAGAACAATGGAACTATTACACCCATCACTAATAGTGCTTCCTTGCAGCTTATACGAGTTCCAAACTGAACTCCCTTCAACAACACCATTGCTCCTCGAACCATCCTGCAGGTTTCCTTTTCAAATATTTTTTTTACCCCTACATTGTCCATTTTTCTTACAAAAATCAAATTTCTGGCCAAACCTGGGATGTGGAGAACACCAGGCAATGTTCTAATCCTTCCATATCTGAGCCACAACTTGAATTTTCCTCGTCCTATGATTCTGGTTGTCGAATCATCACCTAAGAAAACATTACCTCCATCATACCTTTCATATTGACAGAACCACTCCCTGTGGGGAGTCATATGAAAGGATACACCAGAGTCAACCAACCATGCCTCATGATCTACATGTGTAAGCCAAGTACACATCCCCTCCTTCTTCCTTGGAGGTCTTTTCTTCTGTAGAAGGAGATTCTTCAGATCCCTTCTTTTTCTCAACTTTGGATCTACACTGCTTCTTGCAGTTCCCTTCTTTTCCACATCTCCAACATACCTTTACAAAATTTGTGAGAGATTTAGATCTACCCTTAGACTTAGATCTCCCACTTGAGAACTTAGATATATTTCTTTCTTGGGAATGCCCTCTTGCAAATAATGTGTTTGTGCTCTGTCCTTTCATATTCTTCCATCTCATGTCCCCCGAAAACAAGGATGAGACCACTACATCAAACTTCAAGGCAATTGTATTACTACCTATGGCCACAACCAGACTATCCCAGGAGTTTGGTAAAGAACACAATAAAATAACACATTTATCTTCATTTGAAATTTTAATCTCAATAGATACTAACTGACTTACCACAGTATTGAAGGCGTTCAAATGCTCTGCCACCGAGTCTCCATCTCTCATCCTTAGGTTATACAACTTCTTTCTCAGGAATAGTTTATTTACTAGGGATTTATATTGATACAACTTCCCCAACTTTTCCCATAAATCCTTGGTTGTAGCTTCCTCTGACACATTCAGTAATACTAAATCAGAGAGACACAGTCAGATTGTGCTCTTTGCCTTCCGATCCAACTTTTTCTAGTCATCTGCTGAAGCTCCTGTAGGTGCAGTACCTGGATCTACCACAATCCACTAATCTCTGTTCACCAAAAGATCTTCCATCTTGAGCTTCCACAACTCAAAACTTTTCCCATTAAACTTCTCGATCTCCATCTTTGAATTGCTTGCCATTTCTTTTCACCTGAAAAATCAATACCACAGATCTCCCATTGTAACAAGGCTTATCACAGTCTCGAGCCAAACCCTTGACCATAAAGGCATCTCCCTAAAGCCAACAAAGATCTGATACCAAATGTAGATTTTAACCTTGTACAATATTTACTGCAAATAGATTTTCAGTAAAAGAATAGAAAATATACAATGGCAAATACAAACATTACACAGAGATTTTTCCGTTGGAAACCCAAACTAGGAAAACCAACATATTCTATATTCATTCATCATGATACATTGTTTACAATACAATATACATATAGGAGCCATCGACATCCAAAACCCTAACCCAATGACCTGGATTAGTCCACAACCCTAATTCCTTAACTGGAAATAGAAAACCATTGGCAAAGAAACCATGTGCCAAAAAACCACCTAAATATGTGACACATTTTTCGAGGCCAATTTTTTTTTTCTCGGGGGTGCTGCCCATGAACCCTCGCATGGGGGGGATTTTCCTCCCTGCACCCCCCTACGCACTTGGCACAACTCTCAGACACTACTACTTGTGCAAAGAATATAACACATACCCAACAGGGTACACTCTACACGTTCTCTCTCTAGAATAAGCCAAAATTCAACAATGTATGCCATTTTTTCTATAACTCATTTTTTGAGAGGTTCCAAGTAGGGACACCTGGAGGAATTTTATAAAACACACTGAAGAATATTGTGTAATATTTTTAGATCTTTATTCATTACATGTACATAGTTATGATTATTTCAAGCTAGGGTTGTTGACTAATCCAAAACTAGTCATGTGAGACTAAAGTAAAGTTTGATGAAAATGATAGTCTCTTGTTGTTAAATTTAAGGAAGGTTTGTAGGTTGAGGTACAGGTTGGTGCATGGTTGATGCACTTGTTTATGGTACAAGTTGATTACAGGTTGTTTGGTACAGGTTGGTGCATGGTTTATGCACTTGTTTATGGTACAGGTTGATTACAATTTGAGGTACAGGTTGATGCATGGTTGATACATGGTTAAGGTTATTGGTACATGTTGTTTGGTGCAGGTTTATTGGTACATGTTTACAGAAGTATATATCACAGTGATAGTGTGATAATGGTTCCATCATTCTCTTATACGTCAAGGAGGTTGGACAGGACAAGGACATGTGGTTGTAGCCACCTTCTGGTCATAGCCAGAGAACATAAGGGGTTGTAGCCTCCTTCTGGTTGTGCCCAGAGAATTGGGGAGTTGGAGCTTCCCTCAGGTTGTATCCTGAGAAACTAGGGGGTTGGAGCCTCTTTCCAGTTGCAGCTGGAAAAAAAAGGAAGTTGGTGCTTCCAATGAATGTAATTCTTCAAGACATAAGAAAAAAAATTCTGTGGTTTTCTCCCTCTTTGGGTTTCCACGTAAAAACACTGGTGTACTATGTATGTGTATGATTGTTCATTTGTTTATTTTTTATTTACTCTGCAAATATTGGATGATAACACTACATTGATATAACACTTGCATTATATGGTTAAACATGATTATATTTCTCTATTACTAATTCACCCCTCCTTTGAGTAATCCAACAATTGGTTTCAGAGCAGTTTCCTTCATAAATCAGTTTAACCATTGAAAGGTAGATCATGGAGATGTATAAAAATGGAATACCACAGTTTGATGAACAAAAGTATACATTTTGGAGCATACAAATGAAGACATATATACATGCAGAGGGATTTGAAATTTGACAATCAATTATAGATGGATACACAACACCAACAGTTCCATCGACAAATGACAAAGCAATGAAACTTGGTCATAATAATTCCAAAGCCACAAATGCACTTCTGAATGGTCTTGGAGAATCGGTATTCACCAAAGTTGCACATTGTAAATCCGCTAAAGATATTTGGGACAAGCTTCAAAATATTTATGAAGGAGATTCAAAAGTCAAAGAAGTAAAGCTTCAAACTTATAGAGGTCAGTTTGGACAACTAAAGATGAAGGAAGATGAGAACATTGCAACTTACTTTTTATGAGTCGATGAAACAATAAATGCAATCTTGGGACTGGGAGAAGAAATCAAAGAATCTGTAATTGTTCAAAAGATACTAAGATCTCTTCCTATGATATTTGACCCTAAGATATCAACACTAGAAGAAAGAGCAAATCTAAACTCAATAAGCATGGATGAACTACATGGAATCTTCACAGCATATGAAATGAGAACTAAATAGGAAAATCCAGATATAAAAGATGCATCCTTCAAAGCATCCAAAAGGTCAAAGAAAAAGGGAAACCAAAAAGAAAAAGAACATAGCAGCAACAATGACGTCTCAGAAGATAATGAAGAAGCGACCAACTTTGTCAAAAGATTGAACAAGGGAACCAACGACTTGTATAGAGGTAAGATTCCTTTGATTTGTTTTAATTGTGATGGTATTGGTCATTTTTCTAACAAATGTCCTCATAATAAAAAGAGAAATTATGAAGGTTACTCAAATAGAAAACAAACACATAAAGGAAAAAGAACCACAAATAAAGTTTTCAAGAAAAACTTATGCATCAAAGAAGACATCTCATCATGAGATGAAGATGAAGTTAGTGGTAGTGAGACATAAAGAGTTCTATTCATGGCAATAGAAGACTCTGATAAAGAATACTCCAAAGAAGAATATGAAGAGGCCGAAGAGGAATATGAAGAGGCAAAAGTTGACTACCGAGAAGAATTGTTGTGTGCCATAAAAGTTATCATAAGATAAAATAATAAAAACAAGAAACTACAAGAAGAACTAGACAAGAAAGAAGACACTCAGGAAATAGAACAAATGATCACAAATTTGAAGGTTCAAATTGAAGAAGATAAAATAATTGAAGAAGCACTCAAATAACATCTAGAAGGAAGAGACATGATCATTGGAAATTTGGAAGCAAAAATTGTCACATTAATAAAGGATCTTTAAAAGAAAAATATGCAAAACAACTCAAAAGTTTTGAATGCCATTATCAATAGTAAAAAACCTCATCATGACAAGTCCAGAATTGGATACAATCAGACACAAAAGGGATCAAGCTCCAAAACAACATAACAATAAACATATCCAAAAAGCTATGCAGAAACAATAAAAGGGAATATGAAGGTCTACAAAGAAAATTACAGGGACACTCCACCGAGAAGATTCAGATTTCAGAATCAACGACCGACAGAAATAGATAGGCCTTAGGAAGAAGAAGGATTCATAAGAGTACCTCCTTTCATAATATATTCAACTTCCAGGTATCAAACTATGTTTTTTGGTTTATGTTATGCATGTAATAATTTTGGACATAAAGCTGTGAATTGCAGAGCTAACAACAGGAACATAAAAAACTTTGAAAGTCATACACAAAAGGGTTATCCAAGAAGGTCTAGTGAAACATAAAGAAGAAGTTACAACATGTTTGAATCTTTGAGCACTGAAGTGGAATGCTACAAATGTAACAACTTTGGACACATGGCCAAAGTTTGCAGAATGACAGTCCCTCCTAGAGAACCAAAACAAAACAACAACAGTCACTGACAAGAAACTCAGAAAAGGACATGGATAAGAAAGCATAGTCAATATAGCAATGAAGAATGCACACTCGCTTTACAAGATAAGCGGAAGAAATGTGGTTGGTATGTTGACAGTGGCGGTTCAAAACACATGACATGTGATAGAGATATGTTTCTTACATTAAGAAAGGAAAGAGATGGATCAGTCTCCTTCGAAAATGATGATTAAGTTAAAATCATTGGAAAAGGCACAATCAGAATTGGGAACAAGAATACCAAGACAAAAAATGTTCTACTAGTAGAAGATATGAAACATAATCTTCTAAGTATGAGTCAAATGTGTGACCAAGGTCATAAAGTTACTTTCGATTCACAAAAGTGCGAGATAAGAAAAGAAGGTTCAGGAAAATTGATTGTAACAATTGCGATAACTTCAAGCAACATATATGTATTAAGTGAAATTGGAAATGAAAAGTGTTGCCTAGGAAAGGAAGATGAAAGTTGGCCATGGCACAAAAGAATGGGTCACACACATTTTGATAACCTTGTCAAAGTCAACAAAAGGAAAGCAGTTAGAGAAATTCCCCAGATCACGAAACCAACCAACACTTTATGCAAGCATTGTCAACAAGGAAAGCAAACAAAGACCAGGTTTAAATCAAAAGAATATTCAACGAAAAGACCACTGGAAATTGCGCATACTGATCTAGTTGGACCAACTACAACAAAGGGTTTAAAAGGTGAGAAATACTTTATGTTATTGGTTGATGATTATACAAGAATGACTGTGGTTTGCTTTCTCAGGAATAAGTCATCAACTTTTGAAAACTTCAAGGTCTACTAGGAAATGGATTCAAAAATCAAATGCTTGAGATATGATAATGGAGGAGAGTTCACTTCAAAGGAATTTATGGGCTACTACAACAAGCATGGAATAAAAAGACAATTCTCCATTTCTAGGACACCTCAACAAAATAGAGTTGTTGAAAGAAAGAACATGAAAGTACAGGAAATGGCTCGAACAATGCTAATGGATTCCAAATTGACATATATATTTTAGACACAGGAAATGCATACAAAAATTCACATTCAAAACAAAGTAATGCTAAAAAAAAACACTGAAAAAACTCCCTAAGAGCTATGGCAAGGAAGACCAACAAATGTGAAGCACTTCAGAGTTTTTGGAAGCAAATGCTACATCAAAAGAGAATATGGAAGAATGGGAAAGTTTGACTATCGTGTGGATAAAGGAGTACTTTTTGGTTACTCAAGTACAAGGAAAGCATACAAGTGTTACAACCTGAGATTGAACAAAGTTGTGGAAAACATCAACGTAACAATTGATGAAACATGTAGACAAGAATTAAAGGAAGAATAAAATGAATCAATGGAACATCTTTACGAAGAAGAAGCATAAGATGAAAAATAAGTAGAAGGGGAAGATGAAGAGGATCCAACAAAAGAAAAAGAACAATTTCAACAAATGCCTCCAAAGACACCTAGCAGACGAGTACAGAAGAATCATCCTTCAGATCAGATTATCGGAAACAAAGATGCAAGAGTTGAGACTAGAAGAAGAATCCGTTCACCAGAACAAACACACCTAGCACTCTCATCTGCGATCGAACCAACCTGTTTTGAAGAGGCCATCAAGGATGAATTTTGGAATAAGGTCATGGATGAAGAATTGGATCAAATAGAGAAAAATGACACTTGGCAATTGGTTCCAAGACCAAAGGATAAAAATGTGATTGACACAAAGTGGGTATACATGAATAAATTGAATGAAGATGGACAGGTTACAAAGAACAAAGCTAGATTGGTATGTAAAGGATATGCACAGGTTGAAGGAATCAATTTTGAAGAGACATTTTCCCCAGTTGCCAGAATGGAAGCAATTCGATTGCTTTTAGCTTATGCATGCTCCAAAAATATTAAAGTGTATCAGATGGATGTAAAATCAGTTTTTCTGAATGGGGGACTTGAAGAAGAAGTCTACATTGAACAACCAGAAGGATTTCAATTGTCAGAGAATGCATATTATGTGTAAATTAAAGAAGGCCTTGTATGGTCTAAAATAGGCTCCTAGAGCATGGTACTCTAGTCTGGATAAATATCTACAACATGCATGGTTTAGAAAATGAAGTGCAGAAAACAACCTCTACATCAAGGTAACTCAAGATAATATTTTATTAATTGAATTTTATGTTGATAATATTATTTTTGGAAGTATTAATGACAAGTTAAACCAAAATTTTTCAAAGGACATGCATAATGAATTTGAAATGTCATTACTTGGAGAACTATCCTTCTTTCTGGTTTTTCAGATATGTGAAAACAACCAAGGAATTTTTGTTTCTCAAACCAAGTATATCAGAGAAATGATAAAGAGGTTCATAATGGAAGATTTCAAACCAATTATCACTCCCATGAAAACCAATTACAATTTAAGAAAAGATGATGATTCAAAGTCTACAGATCAGAGGAAATACAGGTCAATGATTGGTAGCCTACTATATGTGACAACATCTAGACTAGATGTAATGCTGGTAGTTGGATAGGTGACATGATTTCAAGCAGCACGAAAGGAATCACATGTATTAGCAGTGAAGATGATTTTCAGAGATCTCAAAGGAACATAAGAGTTTGGATTATGGTATCCAAAAGGAAAGGATCTATCACTTATTGCCTACACAGATGCACATTGGGCAGGTTGCATTGATGACCGACGAAGCACCAATGGAGCAACGTTCTACTTGGGTGAGTGTTTAGTATCATGGATAAGAAGAAAAAATCATCAATATCTTTATCTACAACCGATGCAGAGTATATTGCAACAACAACATGTTGTACATAGGTTCTATGGATGAAACAAAATCTGATAGATATACAGGTTGATTATGATGAGCCCATTCCAATCTATTGTGATAATACAAGCACCGTCAGTATCTCAAAGAACCTGGTGATGCACTCCAAGATGAATAAAATTCCAATCAAGTATCACTTTCTATGGGAACAAGTTGCAGGAAAGAACATCAGAGTTGAATATGTGGGCACAAAATAACAAGTGCCAGACATATTTACAAAACCGCTTCCACGGGAAGACTTTGAGTATCTTCGCCAAAGACTCAGAGTTATTTCTACTCCAAAATGAATGCTTTTGAATACTTATCTTATATGTCTTAGATGTACACGAGGAAGCACCATAAAGAGGACAATTCAGGTTGGAATATTAGACGAGTCAGCTAGGGGGAACAACCCCAAATGGAAAGGTACCTTTTCCATTGATGACAAAGGGTGAGATATTTATCACATGCAGAGGACAAAGGCATGGTTCCAGGGGGAGTGTTCGTTACAGAGATGCATGAATGGTTCTAGGGGGAACATGAGTGATATTATTTCAGTATTGCATCAAAGTGTTTCCATCAATTCCAAAGGGGGAGATTGTTGATTAATTGGGTTGGTTTTCATTGATTTCAACCCTTGAAGAAATTCTGGTAGAACAAAGGTTTGGGTAATGGACTCAATTTTTTTGATGTATAATGGTATGAGTTTTGATATATTTGTAGGTAATACTATTCTATATGGATAATACATGTCATGCCATTTCCAGTGGTATGTGGAACGTCACATAAATCCTCACAGTTTGAGAGTTATGGCCTTATGAAGTTGAAGGACCCTCATATGATTGGCTTGAAGCCCCAAAAGGTCAAAGAAGTCAAAGTTCTTGCAAAGAATAAATTATTTAAATTTAAAGTGAAGTGACAAAGTCAAAGATGATTATTAAATAATAAAGTGAAGTGACAAAGTAAAAGAGGATTATTTAAATAATAAAGTGAAGTGACAAAGTCAAGGAGGATTATTTAAATAATAAAGTAAATGGAGAACTTTCTAATTATAGAAGTGGTTATAAGAAGGTTAACCCTAAAATGAGGAAAATGGGTTAAGTGGTCAAGTGGCTATTGGATATATGGACAAGTGGAAAATTGGGAAAAGTTAGACATAGGTGATTATGTGGACAAAGTGGCCTAGAAGATGCTTCTAAGGAAGCTACTTGGAGAGTATAAATAAGAGGCAAGGCTCTCTCATTTTAAATAACACTTGTGCATATTGAATATCTACAAGTGTCTAAGGTAACCAAAGGATATCTAAGCCGAATTTCAGAGGGAAGGTGAAGTAAAGAAGGCTGAAATTCAAGGGAGGATAAATTCTTTTGATGATTCTTTCTAAGGTATGTTATTTACAGGTCATCTCACCATTTTCGCAATTTTTTTTTTCTAGAATGATTCAGAATGTGAAATTGGGAGGCCATTGAGAAAACATATCCAAGTAGATGTGGTACAAATTTCAGCTTGTGGGTCGTTGTATTTTTGGATTTACGCTTTGTGGAAAATAGGGTTTGTGGCTAGTCCTGAAACTAGTCTAAAATAGGTGTTTCAGGTAAAAACGTCATAACTTCTTCATAACAGATCCAAATTTAGTAAGAAAAAATGTGTTGGTTAGAGTATAGTCTGTAGTATTCTTTGTAAAATTTTTAGATCCATACAACAAGTATTTCGTGCGGGACACACTCTACAAGTTCGCTCTCTAGAATAATCCATAATTCAACAAGGTATGCCATTTTTGCTATAAATCCTTTTCTGAGAGGTTCCAAGTAGTGACACCTGGAGAAATTTCATAAAACACACTGAAGAACATTGTGTAATATTTTTAGATCTTTATTCATTACATATACATAGTTATGATTATTTTAAGTTAGGGTTGTTGACTAATCCAAAACTAGTCATGTGAGACTAAAGTAAAGTTTGATGAAAATGCTAGTCTCTTGTTGTTAAAGTTAATGAAGGTTTGCAGGTTGAGGTACATGTTGGTGCATGGTTGATGCACTTGTTTATGGTATAAGTTGATTACATGATGTTTGGTATAGGTTGGTGCATGGTTGATGCACTTGTTTATGGTACAGGTTGATTATAGGTTGAGGTACAGGTTGATGCATGGTTGATACATGGTTTAGGTTATTGGTATAGGTTGTTTGGTGCAGGTTTATTGGTACAGGTTTACAACAATATATCTCATAGTGATAGTGTGACAATGGTTACATCATTCTCTTATACATCAGGGTGGTTGGACGGGGCAAGAACATGTGGTTGTAGCCACCTTCCGGTTGTAGCCGAAGAACATAGGGGGTTGTAGCTTCCTTCTAGTTGTATCCAGAGAATTGGGGAGTTGGAGCTTCCATAAGGTTGTAGCCTGAGAAACTAGGGGGTTGGAGCCTCCTTCTAGTTGCAACTGGAAAAAAAAGGAAGTTGGTGCTTCCAATGAATGTAATTCTTCAATA
>JZKD02S2018733.1:246880-350043 GCA_000966675.3 Picea glauca | reverse complement strand
CTTCTTCCACCTCTACCAAAATTCCTAAATCTTACACTAATAGACTACATAGTCTCATATAGGATCTCTCATCACCCCAAATTCATAAAAAAGTCTAAAACCAATAACTAATATCATCATGAGTGGGACATGGAGTGAGGACAAGAGACATGCACTGGGACATGATCACTATATTAATTCAATGGTATCGTTTAGATATTCCTTTTGTCCAACCACATCAAATTCCGGGACACTAGGATAAGCTTTCATAATCTTCCCTAGCAATAACATGTCTAGGTTTACATGAGTCTTAGCTCACCCTTGGGTGACAATGTTGACTCTTGTACGTATCCTCTCTATAGCATCAATGATTGGATCATTGATTATCATCACACATATGGATTTTGTGGCCTCAAAAACTGATATTTCACTTGGATTGCACATGGATGTTGACCTCCTCAAAGACGAGTTTCTTACATATGGACCTACCTACATATATCCTAGAGAGGCCCTTGTAGGATGTCATCTCTACCCACAGGGGCTTGTGGTAAGATATGCCATCCTATAGGCCTGTAGGATTCCATCTCTTCCCACAGGCCCCTATGAGCAGAGATGCCAGCCTACAGGAATCCTACAATCCTGTAGGATGCCTATAGGATGGCATCTCTGCCCACAGGGGCCTGTGGGCATACATGACATCCTACAAGAATGAAGGATGTTTGTAGGATGCCATCTCTTCCCACAGGGGCCATATTTTCCCATTAGTCAAGTAAATATTTATAAGTTTTAGTATAGTTATCATGGTTTTAATTCTAACGAGTAGGATACTCATTAATGACCCCTCATGTCTTTGAGGACTATTAAGGCTTTGTTACCTTCTATTCAATATTTTTATTTTCATCATATTCCACAAAAAGAAAATCATGTTGCAGATATTTCAATAAGTAAGGGTGCAAAATTTTCATGGGGAAATCCAAAGACATGGATATTGATATGTGAATAATGTCTTCCTCATTTTTTCATATTTCTAGGTTGGATACATATGATGTTCTTTAATTTTGTTTATCACAAGTAGGAAGTGTCCCTGTTTAGAATTTGAAGTGTTTCATTCTTGTATATTTTAGTTTTCTTACTTAGTCTCATTTTTAATTCTCTAAGGGGTGGGATTGACTTTTCCATTATATATCTTTGTGGAGTTGGGGATATCATTGGTTAGGAGAGTGATTTTAGTGATGCTAGGTGTTAAAACTCCTCCTAACTAGTCACATCACATATTGAATGCAACCTCGGTTGCATGTCCTTTCATTAATGTACAACATCGGTGATGGGGTGTTTCAAAGTACATGTTTGGTGTTTGTGGTATTTAAACCTTCTATTTTTTTTATCCTTAGTTGGCATCTCTAAATTTTGTATGGGAATGTGGCATATGAGGATTTCTCTTTTCAAATTGAATGGGTTTAAGCATTAAGGTGTTGGATAACTATGAGTAAGGCATTTTATAAGGTTGTTTCTATGTGTTGGCTTCATAACACTAGCTCTTTTGGACAATTGGTTCAAGCCTTCATGTTTTCTATAGGCTACGCCAAACCTTTCAAGAAGGAAACATACTTGGAATATTTGGATGACGTCTCTGCCCACAAGGGCCTATGGGTAGATATGTCATCCTATAGGCATCCTACATGCATGTAGGATGACATCTCTTCCCAAAGGGGTATGTGCGCATAGATGAATTCCTATAGGCATATGCGTTCTAAAACAATGACCTAGTCTCAAGAAAGAAGATCAACTAATCTACAAAAGAGTTGTGCAAATGTAGATAATTCCTCCTACCCCATACAATCCAAGTATATTATTTAACAAACCCCCCTAATAAATATATAAGATAGAAAAGCATCGAAAATTCAAAAATAAATTAAGACCTTAAAATGACACTAGCCATGGAATCCACCTGGGTTTTAGTACTAGTTCCTTCAATAGGTTCCATAGATGCTTCTTTGTAGACTAGTCTAAGTAAACCATGTATTGCATAGAGAGTTGGAAAAGCTTGAAATTTAGACTAGAAAATCCATAACCACAAAGAGAGACACCTCTAAGTCCATGTTCTTTAGCCAGAGGTTGCTCATAAAGAAGTTGGCTTCTCTTTCACAATTGGCCATATCCTGTAGTCACCCTTCCACTTTTGTTCTAGAGGAAATCCCCCTTCTTGCAAATTCATTTATATGATTTTCTAATTGGGCCTTTTATTCTTATGATATTAAGGAAATGTATTTGAGGTTTCCATGTGTCTCCATAATATATCATATGTAGTATGAATATATTACTTCAAATCATAAGCTGCCATAAACAAAGAACACCAACAACAAGGGCATCCATAGGATGCCATGATTCCCACAAATATATAGCTAGAGATCAAGGACCAAGGTATTGTTGTTTTTATAGATGTAGGAGCAATGAACCAAGGACAAATGAGAGGGTAAATGAATGCAAACCCTTATATAGGTGAGTAGTATTACGAGGCAAGGGAAATTGAAAGCATGTGGAAATTTCCAAACCTCACATGCTTGAGAGTGTTGGGATTCATTACTTTTCATGCAAATGTTCAATATATATGAAGGGTGATGGGAGGGAGCTTTAATTATATTTCCTGACTCCTAAGTTTGAAAGGAAGCAAGATCCTCTAGTTACCTTGGTAATTCACTCATGGAATAGAGTGGTATATGCTACATTGCCCCTCCCTCATCTAGAGAATAAGCTATATTTCCTTCAAAGTGGATCTGAGATTATCCATAACACCCAAATCTATAGTTAGGTGTCATTTTACTTGCAACATAGAAGTGTTTTGATAATGTTGAGTTCATAGTGAATCTCTTCAGATGATTCTCAAAATAGTTGACAAATAAGGGAGCTTATTGTATAAGAGAGTTTGAACTATGGGAGTAGAATGATTAATAATAATTACTTTCACATTGGTTCTTTCCTTTAATAGTTAAAGTCACTAGTATACCGATAAGGCATTTTACTCATTATTAGTGGCATGTCCTATCCCATAGGCATATGATAATTCCTTTTGTCATTTAGGATCAAATATGACCCTCTTGCATTTGTGACACCTAAGTATATAATTTTTACTGACTATTGCATTTTACCTTTTTATTTCACCCATGACAATAAATCTCAACCACTGAATATGTTTAAATCTAGGTCATTGTTTCAAACATAAGGATCCTTCAATGTTTCCTATCGATTTTTCATCAAATTCATAAATATTGAGTTGACGATTTATCACACTATACTTGGTCTTTTAGGATGACTCCAAAAACATCATAATCATAATTCCAACAATCATTAAAATGCTCCTTAAAAGGAAATTTAGCCTAGATCAAGTAATCAAACAAAAACAAAAATAGTCAAGGAAATGCTACAACCTCTCAAACCCAACACTCATACATTGGGAACAAAAAAAACTCTAATGGCTCCCTTTCAAAGAGTGTTTTTTCACTAATCTCCACTTTTATATATCTTATTTGTTAATATAACCTTTAAGAACTCTACAAACTTATGTTAGGAGTACACAAGGATGTCACAAAATATAGATGCCAACCTACATGCATCCTATAGGCCTATAGGATGGCATCTCTGCCCATAGGGGTCTTTGGACTGAGATGACATCCTACAGGCCTATAGGATGCCATCTCTTCCCACAGATTCCTGTGGGAAGATATGACATCCTACAAGAATCCTACATGCTTGTAGGATGCTATCTCTACCCATAGGTCCCATGAAAAGAGTCCTACAAGAATTTTACAAGCCTGTAGGATGCATGTAGGATACTAGGTATCCAAACAATAAAACTCATATTATGAAATTAAATATAAATTTAATATGCAGTTCAACTCTCCTCAGAGGAGAACGAAAATGGGTGGGGGATAGAGAGGGATGATAAATTGCAATTAAAGGTAAGAATTGTTTCAAGCATGCAATCAAAAGTACAATCAGTCATAGGGGCAATGCAAGAGTGCCAAAGACACCTCCTATATGTAGAGCAAGAGAGGATGAACATGAAGATAATGAATGGATAACACTTCACCACGAAGAAATTGCAATAAAACCGTGATAAATCATTTGAAAGTCGCATTAGCCTGGTGCTATAACTAAAAGTCTTGAGCAATGACTAGAGATCATGAAGAGGAGAGGATCTGGAATCTTATTGACATAGATGGATACCTGGAGACTTGGCAAGAAGACCACTTTTTAATCCTAGAGATGACTTTAATTGGATTGTAACCTGGAGATGCTATATATTGCAACCAAAATTGAAATACCATGGCAACTAAAGATGTAGCTAGTAGCATGCTATATATTACAACCAAATATGTAGCTAGTAGCATTTTTTGGCCAACAAATGGAGTTTCTCCCAATTTACACGTTATGTGTTGAACAAGAAACTCTTGATTATGAATGGAGTTGTCCCAATCATCATACTTTGAAGTGTATCATATCCTTTCAATCAAATGCATGTCAAAATTGTTGAACAATCCAACTATAAACTTGTCATTCTCCTCTCTTTCCATTTATACCTACTATGTATATTTTATTTTGATGTGAATATGTAGCAAAAACATTGTTTATTATATGCAAGGATTTGCATGTTGATAATCTCCAAAATAAAATTTGTTGCAAAGGAAAGCTTCTTTTTTTCATTGTTAGTAGAGGGTCCATTGTGTGATGGCATCCTACACTTACGTATTTCTGGTTCTTTAGTATCTTTTTTAAGTGAACGTGTCTTATAAATTGGTGAAACAAAACATGGTTAAAACTATGAGTATCTCTTTCTACATTTCCAACTTATCCTTCTAAAATCAATTTGTAAGAATTCTCAAAGAAGTTGCACTTCCATGAATAAAATTATAGGAACATATTTGATAACATAGGAATCTCTCCATGATGTGATACAAGTTGTAACCATTAACCAAAATTCTAATGTTATTTGCAACTAAAAATCTTGTTACATTGTTAGAACTCAAATATACACCTTGGATTTCTTTGAGATAATGCCTAAGCTTGGACAATTTTTTCTTTCTTTCCTTTTTTGTTTTCTTCCAAAGTTGAAAACCATCCATAGATTATGATCGAGGATGGCGAATTGACATGGATTCACTTGAGCGTCCATTTCCATTTTCTTGTTGAAACTTTTCCCAATTCAAACTATAGAACTTGACTCACAGAGATAAAAAAGAATAGGGAGTTCCAAACCATAAAGATATAACTCTACTAAATCTTAGCCTCTTGACAATCAAGGCTTTCTCAATAGTTGTTTCTTTATTTCTTCATCCAATGTCTTTGGGAGAGTGAAAATGGGTATGTTTCTGAGTATGCATAATGGTAGCCAAGTTGACAGAATAGTCATGGTTAACGATTGTATTTCTAGAAATGGTTTCTTACAACAAATATTTGCATATGATCCAACCTCCAGGATATCATAAAGAGTTTTACTTTCAACACATTTGTAAATAAGAATTTTCAATCCATATTGTTCTTTGTTGCATATACAAGCCTGAAATAGCACCGCATGATAAAGACCTCTATAATGTTTCCTTGATTCCTCCAACAAGGCACTATATCTTATCTCTTTTTGACAGTTGGTGTACAAGCTTAAGATCCTAAGAATATGAAGATCACCATAATTGAATGTTGTCACTATTATGACTATAATTGAAGATCCTAAGAACATAAAAAGCCTAGGAATATGAAAAGACTAAGAATATGAAATGCCAAGTGTTCAATATTTGCTAGGATGGAAACTAGTTGTTTCCATGCATACACATTAAGAAAAGTGGGATAACCCAAATTTATTTTGTCTCCTCTCTAACATGACAAACATGTGAAAAAATATAGTTCTTATTTGACTTTTGAGAATTAGACAAAAAGTGTATTTTTAAAAATATATAAAGTGTAACATATCTCAGGGAAGTGATTGCATGGAGATATTTCTGATATGTTTGGTACTTGTCATAACATCTAAACCTGCACTTGAGTTGAGTTTAATAGTAAAAAACATCTTAGAGAGATGTTTCTCTTCCTCTAACTAACTATGACACATTGGAGTGAATATGTTGTACTTTAAAAATAATAACCCCATAATCATAGATTTTTCCTAGAAGTTGATTCTTAGATAACTTTACATCCAATATTCATTATGCATCTATCTATAATTCCTATTGCTTTCTATGATATGTTTATTTTGGTATCTTACATGATAAGGATCAAGATAATTTATTTAATGTTAATGTTATAATGTTCTATCATGGACAACTCTAACAAAAACGTTGGTAAGATGTTTGATAAGTTAACCTTGTCTTATAGAAGAACTCTTCACACTTCAATTATAACATAATTGTTAGAGATTATTTCTGGTGTTGTAGCTTCAATAGTATAAATTTGACAAACATCAGTTCTCTGAATCAAACTCTAATTCATAGTTCTCCCTTAGAATGGAATGAATTTTTATTACCCATTATTTTTAGAGGAATGCTTGAAACTATATTAAAAATGTCAGACCCAACATGGAAAAAACATCTGGTTGGAAATGGGTTCATAAACACTGTGAATTGCCTCAAATTGATCCACATTGATTTCTTAATTTTTTTTAGGAATATGAACATTGGATTTGTTAGAGACTCATTGAATGAGAATATGTTGGTATCATTTCTGTGAAATAGTTGATGGTCATAGGCCATCAAACTTTAAATAATTTACCCTAGTCATACATCATGTATTCAAGTTCACTAAGCATATTTCATTGTCCCATATGGAAACAATTATTTCTCTTTGAAAATTAATTGCCATTCAAATGTTACTCTAGATAGGAACACCATTTGAAGGTGTTTGTAGAGTTTAAGCTATACATGTATACTAGTAATAAGTTTAGATGTTGTTATAATAATAACCATTTGAAGGTGTTTGTAGAGTTTAAGCTATACATGTATACTGGTAATAAGTTTAGATGGTGTTATAATAGTAACCATTTGAAGGTGTTTGTAGAGTTTAAGCTATACATGTATACTGGTAATAAGTTTAGATGGTGTTATAATAGTAATTTTTTGATAATATATACATTTGCTACTCTTATAATAGTTTATAGTTTTTATCTACAAATGAAAGTTTTCGAAGAATTTCTAGAAGGGTAGTTGGGTTTGTATTATGTATTTATTAATTGGTATCCTTGAGCCTTAAAGGCATTAGAATAATATGTTGAATGGTATTGGGTTTGTAAATGGCCCTAAGAAGCATTTATACTAAACAACTGAAGTGGCTTCTTATATAAACAAGAACCTCCAAACTATCAAAGTGGATTTTATATAAACAAAATCTTGCTTCAAAACAAATGTGGAAGGCTTTGATTCAATAACATGTTGAGATGGAAATTCAAATTACGAATTTGGATATTGATCTACAAATGTTGGTATATGATAATTACAGTAAGTTTATCAGTGCTACAGACACAATTCAAAGGTCAATATTCTTCTTATTGACATATTCTTCTTTTCTTTATACTTTTGATGCAATTTTAATTGCAAAAGGGATAATGAATTCTTGTGTAAATTTTTGAAGGCTACTCATTTAGATTATTTTCCCTTTATAATTCAACATGTGGATCAAAGTTAAAAAAATTGAAAGAAATTTCATTTTGGGAACATTTTCACTGTGGTCTTTCCACAACAGGTCCACTTGTTCCTTTCCTGCTTTTCTTTTTCTTGCAAAATGGTATCCTCCTTAAGAGGTTTGTTGGTCTCCCATATACGTTCCTAAATGGAAAGAACTTTCAACATATGCAAGTCTCTATGAGTTTTTTGATACTCACTTTCATTTTCTTGGCGGTCTGATGGTTTATTCGTTATTATAAATACCAACTATTTGTTG
The DNA here is from genome assembly GCA_000966675.3 of Picea glauca. Taxonomy (NCBI): domain Eukaryota; kingdom Viridiplantae; phylum Streptophyta; class Pinopsida; order Pinales; family Pinaceae; genus Picea; species Picea glauca. The sequence continues at coordinate 342,144 of JZKD02S2018733.1, read as the reverse complement.
GTTTCCACTTCTTGTGCTTGTAGTGGATCTTCTTTGGATGCATAACTAATTTTTCTATTTTGGATGTTCTTGTGCATAGTAACACAAACTTTTGTGATGCATTGACTAGTACTTTGATCAAGGCTATAAGATCTTGCTTCTTATAAGAGTTCAAGATAAACTTTTACCATCTTGTACAATGCCATCTTTGTTCAATTGTCATTAAATATCCACATGTATGACTTAGAGGTATGGGATTCTAAGCTTTATTTTGCAAGCATCTAGTGGTATGGCATCAAACTTGGCCTTGCCCATGAATGATGATGTTACTACAAGTTTGAATTTGCATTGCTTAGTAATAACCAATTCAACATCCTTATTAAGCCAACCTAAAGAGGATGGATTGTGATGCATAGTGGTTGGTAGGTAGAACTGCTAGTCTATTGATTTCACTATAGGTCGTTCTGACTCCTTGGGTTAAAGTTTACTGAAATAGATCCTACCTCAGATTCAATTGTTGTTGTCAATGTAACTTTTTGTCAACTCTGTTTAATGGTGTCAAAGCTTGGTAATCAATTACCTATGCTTATATTTATTTTTGTGATGTCTTCGTAGGATGCAATAACTACAATATTCTTCATCACAACCTCTCTTCTCTATACATATATTTTTAAATTTTGTGAAGACTCCGTCGGAATTCCAAGGACTTGTTCGTCGAAAGTTTTGAATAGTCGTCTCTCTTTCGATGAAAAGTCATTTCTCTTTTGACAAAGGTTCATCCCTCTTTCAATGAAGGGTCATTTCGTTTTTGATGAAGGGTCGCCTCTCTTTCGATGACGGTTCATTGTTCTTTCGATGACTATTCTTTGAAGTTTCTTTCGCTCTTTCGATGACAATTAATCACTATTCCAGCATACATTTTTTGCTCTTTCGACATGTGTTTGTTGGTGATTAGAGGTATTTTTTGTCAATCGTGTGAAGGAAGTTTTTCGTTCTTTCGACGATATGTTTTTCGAATCTACGATGAAACCAAAGTCATTGCAATTCATACATTCCCAAGGAAAAAAAATTGGGTTCAAGTGGTCGTCGAAAGAACGATGACCTACTATTGGATGACTAACGAATAGTTCGTTGGACATCTGACCAATGCTTTCATTGAATTTTTCATCGGAATACCAACATAATATTGTTCGTTGATAGAGCGACATCTGCCTAACGATGAAAATGGGGTTGATGCATTCGTTGGAAGCTCAACGTGTTTGTGACACAAATTCATCAATAAAGTGTCAGAAAATTGGCCCAATGTATTAGTGATATACCTCCCCAGTTCCAAAAACTAAATATGTATCGAAAGACTATGCATAATCCATTTTGCAAGTTTTTCAAATCCATGGGACATGATGTGAACAAATATCAACCACTACAGCTGATATAGGAGTGTACTATAGATGTTTTTTAGGTCTAGGAAGAACATAAGGGTGGATACCACAGAGGCTTTGATAGAGGAGGATACCAAAGAAGCTAGAGAGGAGGATATAGACGAGGACAAGAAAGATGATATGGTGGTGGGGGAGGAAGGCCACCTACCTACTGTAACTATGGTGAAGTAGGCCACTTGTCACGATTTTGTACCAAACCATGCACACTCTGTGGGTATTTCCACAACACAGATCATGTCAAGGAAGATTTACTAGACTTGCTAGAAAAATGGGAAGAGAATAAGGGGCACTACAATATGGTGACTATGAAGTCATGAAAAGGTAAAAATCCTAGATAAGAAGATGATGTATGGGTGGTAACTTGAGGAGGAATTCATATAGGAGTTGACTTGGAACAAGGAGAAATTTTAGGTCAAAATATAGAAAGGAATATCATAAAAGAAACACAAACACCTCCTAAATTCAATGTCACATAGAAAAATAATTTCTTGTGTGATGCATAGAGGGCTCTCAAAGAAGATAGAGCACATGAAGAGTTGTAGTGCATGACACAAAGAGCACTCGAAGAGGCTTGGGTGTGTGAATAATTGTAGCGCACAATGCAGAGGCTATTGGAAGAAGCTCACGTGCACGAGGAAGCACAACATGGAAAATAGAAAGAAATGGAAGAGGAATGCGTGTGTGAAGAGATGTGACACACGGTGTGAGAGGAACTGCAGTGAAACACTTACCACAAGGATGAATCAGAAAACCAAGTAAGTGATTTCTTGCGCTATAGCCTTAAGATGTTAAGTGATCCTCAAGATGCAAATAAATTGACCCATACGTTAACAATATGTCTGGGGGAAGAGGAAACCAATGTTGTTATTTCTGCCCCACTAATAGAACGAAATGTGTGCTAGGTGAACAAAAAAAAGTGCACATGAAGAGAATTTAAAATGATAGTTGATCTTAGAAACTATGAGATGGATAGTGTCATGTTGTACCTAGGATTTGATGTGAACATATTGTCGAAGAAATATTGGGATTTGATGGGTAAACCAAACTTGGTGTGGTCCCCTATTCAACTCAATACATAATCTATCCTATTGGAAGGCTAGAGAAAGTGGAAGTGAACGTTGAGGGGGTAAAAACCAAAGTATATTTTGAGGTGATTGAGATCATGGATGAGTTAGACCCCTATCCATCTCTACTTGGAATTGACTATGAGTTTGATAACAATGCAGTGTTGAACCTGAAGAATTAGAATATATCCTTTGAGATAGATACCTTGCATGTTATTACATCATTGGATCCAAATGAGGGTGACACATATATTGAGCCTGTGAATGAGGATGCACATAGTTCCATCATATAAAACATATATAACATCATAGGGCACATGGAGGATTATTTCAATCCAATAGCTAATGGCAAACTGAGATGGATAAGTGTTTTCTCCTATGACATAGATTTAGAGGATGCTATGGAAAGATGGCAGAATAATATGCATGAGGTATCAACCAAGAGATGCATGCAAATCACCAAAGTAGTGTAATGGATTGGATCAAAATTATGTGACCTAGCTAGGTTTGAAATTACAGGACCAATAAACACATTTCTAGTGTAAATGGAAGGATTGCTGCCAGAAAACTAGAGGATATAGGCAATGGATGTAATAGTCAAAGGGACACCTGCACATTGGTGGGATACACATCACGAATATATGCAGGAATGTACACATGTGGTATAATACATCAAATTCAAGTTCCATCCCACGACATAATTTGAAGTGATGAACCAATACAATGGTACCGAAGACCCTCATGAGCACATTTGTTTATGTGAATGGTACAATACAACCAAGAATATTCCTAGCACATAATGGGTCCATAGGTTTGTCCACACCATGGATATGGTACCTAGAAGCTGGTACATCCAAGAGGATACAAGGAGACAAATAGGGGACTAGGAGAAAGTAAGTAGGTAGTTTTGCACGACATTTAAATTCACATTGGAAATCCCAACACAGAGGGAGGCACTCTTAAGAATCAAGGAATTCATCTTCCATAGATAGCCCAAGGACACCATACAAAATTTTGTCTACACATATCATAATCCAATGGAAAAGTTAAAATAGACGGTATATTGTTGGAATATTGATAGTGATGAAGCTCAAGAAGAGGACTCTTGGGTAATATAGATAAAAAAAATAGTGGGTGAGTACACGATTCAGGGGAAGGCTTCCAGTAGCACCATGTCAGACTATAACCAACCCCTATAAAAGAAGAAGCACAATATAGGCACAAAAGACACACCTAAGATGGTTGTAATTGGTGACTAATGGGACCAGGAGATAGTGACACAAGTGGTAGACTTGTTGAAGGAATATGAAAACCTATTCTTGATGAGTTTTTCAAAAATGAAAGGGATTGAGGAGTCCCTTGAAGAAATGAAGATTCAATTGAAGCCCGATGCTAAGCCGATCAAAAGGATAACTTATCCACTGAACCCAAAGTACAAGGAAAAAGTGTGTAAGAAGTTGGATTGAATGCTAGAGGCAGGGATCATTGTCCCTGTGGAGGAGTCATATTGGATTATCCCAATGGTGGTGCAACCAAACAAGATAGGAGATCTAATAATTTGTGTAGACCTTGACAACTGAAATGAAACATGAGTACACAATTCCTTTTTGACACCATTTACAAATGAGGTACTGGAGAACATGGGTAGGCATGAATCCCACTCAATCACATATGGATTTTAATGATATCACCAGGTGTGGATTGCATAAGAAGGCCAAGCTAAAACAATGTTTGCAATGAAATGGGGCTCATTTTCATACATGGTAATGCCCTTTGGAGTGAAGAATGCACTTGTAGTGTTTTCCATAATTGTGGTCACAACTTTTAAGACTTCATCCATAAATTTATGGAGGTATACTTAGATTACTAGATGGTGTTAATCCTACTGAAGGAGAATATGTAGGAACTATGATTAATGCTGGATAGGTGCCGACAGTTATAGATTTCCTTGAAATTGAAAAAATGCATCTTCTGTACACCATTTAGGATGCTGTTGGGACACATGGTATGAAAGGAAGGATTGTTAATAGATCAAGAAAATATTGTCATAATACTGGATATCTTGGCTCCCACATCCGTTGGAGAACTATGCACCACTTTGGGACACAAAGGGTATTATAGATGATTCATACAAAATTACACAAATATTGCTACATCGTTAGAGAAGCTATTGCACAAAGACACAAAGTATATATGGAGACAAGAATGCCTGAAGGCATTGGACATGCTGAAAGAAAAGTTAGTGACTACACCAATCCTCATATCCCTAGATTGGACTAGGATATTACATGTGCATGTGGATTCATCCTCAATTGCACTTGGCACAATGCCCATGCAACCCAAAGAAAACAACATTGATCACCTAGTGTAATTTTTCAGCAGTAATCTATCAAATTCAAAGAAGAATTATACGACCATAAAGAAAAAAGGATTGGGAATGGTCTGTGCCCTACATAATTTTTGGAATTACTTACTCGACATCCCCTTCAAATTATTTACTGACCACTCGATACTCAATTATTTGGTCAATAAGACAGTGTTGGGGGGGAGAATATGCTGATGGTTGCTTTTATTTCAAGAATTTGATTTTGAAGTAGTTGTCAAACCAAAAAAAAATAATGTTGGGCCTGACCATATCTCATGAATAGAGTTCAGGAAACCGAAGATAGTTTATATGATGAGTTCCCCGACGCACAACTATTGAAGGTTGAAGTATTGTCAGATCAACTCACTGAGATTGCATCCTACCTCACAACAAGTCACGCGAAGGAAGGCTACACTCAGACATGGTGTAGACAATTGGTGACCCACAACATCAATTTCTAGTTGATTGCAGGCCACTCGTACAATATTGGCATAAATGGAATCCTATACAGATGTGTATTAGAACAAGAACGCACCATGATATTGTATGAGGCACATGAAGGCATTGCAGGGGGACACAACATCACAAAAGGAAACAATGTAGACGCTAGTGCACACATGGTTATGGTGGTTTTTAGTATTTGAGGATGCTAAAGAATATTGCAAGTGCTATGACATTTGCTAAAGGATTGAGAAGCCTTGCTGACGAGATGAACTACCACTTTTCTTGATCACAATGCTAGAACCATTTGAAAAATGGGCTATTGATTTTGTGGGACCCATTAGTCCCCCAGAGCACAAGATGGGTGCGATACATTATTACCACCACAAAATACTTTACATGTTGGTTACAAGTCGCGCTGGTGAGAGATTTTACAATAGATACAGTCACATGCTTCATATTTGAAAATGTGATCAAAAGGTTTGGTTGTCCAAAGGTGTTGATGAGTGACTAGGGTGCAAACTTTTTGAATGACACTATCCACACACTCACTCATGAATTTATGATCCATCACCAAAAGAGTACACCATATCAACCACAAGACAATGACATGGTTGATGCCTTCAACAAGATATTAGAGCATGCACTAACCAAGGTTTGTAATGTGCAATGTGACATAAAGGATCAATGAATTCCAATAGTGCTATGGCTATATATAACAACCTAGAAATGACTAATTAAGCACACCCCCTTCTGGTTGGTCTATGGTAAAGAGGCTATGATGCCCTTAGAATTTGTGGTACCAAGTCTGCGAATTTAGCTCATGACACAAATGACAGATGAAATTTCCCTTCAAAAGTGGTTGGATGAGCTGATGGAAATCAAGGAGGACTGACTCATTACGGGTCCCAACCAATTGGTCGAGAAACCAAGACATAAGTCCTGAAAAGACCGCAACATTTGACACAAAATTCTACAGTCTGATTCTTTGGTATTACTATATGACAATAATTTCTTCAAGCACATTGGTAAAATACACTTGCAATGGTTAGGGTTGTTCCAGTTGGTATACATCAATGATGTAGGGGTAACAAATTTAGCAACAGTATAGGATCAACCCCTCAAAAGACTAATTAATGGCAGCCGATTGAAGGCGTATTATGTCCCACAGGGTTTGATTGTGCTCTAAATGGACAAACAATTGCATAATTAGTTTAGGGTAGGAGTATTTAGGTAGAGATAGGAGTAGGTACATTATCCAATAAATAAAAAGATACTACAAAGTTAGGTAATTCAGGAAGATAGGAGACGAGGCATGTAGCAAGATTTTGAAGATTCAATTAGTTGGAAAAAGTAATGACTGATGTATGAGATACTAGACAGGATAAAATAACATCACAAGTGGAGTACGATACATAAGGTGATTCACCGCAATGAAAGGTCAAGCAATAAGATTAGACTAATTTTCACAAGTATGAGGGACACAAACAATTATGGCAACACATCCCAGTAGGGACATCGATGGTACAATGGCACAATATGGTCCAAGACACACCAACTCTGGACACCTAGTGGATCGAGATCAATCATATTATTATATATACCAAGTTAGCTAAAATCCCATCTGGAAGGGATAGGGGCAATGCGAGAAAACTACGTCGTGATAATTTATATTCCCCATAGTCCATGCCATTTCCTTCACTAAGAGTGGACCACTGCAAATGAAGAGTGTTAGGTCTCCTTTTTGATACCTCCAATTGCCTTACCTTGTCCTATATCTTGACCAACTCTGCCTCAGACATATGCACTATTTGCCTATTTTCCTCAAAAGTCATGTCTTTTAGCCATTCTTGTGTATATATGACGAAACTTATGTTTAATCATGATTTATGAGATTTATTAATGATTGGAATTGAATAATTGATTTTAAATTCTCTCTAATTACTTTGAATGATCCAAGTAGACCTTATGACATAGATCCTATTCACTTGGTACCCTTTTTGGCGTTCATCCGATACTCAATTCATCTAGTACCTATTTCTACATTGGTCTGGTACCTGTCTTTGTGCTCATCCGATACCAATGCTGTGTTCATCTGGTACCTATTTCTGCACTCATCCGATACCTATTCACGTGTTAGTCTAGTACCAATATTTGACTGTGTGCGTCCGATACCATTCTTTTTGTTCTAGCTATGCGTGTCCGGTACCTATTCCGCATTTGCAGGCTTGGGTGTTTGAATGAGTTTTCTCTCGATGGGTCCAAGGAATTTGTTGGCTTGAACATTGTTTGTTCATTGAAGACCATGATACACATCATCCTCATGCACTTCGTGTCATGAGGATGAAATCGTTCCCTTGAAAAACAATACATCAACCAATTGTAATATTTGTGCAGACATTTGATGTTATCTCTAGACTTTGATTGTAACAACTATTTCTATTTAAAAGAGATATCCTTGTAGATCATAGATATACATAGATAGAATTAAGCATTGTTATGCTGTAAGATTGATTCTTGAAGACTATTGATTGTACCCCTGTTTTTTGAAGTAATGATATAAATTGTAGTTCATGGATTCCATGTGTGTGATTAAATATTCTCTTCTGTAAGTTTCTTTTAAAAGATTCCTTGTTGGTACGACAAGGGCCCATCGACCCAATCAAGGTAATCTTCCTTGTATTTATGTGTGAATATAATTCTGGTTTTTTGTGTGTGTGGATAGAATAATTCTGTGTTTGATCAAAGCATCTAACTTTATTCCTGTTATGTTTCAGTGATACACTTGATAGCATGCAATATAGATGTGTGGTAATTCTAAGTGAGTGAGAGTTCTGAGTGCAACATATATTTCTGAGTAAATACTTGTTATCCTTGTGTGTGTGCGCAGGTAGACAATCATTTGTTAGTCTGAATGCTTTAGTGTTTGTTTGTATTTTGCAAATCTAGGGATAATTCATATCTCCATCTTTCACCCTACATGAGCCTATAATGGAGTATCTCACCACACCTAGAGTTTCTTCCAGAATTGATTAGTATACATCTTGCAAACATAGGCACAATCAAGACCTCCATCTCTCACCCTACATGCACCTATAATGGAGTGTCTTACTTCACTTGGTATTTCTTCTAGGATTGATTGAGTTTTCTTTTAAGAATGTGAAAAGTGTTAATTTCTGCTAGTTTAGTTGCTACAGGAAACAAAGTCAAAGTTCATCTTTCCCTTTCATGAGCCTATAAATTAACAAATTAGCCACATGAGCAAGAGATTTAGATCACATGCTTGTTTATGCGTTTTCTTTCTGATTTTTGAATTGTGTTGAGAGTGTTACTTAAAAAGTGTGAAAACAAAGTATTGGTTTAGAGTGTTTTCTTATGTAGTCTATACTCATTAGACATAGGAATTTATCTGTTATCGACACATATAGTGCATCAACTCTATTGATTACGAAACCAGATTGACATATTAAATGATTGCAATATATTGAACATATAAATGCACCAACATTGTTGGCGCCCTTGTCGGGGAGTTGTAAATGGTAATAAGTAGTATTTGAATTAGATTCATTTTATGGTTTTGGATTGGTTTTAAGGACGACCTAAGGGTGGTTAGAAGATGGTAAGACGTGAGGGAAGAGCCCACACATCCACTTTAGCGGGGTTGCTCCAAAGTCAGGTTGTCCTCTTACCTTCAATAGTTAAAGTTTGTGTTGTGTTAGTATTAGATCTTCTTTTTATGCATAGATGTAGAGATAGAAAAGGTAGATTTATTGCATTCAAAATTGCAGAAAATTCAAGAAAACCCCCAAAAGTTGTAGAAAAATCAAGAAAACCCCCCATACTAATTCAACTAATTTTTTTGTAGGAGAAATTCTCAGAGGAGAGAGTTCAAAGGAAGTAATTGAAACTACAGCCAAAGGTCATAAATCTAAGGCTAGTGTGCAGATTGAGAACATATCGCAACAAGTAGTAAGGGAAGCACTGGCGACCCAATCAGAAGGAAGAGTTGCAAAAGAGACAGAGGTAGTGGTAGAAGAGGCTGAATATGCCATTGGAGAAACAGACAAAGTATTGGAACAATTGGATATTCCAACTAATCCACTGGTTGAACCATCACTTAGTGGAGAAACATCACCTACAACCTATAACATGCTATTTGGAGATATGGTAGATGAGGAAGGGAATACAAATAATGAAACTGAGACATTTGGATTCCCAATATTAGACATTACCAGAGATGTTTCTACGAAGAATATCACACTGTCATCATTACCTCACTTCCATGGTATGTCAACATAGGATCCTGATTCATTTCTCTTTGATTTTGATATACTATGTAGAATTTATAATTATACTGATAGTGCACAAAAATTAAAACTCTTTCCAACCACACTTAAATACTCAACATTAAGGTGGTTTATGAGTCAAGGAGAACATACTATCTTATCTTGGGATGGTATGAAATAAATTTTCCTAAAAAAATATCAGGATTATTGCATACCTAGAGATGCTAGGAATGATATATTTAAAATTTAACAGTCTGAGGAGGAGAGTCTAGAAGATTACCTAGAAAGGGTCCTATATAATTATCAAAAGACAACATAATTTACCTTAGACACATCCACATTTAGGACCATCTTCCTAAAGGGTATAAGGGATGACTATATTTAGGTACCGAACCTCATGAGTTCTAGGGATGTATATTAAAATCCATTTGCTGACATTGCAGAGTATTGTAAAATGTACTCATGTAGTCAAGCCAAAACAGGGAAAAGTGTAAGGGATCATATAAGAAGAACTACTAAACCTACTCCAGGAGGTGTTACATGGATAGAATTAGGGAATCTTATAGAAAAATTCAAAACAAACATCCTAAACACCATCAACACCCAATTGACACCATTCGAATGATGCAACTAAATCACTTAAGGCCAACACAAACCTTGTTGGAATTGGCAGACAAATCAGTCATTAGCCCAATAGGAAGTATAGATGATGTAAAAATTACCTTAGCCTCCTGGGAGTATCATGTGGATTTCTTGGTAATTCATTCAAAATCCTCTAAACCTGGACATCCAGTTGTGCTTGGTTGACCTTGGTTGGCCACTACTGATGCATTTTTTAGTTGTCGGTCTGGGGAGATGACAATTTCTAATGGAACCCACAATAAAAAATTTATTCTCTTTCCTCCTTCCCAACCAACCACCGAAGTTCCTTTATAGTTGGAGAATCCCTATGGGAAGGAGAACTGTGCTCAACTCTTGTTAACACTTGAGCAAGCAAAGGGAGTTCAAGAAAAAAATAAAGAACAAATTTTAAGCCTATTTTTAACCAATATAGAATGTATTGAGTATCCTCAATCTTTTCTAGGATTTACACATATTTTCAGCCCTGAATTTCAAGAGGTTTGACATCCCTCCACTTCTACATTGTTCACTATATCAACAATAAATGAAGAAGAAGAGTCAACTATTTGGACTATTGAAATCAGTCCTGGAAAATCTCGATATATCAATTCTAGCTTGAAATCAGATCAACAACAAAAATTGATCCAAATGATTCAATAACAGTCTGATGCTTTTGCATGGGATTACTTTGACATCAAAGGAATTCACGTGGATACCTGTATACACCATATTTACACCAATTATCAAATTAGACCTATTAGGCAACCCCAAAGAAGAATGAATCCAACCTTAAAAGATATAGTGAAAGAAGAGGTCCAAAAAATCCTACATTTCAATTTTATTTACCCTATTTCAGATAGCAAGTGGGTATCCCCATTAGTTATTGTCCCTAAGAAGAATGGAAAATGGAGGATTTGTGTGGACTTTAGAGAGTTGAGCAAGGATACCTATAGAGATTATTTTCCTTTGCCTTTCATAGACGAGGTCTTGGACACCTTGTCTGGGAAGATATACTTTTCTTTCTTAGATGGGTTTAGTGGGTATCACTAGATCCAATTTCCCCTGAAGATCAGGAGAAAACCACATTTACTTGCCCATGGGGTACTTATGCTTATAGGTTTCTTCCCTTTGGTTTGTGTATTGCCCCTGCCACCTTTCAGAGGGCTGTCTTAGCCATTTTTTTTTATTTAACCCATGACTGTGTAGAAGTCTATATGGACAACTTTATAGTATATGGGGATGATTTCCAAAAAGTAGTGGAAAATTTTGAGAAAGTATTGATCATGTGTAGAGAGACTAATCTTTCTCTCAATCATGAAAAATATAGAATGATGCTCACTAAAGGGATTTTCTTGGGCCATCATATTTTCGGTACCAAAATAAGAGTAGACCCTGCCAAAATTGAAATTATTTCTCAAATCAGAATCCCTAGCTCACAGAAATAAGTTAGAAGCTTCTTAGGGCATGCTAGATATTATAGGAGATTCATTGAAAATTTTACAAACTTAGCTGTCCCACTGTTCAAATTATTAGCAAAAGAGGATGAATTCCATTGGGATGAGAAATGCCAGATTTCTTTTGAAATTTTAAATAAAAATCTTTCAAGTACCCCTGTTTTAATAAGACCAAACTGGTCTCTCCCCTTTCATATCTGCACTGATGCCCCAGATACCACTTTGGGGACTATTCTAGGAAAAAGAGAAAACCAACCTCCTTATGCTATCTACTTTGTCAACAAAAATATCTCCCCTACCGAAGTAAATTATACTGTCACTGAAAAAGAATTCTTATCAGTAGTTCATGCCATTAATAAGTTCATACACTACATAACATGGTATGAGGTTTTTGTACACATAGAACACTCAACCATTAGGTTTTTAATGAATAAACCCATGACAAATGCGAGAGTTACCAGATGTCTGTTATTATTGCAAGAATTTGATATTACTATCATTGATAGACCTAGAAAAGATAACCTCATTGCTGATTTCCTATCTAGACTTATTCATACAGGTGATAATACACCAGTGGATGACAATTTTCCACACAAAATTTTGTTTGCTATATCTATTACATTCCTTGGTATGTAGATGTGGCTAACTATCTTGTAACAGGAAAATTACCTCAGGATATGTCCCATCGAGAAAAACAAAGGATTATTCAATTGAGTGCAAATTATGTGTGGCATGATGACTGTCTATATCGTACAGGGCCTGATTTGGTGATTAGAAGATGTGTACGGGAGGATGAGATGTATGGCATCTTCAAAGCATGCCATGATGGCCCATGTGAAGGAAATTTTGCTGATAAGAGGAAAACATAGAAAATACTACAGTCAGGTTACTATTGGCCAACCATTTTTAGGGATGCAAAGAAGTATGTGGCTAGCTGTGATGATTGTCAGAGGATGGGGAAATCGACTACAAGTGATGAGATGCCTCTCCAAGCTTAGGTAGTAATTGAACCTTTTGAGAAATGGGCTTTGGACTTTGTAGGACCTATCAACCCCATGTCTTGAAGGATAAGGTACATACTGGTCTATACAGATTATGTGACTAAATGGGTAGAGGCTAAAGCTTTGTCTTCTGCAAATGAACAATCTGTTTTTGATTTTCTATTTGAAGATATCTTTACTCATTTTGGCGTGCCTTGAGAAATAGTGACAGACCAATGAACCTAATTTATCTCCAATTTGGTTAAATCCATTACTGAACAATATCATATTAAACATAGAAAATCCTCACCTTATCACCCCCAAGAAAACAAACAAGTGGAATCAACTAACAAAGTGATAGAGGCTATAATTACCAAGACATTTCAGTTACACCGTAAAGATTGGGTTGATCAGTTTCCTAAGGCCTTGTGGGCCTACATATCAACTTGGAGAAACACAACAAGATATACACCTTATGAATTTGTGTATGGGAAGTAGGTGTTTCTTCCCATAGAATTTCAAGTAAAAACCTTCAGGACTGCTATGCAATTGGGGATGGATTTGGATGAAGCTAAAAAATAGAGGATATTTTAGATGAATGAGCATGATGAAATTAGAAAGGACGCTCTTCAGAGGACTACACTCATTCAAGAGAAAAGGACTAAATGGGATGATAAGTACATCAAGAAGAAATATTTCTAGCTAGGTGATTGGGCCCTGCTGTATGACAAGAAGTTCAAGAATTTCAAGGGTAGATTGTCCACTCGATGGTTGGGACGCTATGAAGTAGACACAATTTACAAAAATGGTTCAATGAAGATAAAAACCAGTGATTAAGAACATACCTACTTTGTTGTAAATGGACATCAATTGAAATTTTATCATAAGCCTCTGTATAAAGAGGATTTTATCAAACAAGTTCTTCAAAATTCTAAAATGCAATTGGTAAGCAAGAGGAGTTATCCTCTTCCTGATCCATCACTGTAAGTTTTTCTATGTCATTTAAGTCAACTTTGTACATATATGTATATAGGTGTGTTGTTAGTGATTGTGGTGTTACTGACAAAAGCAAAATCTAATTGTGTTCTCATGTAGATAAGCAATAAGGAGGACATATACCAGGAGTAAGTTTATTCCTTTATCCATCCTTGGTAGATTAATCATGGAAAATGAGCCGGATGGAGTTTTCCTTAAGTTTTTCAGACTCCTTAAAATTGAAAACACCGGCACGCATTAACTGATCTGAGCTTGATAAAAATCCACATGACAATAGATGGAGTTTTCTTTAAGTTTTCCAGACTCCTAAAAATTGAAAACACCGGCGAGTAGTAACTGACTTAGGCTCGAGAAAAATCCACAGGACAATAATAGTTAGGATTTCCTTTCCAATAAAATGGAAGTGGCAACAAAAGAAATGGTTATTCTGGTTCCAAAAAGAGAAGGTTTATGCATCTCTACAAGAGGTTGTCTAGCTACAATTTCCTTCTTGTTACAGAGCTTGGAGCCCAATCATTGGATTCTTTTGCCTTATTTTATGACACTTCCGCTGCAATTTCAACATTCCTGTACCAGTGTGCCATTTTTAGTTTTCCAGCATGATCCGTCACCATAAAAAATTCACATTAGTAAGTGCCAACATATGCTCTAGATTGACCCTTAGAACATGTTTTGACACGAAGAGAAGCCTACAATATTCCAGGTATCTTGTCAAAGCTTCATTCGGTACTGAAGAAAAAATAGTCTCTATGTTGGTCCGATACTAAAACAGTCTCTGTGTTGGTTCGATACTAAAATGATACTCTGTGTTGGTCCGGTACTAAACTGATACTTTTTGTTGGTCTGATACTAAAACAATTCTCTGTGTTGATCTAGTACTAAGCCTGTGATCTGATACTGATGGTGGAATTATGGTGACATTGTTCTATACTTGATATTTCCCTCATTTGACAAAGTACACTTTAAGTAATGGAGGTATGAGCTCATTGTTTATTCCTTTTTATTAAGAATCACATTAGTTTTTTGTTAAACATATGGTTATTCTCATATCCCTTTGTTACCTTAGTTATTAAACCTCCATATCATTATCTTCCGAAGTCTTCATGTTTTCCCCTATTTTTAAAACAATTTATGATGTACAAAAATATCTTCATGAAATGATCGTCCAGTTTGAAAATCTATTGTCAAAAACTTCCGTTCGTGTGATGTAAAAACTATGATTATGCCACCTTCTATAAACTTATGTTGTTTCAAACCTATGATGTAGACTACTGCCCAATGGTGAATTTCGGTCACATCACCCACACTCTCTGTAATCATTATGAAAATTGGTAAGAATAGGATGTGATGTTTCTTCTAGGTATGATTGTCACCTTATCCATGCATATGATCCCTTGACATAATTTCCGACTCTTTCCTTACATCGCCACCATTTCAAATATTTTACCATTGTCTTCTCGTTTTCCTTATAAACGCTCTTATGGATGGCTTCTCCATCCAGATGAGCGTTATTTACCCGCTTCATACTATACACCAACACTCTATTCACTCCTACTATCTTGTTACTCTGCCTCCATCACCCTGTTCTCATAACTTTTCTTCTAGTACCAAAGCCTCGCCCGAATTCTATTGCCTACACTTATTTTGAGACCCATTTTTAAGATGACATGGGGGTTGACAGGCACGAACTTGTGTTTCATCTGTACACAAAAACATAGGAGTATCAAACATGCAAAGTTTGAAAGGGCTGGATGGGTTCCCTTCTTAGAAAAATTCAAAGGACATCATGAGGGGGTATCCCACGCCTTCACCCAGAATTATGATGGAGAGAGTGTTGAGTTGGGGGAACTAAAACTAACAATCACTGAAACCACCATAGTAGAAGCGTCAGAGTTACCTTCTACTAGAGAGAATTATTTCAAAGGTATCATCATTGATAGGATCTTATGTCAGAAATTTTTGAAGCTTGAGCACCTAGACCTAGATTGGAAAAAAGGTATCTCCAACAGCTAGGTCAAAGAAGAATATTGGACGATGCTTGACTGGTTGAAAAAGTTTTTAACCTATGAAGGGAGGTATGCAATACATTTCCTTTATCATTTAAGGATCTTGTTGCATTTTGAGAGAGGACCACAAATATACTTTCCCCATTTTCTTCGGATGAGTCTGAATAAGATGGTGAGAGGGGTTAAGTCTGCCTCTAAGAAGCCTGAAACCAATGTCTATCACAATGGGTTGATGAAATTGCTTGTTGTTCACAAGTTGAGAAAATGAGACAATAGTTGGAAGAAACTCCTCACATAAAATTTTGCTCAAGAAGTTTCTAAGTTTGTAGAAGGAAATGTAACAGGGGAACATAGTAAGGAGTCAGGCAGGAAGAAGGGATACAATAGAAAGAAAGGAAATAAAACCAGTAATGAAGTATATCTTGTTGGACCTAGTTCACCAAAATCTATAATCAATTTGGACAAAGGAAAGACGATAGTGTTAGAATAACATCCTGCACCTCTGGTGGAACGATCATCCAAAACTAAGAAAATTCGCCCAGGCCTGTCCACTAAAAGAAAAAAAAAATTACTGAGAAAAAGAGGAAGAAACATAGGTTTGGTAGTGATGCTGGAGAGATTGCAGGTAGTGTTCCCAAAGAAATTTTTGAATTACCTTAGGAGAAAGTTGGAGAGATTTCATATAGTTTTCTATAAGTAATTGTTCAAGTACCTCATGAGAAGGTTGGAGAATTAGAGAACACCCCTGAATTGAGAGTAAAAAATAAGAAGAAATTTAGAGCCAATGAAGGGAGTACTATAGCACAATCCTCTAGCAAAAAGACAAGGATTACACAAGAGGAACAAATTCCAACCCCTACATCTGAGTCCTTTAGAATAAAAATGAGGAAGGCACAGGAAAAACAAAGTCCAATTCCCATCCCTGAGCCTAAAAATAAGAAAAGGAGGTTGTTTGAGGAGGAAATTTCTATTCCTGTTAGCACACCCGAGGACGCATCAGGTCCAACACGCAGAACCACTCGGAGCATGGCTAATCCGGTGATAATTCCTCACATTCCTTCTTTTCTAGAAGATCCAGTTGACATTCCAACCTCACTAGAGCAAGAAGAAATGTATGTAACAACTATTAGTAAAACATCATACTTAGTGACAACCACATTGAAGGATTTAAGGAGGGAAGTGGAAGCCATGGAGGAGATAACTGAGAAAGAAAAACTTAAGCCTATTAGTTATCTGGCTAAAAATTAGTTGGTATTGAAATTTGAAAGGCTTACAAAACAAAACGAAGAATTGAAGCAATAAGTGGAGGAGTATAAAGTTTTGTACATGCACATCAAGAAAGAAAATGCACAACTGAAGGAGAATAAACAAAGGCTACATGACGAGCATGATGAGGTCTCTGCCAAGATCAATAATTTTCTGCGCCTAATATAGTACACATGAGTTATTAAGAGGGATCTTAAGGACGAGGCTTCAGGTTTTGATATCCTAAAACTAGGCAATTAATGATCAAGCAAGGTGGAGGACAACACCAGTTTTACCATTTTGAGGACCGATTCAACAATTTTTGCATAAGGACATGCAATGAATTAGGCATGGGGGAAATGTTGGGTATCCTTTTTGATACCTCCAATTGACTTACCTTGTTCTATATCTTGACCAATTCTTCCTCAGACATATTCACTATTTGCCTATTTTCGTCAAAAGTCATGTCTTTTAGCCATTCTTGTGTATATATGAGGTAACTTATGTTTAATCATGATTTATGATATTTATTAATGATTGAAATTGAATAATTGATGTTAAATTCTCTCTAATTACTTTGAATGATCCAAGCAGACCTTATAACACAGATCATATTCATCCGGTGCTAGCAGGAAAACCCCCCTTTAACTACACCAAGGTTTAATATGCAGACATAACGAATAACCGTCTAAAAGATAACCAATTCTCTATACTACCCCAAACATACCAAAAATAATATAAAGAAATTAAAGAGAGAAGAGATCAGGTAACTATACCTCTAATCCCATGTCTGGTGATGATATCCTCGCACTTGGAAATTCCACTTGCTACAAGTATCCTCCCAGGGTTGACCTGCATCCAAAGATAGGAAAACAAAGAACTACAAACATGCTATTCCATATATAAGTTAGGGTTAGATGTAAAATTTCAAGTATAAATAAATAAAAGTACTGAAGACACCATCATTTGGGACAGGAAAATGTGATTCTTTTATTCATAATACAAAGATTATACCTTACAATCTGAGTCGACCACCATTATGCGAACCTAGTCTGGGCTCCTCTTTACCATGCTTCAAGTGCACCTTGTATGAAATTCTTCTCTTAATCTTCTGATCTCTTCTATGGAAGGGAATGGGTTAAATGGACGAAGAAGGGGCTGATGAGGGAATGCTGAGGCAATTTCTCACAAAAGGAAACAATATCTTGGGCAAGGAGGGGAAGTGAAATTGGGCAAAGTTTCACTTTTATTATGCTTAGATTTGAAATGAGACCCCAAAACCTCCTTTAATATGACAAACAGATGGTTATTCGTTTGGGTGACAGGCTATAGCAGGTGGATTAGTTGGGAAATTTCCAATAGCCCGTGAATTTCAACGAATTTCTTGCAACTTTTGCAAGTATATGAAGGATGTAATGGTGAAACATGCATATGCACGCAAGCTATAGTGGTGTAGAAAGCGTATGCACATAGGATGTAATGGTTCAGGGCACGTACATCTTCAAAAAATGATTTTTTAAGAAGATCTTCTCAGCAGTGCTTTGGAAAAATATGCAAGTAAGAGGGCCAAGGCCATGTATGCATGAGTAGGAAAATTTAGTGCTATAACAGATGCCCCCTAATGTGTGAGGTTAGAAGAGAAACTGATGGCCGAAATACATTACAATATCTTCACCAATGTACGAAATCAAGTGAGTCGGGGACCAGAGTTTGAGAGGTGCCATCTGCAAAACAACAATTGTCTCTCTGAAGCGAGCATACCCATGCCCGGGATGAACTAAATCATGGCTACCAATCAAATACACTACATATCCATGTCATATAACTATATAAAGTGTAGTCGCGAGCAATACACAACAGATCTACATCTAAAAATCAATCAAAGATATACAAATATAGTATCCATCTTCAAGAAGCTCAATGGATGGAGATGAGGCCTTCAGAGCTCGAGAAACAACTTCAAAATATTCAAAACTCAGGTAGGAGTACAATAGGAGTGTATAAATCACTACCCCGAGGTTTTCGATAGCTCGTCGGGAAAAGACATGAGGATATCAATGATCAGGTAGAGAACTTCGTCGATTTTGAATCAGGACTTGATTGGACTCTCAGGATGGCCGGCTCATGAGGTCAAGAGACAAACTACAGAAAAGATGACTCAGGTTGGGTGAAACTTCACTTGGAAAAAATCATGAAATATGATCAAACTCAAGCAACATGACATTGACATAAGTTCACGATGCAAGAGGCAATGAAAACTCTCCATGTGTTTGGAAGAGTAACCAAATAGAGGAGGACAAATCTCTATGTAGCAAGAACAACTTCCTAAGGTCATACTAGATCCTAATGCTTGGCGAACAAACATAAGGATGTGCTTTGTCCAAGGGAGACTCTTTGTGCTGCTGAAAAAATAATACATTTTTCCCGTCCCCTGTTTTTGGAATATTTGATTTTTTTGTCTTTTTCAATTTTTTTAAAAGATTTAAAAAGAATAAAATAATGCTACGTTACAAAGGAGGAACGAGTGTCGCAACAAAGCATACTAGTTCCAAGCAGAAGGAACATACTATTTCTCAGAGCAAGGAGACATGTGTAGGAAAAGGACACTCGGGGAAAATTCCTCCATGGGTCAAGGTGTCAGGTCACAGAGGCAAGAAGTGCTACAAGGCTTGCGTATAAGGCATGCTTCAAAGGTTTAGTTGAGAGAAACATGGAGCCTACATTAGGCCAAAGACACAGAGATGAAAATGCGATTAAGCAAGACACAATGAAACCCCTTCCATGTAATTTTAACGAGCCCAGAGAAGGTAAGATCGATAGTTTTTTCACGTTTAGAGAGTTTGAAAAAATGTAAAATAAGACTCCAGGGAGTACCTTTTTTGGATATAGTCTAGTCGGTTCAAAAAAGGGGTAAACTTGCGCCGAAAAGATGTCTATTCAAGACCATTTTAACGAGTGTGACAAAGACAAGATCACTTGGAAATCTTTTCAATTTTAAAGAGTCTGAAATAAGCTTAACTGTGGACTCACAACCTTTTTTTGAGTTTAGTCTCCTTAGCCCGAAAAAGTATAAAAGTTACTGAGGAGAACTCTCCTGGCGAGATGAATCTCCCGAGGCGTACCTTTTTCTGCTATAATCTACAAGCTAGAAAAATGGTTAAACTCATGCCAGTAGATGTTCTTCTGGACCAATTTAATGAGTATGAAGGAACAAGGTCACTCGACAATTTTTTCAATTTTAGGGAGTCTGAAAAAAGCTTAACTATGGACTCCATGGGGCTTCATTTTTCGTAAGTAATCTCCAAGTCTCGAAAAAGGTGATAAACCAAAACCAAGGAGAATGTTCCTTTTTCAAAGATTTAGTCCCTCAAGCCCAAAAAAGGGTTAAACTTACGCCTGATAATACTCTTCTAGCGAACCAAAGTTCCTATAACATACCTTTATTCATGAAATTGACCATCCAGACCGAAAAAGGAGTAAAATACCATTGGATAGACGTGCCTTCAAATTTGAGTTTGACGAGTGTGAAGGGAAACAAGATCGCTCAACAATATTTTCATGTTTAGAGAGTCTACAAAGGGCTTAAAGAAGACTCTAGGGGGCTACTTTTCTCAGTTAATCCAGACAAGATCGAAAATAATAAATACAGTATCGTCGGATGTTATTTTCGAATTTTAAAGAGAGCTTGAAAGACAACAAAGCGTGCTCATGAGGGAGTCCCATGGGGGAGAGTCTACATAAACACTAGGAACATATAAAGGGGAAACCTGAAATAACGCTGAATTAGAATGGTGATTATCAAATGCCATCTGGTCGATAATGACAATGCTTCCATTGTGAGGGAAATGCATCACCCGAAAGACAATAGAGACCACAACATTCATAGCATATACATAATCACACCTGAGAAGGATATTGAAATCTAACAGGCCTTGCACCACTATAACATTGATAAGGATAGTCTTCCCACCTAACGAGATAAGAAAATGAGGAAGGATCCCCAAATATTCACTAGGATGTTTGTCAAAAGCCAACAACTCATGCAATGTAGACACATGCTCGGGAGAAACCAAAGCTTGCCAAGCCGAGGAGGATAAAATACTTGTGGAGGCTCCTTCATCTACAATACATCGGTAAATGTTGTTTGAATTAAATTCAACCCTTATTTGAAAAGGTGGAGAAGAAGGAATATGAGGCTCAACAAGGTCATTCCAATCAAAGGAAACCATCCTAGGACTTGGAGGGGGTGTGCTCGAAGTGAGCAGAATTCCCCCTTGTTCTGAAAGTATTGAACTGGAAAGGATAAAAACATATTCGTTAGACACATCACTATCCAAGAGAAGAGTGGGATCAACTGAAGATTGCATTGGTGTGACCAATTTGGTAGACTCGACACTCTCCAAGAGAAGAGTGGGATCAACAAAAGATTTCATTGACGTGACCACTTCTTCAACCAATGGCTGAGAAGGTTCTGAGACAACATGGTCTAAAGGCACATCATCCCCCAAAAGGGAAGTGGGATTGGCCGAAAATTGCATCGGCATGACCAATTTTTCAACAACTAGATGAATAGGCTGTGAGAAAACCTCATAAGACTCAGAATTAGAAGAGTTTGCAGACAGGGACCACAATCTTCATACCTCTGGAAGGCCAATGAATTAATGAGTAAGGTGATCTCCCTTGCAAATATTACAAGGGAACTTAGGCTTATGTCCTGTCCGTCTAGGTTTCTCAACAAAATCAATGCCCCCAACATGAATAACAATGGCTGGTTGCACATCTCCAACATGACTTACAGAGGTTGGTGATGGGTCAATAACATCACTCACAGAGGCTACAGACCTATTTCCAGTATGAATAGAAGTGACTGGAATTCCCCCCCCAACATGACTTACAGAGGCTAGGTTCTTTCCTCCAACATGACTCACATCGGTTGTTGACAACTCTCCAACATGACTAGCAAAAGTTGGTTATTTCTTCTTCCTATTCTTCTTCTTTCTATTTCGTTTAGACTTCTAGTTAATAGTAACTGTACTTTCACCAGAGGTGAGAGAAGGAGGAGGAGAAGACTTTGTTTATGAAGGAACATCAACATGATGCCCATGACATAAGGTGCTTAACTGAGAATATTCAAGAGAATTCAAGACATTTGGAATGGTACCCAACCAAACCGGTAGTCCCATATTCAACCCAGGAATGTACAAAGTGGCCATCAAAGGGACACTGAAGTTTCTGAAGAAAGGAAAAGCACAAGAATCCCCTTACGAAGGGGTTCCTTGGTTGGTCTTGTCAGGAAATTTAGCCATGAAGATCTTATGCATAGGTTCTCCCCTTGTGGGATCGTTCAAGTCCGTAAAAGTCTCACACACTAACTCTGGTGAACCAGTGGTATAAAAACAACGTCTATAAAGAGGCAGCTCCACGTTTCTAAGTGGAAGACCAAAAACTCCTCACGACCAATGGAGTGGGCAGTCTACCACCTTAGGTCAAATACCCAAAGCAATGACTAATTAACTCACTATGGAAAACTGGGGAGCACAGAACACACTAAAATTTTCCTAAAGACAAATCAAGCGGTCGACTATCTAGTAGGAATGACAATTACACCAATCGACACTTGAGAAACTAACCGGTGTAAGTGCAACTCGAACATGGAAGCAACCTTCATGTATACTCTGAGAAGCACGATCTGATGTCTACCGCAGTTACTGCGGTATACCCCCACAGTCACCCATGTAAGTCCCTAGAATATGAGTAACTAAGTTTCCAGCTCATAGTCAGTCACCAGGTAGGTACAGTCGATAGTCGGGCATATCACAATGAGAAGGATAACAAGTCCGAAGCCTATCAAGGGTATCAGAAGAAAATGATCAGGAAGACAACAGAGGATATCGAATGGATTCAAGGCCCATGAAGCTTCGTAGGCAAATGCAGTCGGTATTACTCCCGAGACAGACCCTCAA
This sequence comes from Picea glauca, assembly GCA_000966675.3. NCBI lineage: Eukaryota > Viridiplantae > Streptophyta > Pinopsida > Pinales > Pinaceae > Picea > Picea glauca. The sequence continues at coordinate 319,305 of JZKD02S2018733.1, read as the reverse complement.
TATGCTTTCCCCACTACGTTTAGTCCGAATTTGGAGGGGTTATCTTTGCTTCCTTTCCTCACGTGACCTCGTGTTTATCCCCTGTGTTAGAGGGGGTCCCCAAATAAATTTTATAACACTGGACTCAAACACTCCCTAACTCAGACTCCAATGTTTGATTTAACGTGGCCTTGAAGAGTTTCCTCTCCAAACCTAATTTAAGGCCCTAAAACCCTAAACTAGTTTGTGAACCCAATAAACAACAAAGTCTAGTGTATTTTAGATTAAGCATTCTTTTTAAGGCTTGATTTACTCAAAAGGTGTGGTAGTGAAACTAATGTTGTTTCAGACTCTTGCAAAAAATGAAACTTATAAGAACACTAACAAAGAAGGATTATCTTTCTTATTTTTCTTTTGAAATGCTTTTAAGATGAGAAGAAAACACAACACTATGCTAATTTCTTTTTCTTTTTCAAATAACAATGCAAAGCAAATGCAAATAAAGAAAGAGACCTAAAAAACAAGTTTTTTTTATTATATTTTCTTCTAATCAAAGTGGAACTAACAAAAGATGCTAAAAGAAACTAATGATTGTTTTTTTTAAATGCAACTCATTTTTCTTAAAATTCAAGATAAAAATAAGCTAAAAATGATAGGAAACACAAGACGATTAAGGAACAAGTAAACCGAAAATTATACCTAGGCTATGGCCACAAACAGAGACTCTAGACTGATCTAAGAAAGCCCTAAGAAGTGTGAACTTCAATCAGGAAAGAGGCAAACTCCCTCTTTTTCAAAAACGTTTCATGAAATAGAGATGCGGGTTGTTGCATTAGCAGCCTACGTATGTACGTCGGCTGTTTACTGTGTAGAGCGTGTATGTATGCAGGCTGACTCAAGAAAGTGCACGCACACCTCTGTATCTTTTCAAAAAATGAAAAGACCAAGCAATATTACAGGGCAAGGACAACTGGTATTCATCATGGAGGTGACTAAAACCCCTTGAAAAACTCAAAAAATTGAAATAAACTTGAAAGGAAAACAAACCAATCAAACAACCCAAAATCCCCTAAAAAACCCTAGAGGCAATCCCCAGTATGGTTGCCAGTTTTTCTAGTGGGAAAACCCCCCTTTAACTACACTAGGGTTTAATATGTAGACAAAGTGAATAATCATCTAAAAGATAATCAATTCTCTATACTACCCCAAACTTACCAAAACTAATATAAAGAAATCAAAGAGAGAAGAGATCGGGTAACTATATCTCTAATCCCATGTCTGGGGATAATCTCCTCGCGCTTGAAAGTTCCACTGACTGCACGTCTCCTCCCAAAGATGACCTACATCCAAATATAGGCAAACAAAGAAGTACAAGCATTCTATTTCATATATAATTTAGGGTTAGATGTAAAATGTCAAGTATAAATCAATAAAAGTACTCAAGACACCATGATTTGGGATAGGAAAATGTGATTCTTTTATTCATAATACAAAGATTATACCTTACAATCTGAGTCGTCCACCGTTCCGCGAACCAGGTCTGAGATCCTCTTTAACATGCTCCAAGTGCACCTTGTATGGACTTCTTCTCTCAACTTTTTGATCTCTTCTATGGAAGGGAATGGGTTAAATGGAGGAAGAAGGGGCTGATGAGGGAATGCTGAGGCAATTTCTCACAAAAGGAAACAATATATTGGGAAAGGAGGGGAAGTGAAATCAGGCAGAGTTTCACTGTTCTTATGCTTAGATTTGAAATGAGACCCCAACACCTCCTTTTATATGACAAAAGGATAGTTATTCGGTTGGGTTATGGGCTATAATAGGTGGATTAGTTGGGAAAATTCCAATAGCCCATGAATTTCAACAAATTCCTTGCAACTTTTGCAAGTATACACAGGATGTAATGGTGCAACATGCATATGTACATGAGCTATAGTGGTGTAGCAAGCGTCTGTATGTGGGCTATAATGGTGTAGGGCCTGTACATATTCCAAAAAATGATTTTTTAATAAGAGATTCTCAGCATTGCTTTGGAAAAATATTGAAGTAAGAGGGCCAAGGCCATGTATGCATGAGTAGGGAAATTTAGGGCTATAACATCCGGTACCCATTTTGGTGTTCATCTGGTACTCAATTCATCCAATACCTATTTCTGTGCTGGTCTGGTACCTATTTGTGCGTTCATCCAGTACCAATGTTGTGTTCGTCTAGTACCTATTTCCGTGCTCATTTGGTACCTATTCTTGTGTTAGTTCGGTACCGATATTTGTCCATGTGCATCTGGTACCAGTCCTTTTGTTCTAGCTATGTTCATCCAATACTTGTTCCGCATTTGCAGGTTTGGGTGTGTGAACGATTTTTTTCTCAATGGGTCTAAGGAATTTCTTGGATCAAACATTCTTTGTTCATTGAAGACCATGATACACTTCGTGTCACGAGGATGAAATCGTTCCCTTGAAAAACGATACATCAACCAATTGTAATATTTGTGCAGACATTTGATGTTATATCCATACTTTGATTGTAATGAATATTTATCTTTAAAAGAGAGAGCCTTGTAGATGATAGATATATAGAGATAGAATTAAGCACTATTATACTATAAGATTGATTCTTGAAGACTGTTGATTGTACCCCTATTTTCTGAAGTAATGATATAAATTGTAGTTCATGGATTCCATGTGTGTGATCAAATCTTCTCTTCTGTATGTTTCTTTTAAAAGCTTCCTTGTTGGTACGACAAGGGCCCACCGACCCAATCAAGGTAAGATTCCTTGTATTTATGTGTGAATATAATTCTAGTTTTCTGTGTGTGTGGATAGAATAATTCTGTGTTTGATGAAAGCATCTAACTTCATTCCTGTTATGTTTCAGTGATGCACTTGATAGCATGAAATATAGATGTGTGGTAATTCTGAGTGAGTGAGAGTTCTGAGTGCAACATGATCTTTCTAAGTGCAACGTAGATTTCTGAGTAAAAATTTGTTATCCTTGTGTGTGTGCAGGTAGACAATCATTTGTTAGACTGGATGCTTTAGTGTTTGTTTCTATTTTTCAAATCTAGGGACAATTCATATCTCCATATTTCACCCTACATGAGCCTATAATGGAGTATCTCACCACAACTAGATTTTCTTCCATAATTGATTAGGCTACATCTTGCAAACAAAGGCACAATCAAGACCTCCATCTCTCACCCTACATGAACCTATAATGGAGTGTCTTACTTCATCTGGTTTTTCTTCTAGGATTGATTGAGCTTTCTTTTAAGAATGTGAAAAGTGTTAATTGCTGCTAGTTTAGTTGCTATAGGAAACATAGTCAAAGTTCATATTTCCCTTTCATGATCCTATCAATGAACAAATTCACCACCTGAGCAATAGCTTTAGATCAGATGCTTGTTTATGAGTTTGCTTTCTGATTTTTGAATTGTGTGGAGAGTGTTGAAAAGTGTGAAAGAAGAGTATTAGTTTTATAGTGTTTTCTTATGTAGGCTATACTCATCAGACATAGGAATTTATCTGTTATCGACACATATAGTGCATCAAATCTATTGATTATGAAACCATATTGACATATTAAATGATTTCAATATATTGGACATATAATTGCACCAACAAAGAGTTTCAATAACAGATTTAGGATCCTCAGTAAGACAAAAGTTCAACCAGAGAAACAAGCATTGTTGGGAATTCAGCTTCAACTGAGACTTATATGGAATGCTGGCTACTTCCAATAGGATAGAGAGACATAATCAGATGCAATCCCCACAAGAGGCCCAACAAACCACAATTGAATTCCCACGAAAGCTGTTTATTTGGGTTTGTCTCTTGGGAAAGGATCCAAACCTATAGCTTGCCAAATGCAACAACATAGCCACCAAACAATTCTCTAAACTATGCTTCAACACCAAAGGGCCAAGAGACGATGATCCTGTCGCCATGGATCAACACCGTTTCTGATTTAGGAAGCCCAACTCTACATGCCACCCCTCATATTGTGTGCAACTCTCCTTGTCTTCAGTGGTATCAATAAACTTGAGAGAGATAGAAATAAGTCATAGGATATGCATGATGGAAATATCACCTTAGCCAGTGACCTGGAGGTCATTGGGGTGATATGGCCAACTGTAGCAGGAAGTGTTGGAATTATTTTCATTCATGTAAAATTATTAATGTTGTCATTAATGTCATATTACGACTTTACAAACACAACATTTCCATTTCCAAGATTGATTTATATATAGGTTTACAAGTATATTAAAAAAAGGGGTGCACAGAAAAATGTAAAATGTGAAATGGTGGTATTTTCCCATGGTATTTGGAAAAGAGAAATAAAAAAGGGAAATTAATTATCTAATTAATGGGTTCCATGTCTTTTTGAATTAACTTGTCCCTCCATGAAGGGTTATGATAAAGTATAAAAATAAAAGGTATTGAGAGAAAGTGTGTGGGTGAAAAATGTAATCACATTTGAAGAAGTGGATGAGAAAATATTGAATATCATTCTAAAAGGGGAGAGTTGAAAAATTAGTTTCATGTTAGCTTGGAATTTTTTCTATAACTTATTTTCTGGGACGTCTCAAACCATGAAATTTTGAGGAGATAGAGGTGAGATATCTAGGTACATGTGGTTAACATTTCAGATGTTAGTTCGCTACACTTTTTGAGATATTCCCTATGAAAGTTAGGGTTCTTGAATGCTTCTGAAGTCAATTTCAAACAAGTCAGTTTGTCATTTTTTCTATAATTTATTTTCTAGGACGTTTCAGACCATGAAATTTGATAAGACAAAGATACCATCTCTAGATACATGTGATTAAAATTTCATTTGTTGGTTTTCTACACTTTATGAGATATTCCCTTTGGAAGTTAGGATTTCTAAATAGTCCTGAAATCAGTTTCAAACAAGTTAGTTTGGCATTTTCGCAATAACTTATTTTCTGGGACTTTTCAGACTTTGAACTTTTCAAGGATCCGAGGAGACATATAGAAGTACCTCAGTTGAAAATTTCAGATTTTGGTTCGCTATACTTTTTGAGATGCACCCTGTGAAATTTAGGGTTTCTGAATGGTCGCAAAATCAATTTCAAACATGCAACTTGGCATTTTCTCTATGACGTTTTTTCTAGGAATTTTCTCACTATGGAATTTTCATGGATGAGGAGACATAATGAAGTACCTTTTGTAAAAATTTCATAATCATATTTGGAAAATTGGATATATGGCATGTTGTATAAGTTTGTTCTTGGGAAGAGGCCAAAAACAAAAAAGATTTGGGAAAGTTACCATAAATTTCATTTGGAAATTCAAATTTTGGTTAGACCTGGTGAAGGAAGAAGTAGCAAGAAGACTTAGTGAAGGTAATGTGAATGTTATCATATTTTTAAGAAGTTATATGTACTAAATAAGATGTTGTAAATATGGCAATATAGGTTGGCATTGATGGCATTGTCACTGATGTCAAAAAGATGAGAGACAATGTGGTTCATTGGCATTGACAAAATAACAATGTGCATTAAGGCAATCTGTTACCACAGTACAACAAGCCCTATCATGTACAAAGCAAGATGTATGTGGCATACAAGAACATGAAATAAACATAGTACAATGACAAGATCCAAGGTTTGTCAAACATGAAAATATATTGATCAATATTGCTACATGATCATAGTGAGGAATATTGACAAAAACCTATGCATACAGGAACTTGGTCACCATATTCTATGCTCCAAATTACTGTGGGGAATTTGACTATGTTGGGGATACATGTAAGTAGTTATTGCACAATAACTACAAGAAGCAATACAACAATTACAAGAAACAATACAACAAAAGCAATACAAGAAGCAATACAACAAAAGAAAGAAGCAATACAACAAAAGAAATACAAGAAGCAATACAACAAAATCAAGCAATATGTTGCACAATCAAGCAGTTGTGAGAAAGAAACAAAGAGTTCTAAAGCACCTTTGACAAAAAAAGGAATAATAAGAATTGTGAGACAGTAGAAGAAGATTGAAGATCAAATTTAGAAATCTGAGATTGTGTTAGAGAAGGACAAAACTATAGATGTGTGTTAAAAGTTATTGAAGAATAACATAGTAGATTTTTGTAATAATACAAACACATATCAAAATACTCTTGGTTCTGGAAAGATTGCCGGTTATCTTACTATGATGTGTCATTTAATCTAGCTGAAGCCCTTTGCCAGGCAGAGAAAGAAAAAGATGTTGTTAATAAGTGTGAAAACTTGGAAAAGGCTGGTAAGTTGGACAATGAAGGTTTGCAAATGAATGCAGTAGCACTATGGCATTTAGGCAAGAATGTTTCATCTGTTTCCAGGGTTCATAAAGCACTGACCATTTAAAAGGAGAATATCAAGGCTTCCACTCTTGGATTGATGTCTAAATTAGTTTGTCAAATTCTGGGGCAGGAGTATGCTATGACCAAACTGTTGAAGACCCCAAGGGATATCCTTACAGACTCAAAATTCAATTTAAACTTCTTTTGTCATTTCCATCCTTGACTCCCATGGTCAACTTCTTATGTTTCTTAATGAAAGACATCTAAAAAAGTCAACAATGAAGATAAACTTGCATGTGGAAAATGATTTCCACCCTTTAGATCTCGCTGACAAATTTTAGCCACTGTTAGGTATCTCAAGTGTATCGAACGATGAAAATCACAACCCTTTCAAGGATGATGCCATTTTTTGATTTTGCTGTTGTAGAGTAGCTTAGTGTGGATGCTATGAAGTACATTTTATTGCAGTTGAAGATTGACCATTTAAAAGGCATTATACAGTTCGACAGTCAGGACCTTGAATCAGACAAGATTCAGAATCATTTAACCATTCTCGTGAAACACTTTTCTTGGAATGTGAATGGTTTGAGAGCCTTATTGAAATGGAACAAATTCAATCTCTCCAAAATGTAGGTGATTGGATGGGTGCCCTTCAAATGGAAATGAAACTATATGATGGTAATGCGCAAGGTGTAATCGGTCTTCCAAGTACTCTGGATGCTTTGCAAGAGGCCATAATGGTCTTCCTTCTGCAATTGCTCTCTGATTATGTAGATAAATATTTTTCTTGTATCTCACTAGCCTCTAGAAATCAACTGAAAAGGTACTCCAGAGGTTTGTGATATTGCAGTTGAAGAAAACATTCGATCGATACAGAGAAAGCCTTAGAGACTTAGCAGCTGTCCGATCAAGAGATCAACGGTGCTGATTAAATGACCTGTTGAGTTTTAGTCCCACATTGCTAGTGTAAAATGATTCGTATGAGTTTAAATACACAATTGTCTCTAAGCTATATTGATGCATAGAGAAAGGGTATGGTGGGGGCTCTAGGTGCTTGGACTCCACGAGAATCTCACCAGCCTGGAGCCTGGGATGACCTGTTAGGCCCCTTACCTTTTGGGAAAAGAGACTAAGACATTTGATACATATTTTTTTTATACACCACTAAGCACGATGGTCATATGAGCAACAATAGGCTAGGAAAGTTCGTTACATCAGTTAAAATTGAAATTGTCATTTTTATCGGAGCCTTTGGCATAATTCCAAGTCTAGTGGATCTCCAAGTCCACTGCCAGTCGATTTAAAATCAATATGTCTAAAACCATTAAATATGCCGAAATTTATGGAGCTTACACAATCGGGGAATACTGAAACAAATTCTAGCAATACTTCTTCGAAGGGATGCTCAACTAGGGAAGAGCTGGATGCTTTAATGGAAAGATATAATGCTGGTTCAAAATTTGGTAGTTGATCAAGAAGAAAACTATGAGGAGGATAGTGTACCAACATAAACTAGTATGAAATGTAACATAGGCAGTTGAAGTTCCAAAATTCTTGTTGAGAGGTCCACATACTTCATTTTCAATGTGCACCAAAATTTGATAATACCCCACATAAACATAGAGACAGAGGATAATTTAAATGTTAAATCCTGAAAGAATCAATAAGGAAGAATTATGATAATGGTAATCACTTGTATTACACACAATCACTAGATTGGAAATATATCAAAGTGTGTGGTTATGAAAATACATGAATATATATATATATATATATAAAATAAAGGGGGGAATTTTATTATGTTTTTAAGAAGACATCAAAACCAAAATAAAATCAAAGTTATTAGTCTGAAAAATGAAGAAGTGTGATAGTTATGAACAATTATATAGAACAAACATGTTGTTTGGTGAAAAGGTGTGATGACATGCCTATTTAATTGCCAAATATCAGAAGCAACAGAGAGGGTCTCTTGTTGAAAATAGAAGATTAAATAAAAAGGATATAGAGTAGAAGAAGATGAAGTCTAGTGCCTGATAGAGAAGATTACCAGAGGACTGCATATATCATTGTCAGATTGTTTAATATGACAATGTCTCATCTCTATTTTGAATGTTAAGGCACCTTGATAGGATATTGCTGGTTTATGCTATTCTACTTTATCGATTATCTACTATGATCTTACCTTACTGTCACAGATTGACCCAGGTTAAGTTTGAAGAAGATTCCAACAAAATCCCTCTAAAACTATCGCCCCCCTGGTAAACCATAAGGCAATGCAGTGCACCAGGTGTACTGCACAGTCTCACCTGAGATAGCTCTATGGGTGGCTTCAATACTCATGTGTTTTCTTCCTGGGAATGATTGGAGATTTGCAGTTATACCTTGTAATATCTATTTATTTAGTCTAACATCTGACTAAAGAAGTCATTCTACTCAAGCATGTGGAATATCAGATCTAATAGTTCCTTCATTCATTCAGCTAACATTCAATACTTAACAACAATAGAGATGCAAATATTCAATCACATAACATAAGTGTTACCATGGTTCACCCCCCCCTGGGATATGTCCACAAAGATCTAGCTCTCAAGCTCTTTATTATGGTTCAGTAATTGGTCACGCCACACGTGTTTACATTCTTGGATCTTACAATCTCTACAGGCTTCCCGATCCTTGCGAGGCTCACTAGATCGCACCAGGCTCCTCAACTTGCGATATAACCCTCAGGATCGAGTTGCTCAATGCTTCTCTAGCTCACCAACTTACAAAATAGTATAATTCTTACAAACCTTACAACTTCTAGACTCTCCTTGTTCTTCCCCCATGTGTCCTCTTCTAGACCTCCTAAGTAATACTTATATATATTCTTGGCTCATCAACCATTACAATACATTTCAAAAAGCCTAACCCTAATGAAATTAGGTCTCCCTTGCATGCACGCCTCGCATGCTTCCCTCATACGTGTTGCTTTTTCTTCCAGTTGTCCTTTCTTCCCTTTGTGCTTCTCTTCCCAAAAATAGCCTTTTCCCCATAATGGGTCTGTGTCCAACATGCCCCCAACACTGACATGTGGCTCGTCCTGAGCCACCTATACTATGCACGCTTCTTCAACAACTCCTGCGAGAGTATGGAACTTGTCTATGAGTTCCCTTGCTTGCATTTGAGCCTGTGTGGTCTTTTCTCTGAGCACGTCCAACACTTGTGCTGTGATCTCCTCACTGATCATTTCTGTGCATTCTTCCTGAGTTTGCACCATGTTATTCTTTTCCTCCTATTCCCACGCAATGACCTCCGCTGCTAGCTCTTAGATAGGTTCCATTTGATCTTTTTGATCCTTCTTATGTGTCTACGCAACTATTAGCTCTGTTTGCAACTTATTCATGTCTTGTACTCCTTTGAGGTGCTCAGTGATCTTCATCATTTTTTGTCTATGCTTGAGGTTCTAGATAGATGCGCTTATCTTTTCCTCTTCATGGTCCCAGTGCTGGACATGTTGATCTTCCTCCATCTTTGTCCATAGATGTGCTTCTCTATCAAACAAGTTGACAATTGCACCGACTTGTCATTCCATTTCATCCATCTATCTAGATGCTTCCTGCTTCCTTTGTTTCTTCACCTCTGGGGGAGTGGTAGGAATAAGTTGTTCCCGGAGGTTCTCGATCTCCTACCTGTATTGATCAATTGTTTACACAATCTAATCAATTTTATGCATTGTCGTGGGCTTTTCTATTTGCGCGCTTTTTGGAATTCTGTCATAAGCTACAACTAGTCCCTACTCGAGCCTATCCATGCGATCTTTCTCATCTTTGGTCTCAAGCTTGAATTTATCAAGCACCAAATCCAACTCCTCTTTGCTGTCCTTTGTGTGTTGCAACTCTACTGCATCTGTTCGTGCGCGTGACTACACTTCCTGCGCGACACTGGCTTGCAATTTGTATAGTGCCTTGGTTGGTAACCACCCCATTACCAACTATATATGCACCAGATCTTTCAAGGGTGTTTGGCCTACAATCTCATCCTTGTGAAACATGCTGGGTGTAATGTGGAAAGTTGGGCTCACCTGTGCTATCATCTAGATCGTATCCTGTTCACTTGGTGCAACCTTAGATCCTGCTTCTGATGCTGTGGGGAATGACTCTTTTCCTCTGCCTACACTCTGCGCTTCTCTGATATTCTTTAGGACCTGCCTCAAGTTGGCTATCTCATCTTGAATTCGGTCCCTTTAGTAGTGGGCATATTCAAACTCCTCAACTACTCGGTCGTGGACTCTTTCGACCATGAGGTCTACGTCAACCTTGGTGATTGTATATTCTGGCGGCATCTTGTGTGCCTTGGAATTATTGCGTGCACCCCCTTAGTGTATGATCGACCTCTTGGTCTAACCTTGTTCCTATTGGGTAGCACTTGATGTGGTTCCTTGTGCTATCTCATCCCCTTTTTCCTGTTCTTTCAGTGCCTGGGTGGTGTCCTTTTTCTCGGCCTAGGTACCTTTGTTTAGCACACCCCCCTTCTTTTGTTGTTCTAAATTATGACTTGGCTTTGGCTTCTTGGGTGCAACTTTATCTCCGATAGGTGTATGATCTTGCCCTCCATAAACCTCCTTTCATGTGGGCATCTTCTGAGTCAGAACTAGAACTCTCCAGTCATCTTGCTAGTCCCTGATGGCCATCTCTAAGTCCTCTTCCTTGACACAGTATCATAGTTGTAGCCATTCCTTCTTGGGATCCCTTTGTTTTTGGATCCATATGGTATGCCTGGTCTCTTTGAAGTTGGCGATGTCCATTTATTACGTGACCACTTATGGAGTGATTCACCAAGTGTTGGCAATGCTTTCTTGGCGGTTGTTGTAATACCATGCAAACATGATTGCATTTGTACTTCTGCCTTTGAGGTCTGAAGTGATTCCCAACGATATGTATCATGATGTGCGACAATGACTGGTTCGCAATCAAAAGTATATTGTGTACTTGGGCTCCCTCCATCCGATCAAGGCGATCAAGTTGAGTAGCCAAGAGTAATGAAACTCTGTCCCCAGGTCCTGCGCATCTTTGCAGTCCTCAAGGAATATGTTTAATAAGTACGAGGCCCAACTGAGCATGGTGCCCTCCGTGCACTGTGCTACAACCATGACGACCCCGACATGGACTTCCTCCTTGCGACACTTCTTGAGCAACTTGCATGTCATGAGTTTGGTGGCCAACCTTGTTGCTTCATCACTGATGCTCTTGATGATGATTCTGTGCGACCCTCGCTCTGTGCCATATGTCTTATTCATATCCTCTGCCAATGTCTTCTCCTTTGTCTTGTCATCAAGGGACTACGTGAGATTCTCGCCTCGATATGGTTTCCCTGTAATAAAAGAAATGATCTCTACGTCTATAGAGACAAGATCTTCCACCCATAGGTAACCTCCGTGGGTGACTGCCATTAGCTGCTTAAAATAGTTTTTTATGTCGCGACCCCTTCCAAAATGTGGGATATCCAACAGGTTTAGAATCCTGGTGTTGGCCAGTCTGGCTTCCCACTATTTCGGTTGCAAAATTGGATTGCCGAAGGGTCCTGTACCCACACTGTCCAGGTAGAATTTCCTTGAAAATTCAGGGAACTTGTCCACGTTGGTCACATCATGGTATGAGTACTGTAGTATTTCCACACACCCCAAAAGGTTAGGCGTGGTGTGCACCCCTTTCGGATGCGTGACAAGACTATGGTTGTTGAAGCATGTATATGTAGTGATCTTGCTATGAGATGTTTTCCCTTTCATTGTGGTGGCTGACTCAAGGTTCCAACCTCCATTGTTCTGTCCTCTGCATATGCCTTTGGTCGACCGGTGAAATATTCTACTATACCCTCCTGTTGCTGCTCCAACATTGCTGTGTGTGAAATTCCTGGCGTGACCGCTTCTGTCTAGTTTGGGACCATCCCCTTTACCCTTGGGGCCTCTTCAGTGTATTCAGGGCGTGAAGGATTTCCTGCATCCATGGCCTACTGGCCCTGTCCCATTTTCAGCATATCAATGTCCATGCCAACTTCTTCTGTTTGTTGGGTTTCCTCCACCATGGGTGTGGGGCTTGCTGGTTCCATATTAGGTGAGGAAATTTCATCCAAGTTGACGAATTCAACAGTCTCTAGGGGATCCTGTTTGATTCCCTGTGGCTTCTATGGTGATTCAAGTTTGCTTCGAGGTCTTCTGCAGGCCTGGCTCGATGCACCTAGCTTGGGTGGTGCCATGGTGGTTAAGATTATTTTTGCCGAGCTATTTCACTCTGTAACTCTTGCTAGATCTTCCTTTGGTTTGTATACTCTATCACTCTGTGCTTTCTAAATTTCACAATAACCCTTTCATTACCCACTTTCCTCCCTTATATAACAAGTGGCGTGAAACTTCTCAGAGAAGTTACTTGAGCTGTGGTTTAAATGAATTAGTGCTTCCCACGTACTTGACATTGAATTATCTTGACATCACAAATTGGCACGATTAATGCAACGTCAATTCAAAAGTTCTTGTCATTCAATTTTGATGGACGCCGCCAGTTGGTGCCTATTTTCCATGACCACCATTTTCCAATTTCTGCCTTTTTCTAACCATTGGTCCTTTTTCTAGCACGCTAAGTTTTCTTAGTGCACATTATGTTGTTTGGTCGATGTGCATGGACATTTTATTTTGTCATGCTACCTCTACTTTAGCTGGGTGATATCTTCTGATGTTTGGCGTGGTAAGCCCTCTTTTGCTGCGCGCAGTCCTTTGTTGTCTAGTGCTTTTTTTTTTAAGGGTTAGGAGGTCGCCTGTTCTTATACAGTTTCAGTTGACTCCCATTAATCATTCCTCCAAGTTATATTTATCCCAAATCCTTCAACTGTATAGCTCCCCCATCCATGGCAGTATTTACTTCATATGGTCCCAACCAATGCATTCTGAGTTTTCCTGGGTGTTGAAGAGATTTACTGTCATACACCAAAACTAGGTCTCCCTCCTTGAAAATTTTCTTTTTAATATGTCTATCATGCCAAGCTTTGTCCCTTGCTTTCTGTACCTCTTGGTGAAACCCTGCTAGAATCCTATATTCTTCCATGAGCATCAACTGACTTATCCTTTCTTGTACTACGCCTCACTCTATCATATGAGTAATTGTTGCTACGCGCATACTAGATACAAAAAATTCCAATGGCACCACTGCTTCTTGTCCATACACCAATTTGAATGGTGTATGCCCTGTCAGCTTTTTACATTTAGTCCTGTAGGCCCACAATACTACTGGTATCTTCAAGTCCCAATCGTCCCTATTGACATTGCAGATCTTTGTCAGTGCATTCTTTAGGATCTTATTAAAGGCTTCCATTGTTCCATTTGCTTGAGGATGATATGGTGTACTCTTTTGATGATAGACTTCAAGCTTCTCAGTCATAGCCTTAATAGTGTTGTTAATGAAGTGAGTGCCTTGGTCACTCATCAAAATCCTGGGGCATCCAAAGCTAGTGATCACTTGCTCAAATAAGAAGCGTGTTGCTGTCTCTACACTGCAATATTTCACTGGTGCTGCTTCTTCCCATTTTGTTAAGTATTCTGTCATAGTAATAATATACCTTTGTCTTGACCTTATTCTTGGTGGGTTAATTGGTCCCACAAAGTTTATTTCCCATTTGTCGAATACCTACAAGGTTACTTGTGGACTTAGGGGCATCCCATCCCATCTATTAGGTTTACCAACCCTCTGACATACATCACATCTCTAGTAGTAGTCCTTTGAATCTCTGTGAATTGTCAGCTACCATAGTCCTACACACAATACCTTCTGTGCGGTATCTTTGCATGCATAATGTCCTCCTACTATTCCCTCATGGGCCTCTATTAAAATCATAGGTATTTCATGTTCCAGTACACATATTCTCAAGATGTTGTATGCACCCATATTGTATAAGTGTCCAACAATCAATTGATAGTCTGCAGCTATGACTACCAGTTTTTTCTTTTACGCAATGTCAACAAAATATTCATCAACTTCTTGGACTGAAAATAACTGTGCATCAGGGAAGTTGTGCTCTAGGTTTGTAGGTTACTCTCCATTGGTGATCCTTGACAGGTGATCAGGTCCTACGTTCAACTTCCTTGCTTTGACTATCACTTCGAAGTCAAATTCCGGGAACAACAATAACCATCTACAAATTCTCCCCCCCAACATTGGCTTATTGACTAGGTATTTGAGAGATGAATGATCTATAAACATATTGAAATGTTTTCCAAGTAAGTAATGTTTGAACTTCTAAAGTGCATAGAACACTGCTAAGCCTTCTCTTTCTATGGTATTGTAATTATTTTCTGACTTTGACAGTTTCCTGCTAGAAAATTCTCTAGGATGGTCCAATTCCCCTGTTCCTGGCTATGCTAGAATAGCTCCAAGTGCTATGGCTGATGCATCTACATGCACATGGAATGTCTTTTCACAATCCAGGAATACTAGTATTGGTACAATTACCATATTCTCTTTTAGAGTGTCCAATCCTCACTGACAATCCTCATTCCACTGAAAATTGGTATCTTTTCTAAACAATTTCTCCATTGGTGCAGTGATCTGCGCATATCATTTTATGAATTTTCTGTAGTATCCTATATATCCCAATGTTTCTCTTAACTGACATACTTATTTTGGTGGTGGTATATTAACAATTACTGCAATCTTGGTAGGAGCTACTAGCAAGCCTTGTTTGCACACTATATGGCCCAATAGTATTCCAAAGGGTTTTCCAAAGATTAACTTTTTGATGTTTAACAATATTTGACACTGCCTGCATCTTTCTAACATCAGCCTCAACACCTCTACATTGTATTTCAACAGACTACCCAATCATCCAGATATAGTTCTAGAAAATGGTGGATGAATTCTTTGAATGCAGCGATGACTACTCTAGAAAATATTGCTGGTGCATTCTTCAGTCCAAAAGACATGACTGTGTACTGGTAGGACCCCCATTCTGTGGAAAAAGTGGTCTTATACCTGTCTTCT
Organism: Picea glauca; assembly: GCA_000966675.3. Classification (NCBI taxonomy): domain Eukaryota; kingdom Viridiplantae; phylum Streptophyta; class Pinopsida; order Pinales; family Pinaceae; genus Picea; species Picea glauca. The sequence goes on along the minus strand of JZKD02S2018733.1, from coordinate 304,019 downwards.
GGGGCTATCTTGATCTGATGGTAGCCTAAGAATCCATTAGTGAATGAGTAATCTTCCTGGCCTCGTACGTTCTCCAACACCTTGTCTGTGAAAGGGGTAGGGAAAGGGTCATGTAGGAAAGCATCATTCAACTTCCTCAGGTCGACACATATCTTTATCCCTCCTTGCTTCTTCTCTTGAACTACCATAGGGATTACCCATTCATATTCCTCCACTGGTTCTATGATTCCAACATCCAACATCCTGTCAATTTCTTCTTTCACTTTTTTTCTTATATATTGGGTTTAGTCTATAGGGTCTGTGTCTGACTGGTCTTGCCTCAGATCTGAGAGGTATATTTGTTTCACCTAAATCTTCTGCTATGCCTTTCATTTCCATGAATTTTGTTGGGAACAGGTCACTGTACTAGTGTAGTAGGTCTGTTATGCTTTCTACTATTTGCTCATCCCAATAGTCTCCAATGCTAGCCATTTTTGGATTCTCAACTGTCCCAATGTTGACTTTCTTCACCTTGATTGGCACATCAAATACTTTTGATTCCAAAGGTGGACCTTCCACCTGTATTTCACCTTCACCTTCTATTATCTGAATGTTGCGTGGGTCATCTTCATCTGGTGCTTATTCCTGCACATGGTAGCATGACAATAGTTATTTTACTGTCTGTCTGTTTTGTTGTTGATCTTCTGTCATAAGTTCAACTTTCAGTTATTTAATGAATATCACCCCTCTAATTTGTTTGATTGCTGAGTTTATGTTGGGGTTCTCATGTTCAAATGAGAAAGTGATTGTAAAATTCTGCTGTAATATTGTCTAGTTTGTAGTTCCTTTGCACAATTCCTAGTCTGTATACCAGTTTACTGGAATTCCTTCTAATGTGTGAATAAATTGATGAGGCCATTCCTTTGGTGGTGTCATCCTCCATAGTGTTCTTCACTTCTCCAAGTGTTCTACTGGTGCCCCCTATCTGTCATATTTCTGCAGTTGGTTGCTTCCCTTTTTTGCACCAAATCTGATGCGTAGTAACCGCTTACATTGGTACCGATCCTTGATTATCTCTTTGTGCACACCCCACCATCTTGCAGATGTTTCATTGAGTTCTATATACAGATCTATGAGCCTCTGATTTTATAACACTTCATCTTCGTATCTTTTTAAGAATGCTTCTAAGTCATTCACCCCATGGAAGCTGAGAGGTTCCCTTATCTCCATACCTACCCATCTTAATGCACAGTCTATTCTTGCACATATTCTTGTGGAGACTTTGTGTAACCTCTGTTGCCAATTATCTAAGCATGTATCTGAGTCCGACGCGCATGACGTGATACTTCTCCAACTGAGTACCCCATCTACAGTTGGATTCACATAATATTCTTCTCACATGATTTTTCTGTACAACTGGTTAATTTCCTCCAGGGCTAAACACATGGGTTCTACAAACCTTTCCCCTTCTTATGGGTCCAATGGTGCGATGAATCTGTATTCTCCTAACTCGAATGTCATATTCCTCATATTTAAATTGATTATGGCCCGATTTTCAAATGCCCAATCCAAGCCAAGCAATGCCAGATAAGGTGTTGTGCCATCCACTATCTCTATCACTTCGAACTCGGCTTTAGTGTGCACTCCATCCAAATCTACTGTCACCCCCTTTAGCCTTCCAATGGAGGCATCTCGTATGCTGGTAGTTTATAATGTTCCTAACTTGGCTAGTCTAGGAAATGTTGCTAATGTGTGTGTAGGATCAAAGGTTTACAACATATAAATGATCATACAAATAATGAACGCGACAAAGGACTATAAAGTTTGTATTATGATATCTCTGTGGATTACAAAATGGACGAATGCGGTTGAATAAACTGACAATACTCGACTAGATCAACAGACAAAGGATCTTAGCCGGAATACAAATAAGCAACCGGGACTGAATAAAATAACAACACTCGGCTAGATCAAAATACAAAAGGATCTTAGCTGGAAGACAAATAAGAAACTAAAAGATAATACCCGGAATATGGGAGCACTATGAAATCAATGAAGAATGATAGAAGACCTAGATGATCTTCCCGATGACGAGGGTGTGTCTTTCAACACCGAAATTAGCCAACTAGTGTCTTCCTCCTGGAATACACTGAACTATCTCTCCTGAGATGTGCCTCTTCTCCTCAATGACAAGTCATAATCTACATAATCATGAATTAGGTCACTGACCCTTCTCTTATAGCTTTTCTAAACCCTAATTCACTGCTGAAACCCTAATTTGTTGTTGACCTTTTCCCTCCAAGTGACTTTTACTTTATTTTATTATTCCTTGATTAAATCACTTAATTAATTAATTAATTGACCATTTTACCTCTAAAAAGTGATTTATCCATCCTTATGGCTTCTCCAACCACTGAAAGTTACTTCTCATAAACTTATCCTGTAGTGCTCTTCTTCCCGATTCCGATGAGCTATTACACTAAGAGGTTTCTCCAAGTAATATGCCCACTATGACCTTCTTAGTGAATTTAATTAAGATATGACCCATAATAACTCAAAATTATGGAAATTGTTGGAATGCAATGGAACCAAAGACAAGCTGTGCGGAATGGATCTTAATGATGAACGATGCAAGTCGGGCCCAAATAAACCCCTCAATATCTCCCGAACTCTCTATCACCCCTATTTCGCTACTCGAGTAGGCATAAAACTCTGAAATGTTGTAATGTTATAATGTCCCAAAATGGGGACATTACAGTCCTCCCTACCGGAATATTGCTTGTCCTCAAGAAATAACTGAATCCAACTACATATGATACTGGGGTCACATATCCACCTGTGTGACACAAGGTAGACTCCCCTCAAGATGTGGTCTCTCCAAGTGCTCACCACGCATGACACCCACATGTTCCTGGTAAGTAGAATGATCAATGGCCAAATAATCTCAGTCAACTCTTCGAGCAACCACTCTACTTGAAACTCAACTCCATCACACGTTGAACCACCTAGCACTCCAATCCCTGGATCCCATATCGGAATGTGAATTGCAATGCCCTGTGGAGTATAGTTCTGTAACATATCAACACCATGAGTCTCTTGCAAATAACACAAGGCCTCAACCCGAAATGGGTCTATCCTACCAAACCATACCGAACTCAAAACGACCCCCACCGACTGAACATGTTGTTTCCATAGTGAGGTACTACAAGACCTCAACAAATCACAAGCCAGTGATGTGCTCTCCCCAATACTGAAACTCAATGGAAAATCAAAGTGACTTCCCCCTGCAAATGTCTTCTCATCTCCATCAGTCAATGAAATTCCCAGCATTTTAATCCTAGGGTCCCATGCTAGTTTGTGATAGGTACCATCATGTTGATGTTGATCTACTCTGATCATGACTGTCTGCTCAAAGTGTCCATACTGGACCCTCCACGCATGGATCCTCATAAGATGAAACAAACTATCGACCCAATGGAATCTCAGATCCCATGTAAAATTTGGAAGCTCATCACTTCCAATCCCCACTAACTACTGATGTGCCCCACTGGTAACTATCAAAATCCCTCCATCCTCATCCCAATGAGAGTATGAATATGTAACAACCTCCGAGATATCCTCTGTCTCATGGCATGGGATACTCTCCATCACGCCTAGGACCTCAACTGTCTGCCCCTGATGATCCACCCCTATCCTTCTGTATGCAATCAAGACACTCCTGTCAGGTGGTCTCAGCCTACCAACTCTCCATGTCCCTTACCACTATCTAGCTCCCCCTGTACTGTTGTCAATGATAAAAGTGCTGGGAAAGGCTATCATAAATATCTGCAACCAACTATAGGACTGGAAAGTAGCATATGCTTTGGTCAATCCAAAGGACTTAACCAAAAGTTTGTCCATCGGCACCCATGGTAAATAATCACCTGTACTCATCACAAAACACCAACCATCAAGTACAATAGTAGGTATTTCTACCAACTGTGGGTCAATCATTCTCCATCCATCATCACTCACGCAACTGCTGCTATGGTGAAGGTGATCTCCCAGATTTGTATATTGTTGCAAGGGAGAGGAATCTCCATTCTCTACTGAGTAAATATCCTCCCTGCCATCCAGTGTGTCCCCCTGAATCCCACTGTACACCTCTGTATGTCTCTGTGAACTACCACTCATCACTGTGTGCCCCTGCATACTCATGTGATCTCCTATATACACCTACAACATCATGGATTCTGGGTGTACTATGGGGTCATCCTCTACATGAAGGTCAACCAATCCTGGAACTTAAATGGAAGTGTACTCAGAACTGCCCTAGCTCTAGAATCTCGATGTGTATGTGTGTGCCCAACTGTCTCAACACCCCTCGTGAAGGGTGGTCCCGGTGACCTATGGATATCCTCATGTATCTCTGGATCATATCTCTCCATACTCATCAGTGATCCTGGGTACTCCTCATGCTCCTCCCTCAACTGGTGCTCCACTACTAAACCACCAACATCCTCTTGCAATGTGGCCGAGGGATATATCTGACTCTCTGCTAAAATAGGTGTAGTGGATCTCTGTCTAGTTTCCTCAAGGAGCTCCTCTGATTTGGACTCTGATTCCTAAAGGGTTTTCTGTGTGCCTTCCAAGAATCTTCGTGTTCTTACCAACTCATGAGTGAGTCGTTCCATATCAACCTCTTGCTCCCTCAGTGCCCTATGATACATCTTTCCAACCTCCAATAGGTAATCCCTATCCATCAACAACTGTTGGTAGTCGACCCTCATCACAATCACTCTCTCCTTGATTGTATGGAAGTCATCAATGACAATTCCCCCATCTAAACTATCATGTTCCATTGAGGCCCTCCAACAATAACCTACCACCTATGCATGTGTATCATCAATGCATCTAGTGGCTGCCATGATCATGCCCTCACTAAATCTCAACTGTCCTTCCAAGTGTCGTGACTCCTGGTCAGAATCATGCTGAGGTGCTACCTCATGGCTCTCACTGCTAGTGTTAACAACGGAATTCCCAACAACACACTCCTCAAAATATAAGGCACTGAACTGCCCACTGTCCCCTGTGCTACTGAGTCCTCTTGTATGCCACTGCACACCATCATCAACTACGGCCCCTATCTGGATCACACCGTATCATGTATGGGCAGTTGTATCCTCCTATGCACTCACCCTACTAATATAATTTGTGCCTGGATCCCATACCGATGTGTCCAAACACGTGCTGTGGTCATCCTGTCCAATAAGGAGTGCATCCTCATCACTGTAGATCGATCCTAAGAGTAAGTGTCCCAACAAGCTATCGGTCTCCACAACCTAGTCCATCAGTGAAACCTCCAAGAGTGGTGACTTACTCTCCTCATACTGATAGGTATGTGTAAGGTCAACTAAATCCAAGCCATACCTCTCCTCCTGGGTTTGCAAATCCATATGTCCCTTGTGTACAATCCCCACACAAGGCTCCTCTACCGTATCAAGAATGCCACTGATATCCTCATGTGTTGTGGCTAGCATAGGTGATTGAGAAGATGAAAAATGTGTCTCACTCATCATAGGAAGCTCATCATCCTCCATACATGACTTCCTGGAAGCCATGTCTACACCCATCGATAGGTCATCCAACCTCCTAATCTCATCATGTATAAGCGACAACACATATGAATCCTCACAAGTGTCACCACTATGCTGAAGTGTTGAATCCTCAACATTACCTGATGGGGAAGATGAAGGATATGCGCTATCATCCTGTCCATACAACTGCCCCTCAGATGCGCAAGAGTCACTAGCCTTATCAGACTGCTCCAAATAGGCATCTATGGTTGCATTCACATGCATCTCCTCATCCTTGCTATCATAGTGCACCTCAACAATGTGCACCTTCCCTTTACCCCTACATCTATGATTTGGCTTCCAAGGAACTTTACAACTATAGCAACGCTCCCTGCATCTAATGGGTGTAGGCTCCATCTATGCTCTTGTCAATCCACTCGTTGGTAATGATGTATCTAGATCCTTATCTGATTTTCCCCTTAGGCTAGCATGAAAACTAGCTCTGATACCACTATAATGTTCCTGACTTGGCTAGTCTAGGAAACGTTGCTAATGTGTGTGTAGGATCAAAGGTTTACAACATATAAATGATCATACAAATAATAAACGCGACAAAGGACTACAAAGTTTGTATTATGATATCTCTTTGGATTACAAAATGGATGAATGCGGCTGAATAAACTGACAATACTCGACTAGATCAACAGACAAAGGATCTTAGCCGGAATACAAATAAGCAACTGTGCCTGAATACAATGACAACACTCGGTTAGATCAAAAGACAAAAGGATCTTAGCCGGAATACAAATAAGCAACTAAAAGATAATACCCGAAATATGGGATCACTACGGAATCAATGAAGAATGATAGAAGACCTGGATGATCTTCCTAGTGACTAGGGTGTGTCTTTCAACACCGAAATCAGCCAACTGGTGTCTTCCTCCTGGAATACACTGAACTATCTCTCTTGAGATGCGCCTCTTCTCCTCAATGACAAGTCATAATATGCATAATCATGAATTAGGTCGTTGACCCTTCTCTTATAGATTTTCTAAACCCTAATTCGCTGCTAAAACCCTAATTCCTTGTTGACCTTTTCCCTCCAAGTGACTTTTACTTTATTTTATTATTCCTTGATTAAATCACTTAATTAATTAATTAATTGACGATTTTACCTCTAAAAAGTGATTTATCCATCATTATGGATTCTCCGACCACTGAAAGTCATTTCTCATCAACTTATCCTGTAGTGCTCTTCTTCCCGATTCCAATGAGCTATTACACTAAGAGGTTTCTCCAAGTAATATGTCCATTATGACCTTCTTAGTGAATTTAATTAAGATATGACCCATAATAACTAAAAATTACGAAAATCGTCGGAATGCAACGGAACCAAAGCCAAGCTGTGCGAAATGGATCCTGATGATGAACGATGCAAGTTGGGCCCAAATAAACCCCTCAATATCTCCCAAACTCGCTGTCACCCCTATTTGGCTACTCGGGTAGGCATAACACTCTGAAATGTTGTAATGTTATAATGTCCCAAAATGGGGACATTACATAGTTCCTGAGTATACTGCCCAGTTGATGTCAATGCAATGTTTGGCTTCAAGAATTATTGTCTAGCCTACTTGAATATCCCCTTTTGTTATGCACATCAAACTGCTTCTCTGGTTCAACATTCTTCTTCACCCATTGGTGTTGTGCTGGATCTCGTCTTATTGCATTGTTTCCCGTATTAGCTCCTCCACGCAACTATGTTGATATTTCTTTCATCCTCTCTTGCTTCTGTCGAAATCCATTGAACATTCTGATTGTTTTGATTTCTCTTTTCCTGGATCTTCCCCAATAGTGCAGGACATTCTTCTGTGTCATGATCTGATGAGCAAAAATACATACATGTCATAGGTGGAAGTGGAAATTATCTTGCATAGTGTCCTAGTTTTTGACATTGTGGCATACCATTGGTCCTCTGCCTCTTCCAAATCCTCCTCTTCCTCTTCCTCCACCTCTGTAGCCAGCTCAATCTCCTCATGGTGCATTGTATTGGGGAGCCTAGTTATACTGCGCAGGATTATAGTGTGGTTGCACGGTATTTTACTACGGTTGCATAGTGTTATATGGGGTTGGTACTTGGTTAAACTATGGTGGAGATTTATCAGTCATCATTTCTGCTTGCACCTTGTAAGCATCTGATGTTATTTCCCTCATCAGGTCCATGGTCCTGCAATCTTTGTCATCATGGCCTACTAACTTGCAAAAGTTGCAATACAAAATCTTACGTATTGTCTGGTATTTTTCATCATTAGACAATGATATGGATCGTGCCCCTGTTTCTTACAGATATCACACCATAGTCCTCCTATTGGCAAAGGGTTTGGAAGTCATGCTGCCATGTACTGCACGAATGTTGGGAATTCATTCTTATGATGTCCTTCTATCCTACCTATGGTACAACAAACAACTTCTATTTTTTGCTTACCCTTGTTCTGGTTTAGTTGAAATGTTAAGTTCTTCAAATCCTCCTTGAGCTCTTCTATGGATGGATCTGTCTTCTGATATTGGTTCTCTTCCAGTTGTAGGGATGCCTGTAGAGCCTCTACCTGGGTCTGAAGATTTTGTTCTCGCAAGGGGTATTTCAAGTGTGGGAGTAGTGAATTGACAAACATATGCCTATGTTGCATATCTGTCATGACATACTTGAGATTTCGCTTCAATCGTTTGAATCTATGGTCAATCTCCCACACAAATTCTCCTAGTTTCTGTCTAATCTCTATCATCTCATTCATGTATTGGTCCTCTGAGCTAGGCTTTTGGAATTCATTTATTAATATCTTTTTGATATCTACAATCATTTTGGTTGTCCTTGGCAGACTGTTTGTAGCTAAGCTCATGTACCAATCCAGTGCACGATCTCTTAGCACGATAGCTAACTGCGCAAGTTTAGTGTCCTCATCTGTGATCTGTTTTACTTCCTAGATCTTTTCACAAATAAACAAGTGCTTCTCAGGGTCCTCTTATGCCTCTCCTTTGAATTCTGGTAACCTAATAGTGGATCATGTACTACCATCCCGAATGCTGAAATACTACGTTTGCACAATGTAGATACTTGACTAATGCTTCTTAAATTGGCTCCCCCAGTTGTTGTTCCCTGTGTAGATGTACTTCCTGTTGTCTTCTTTCTTCTGAAATTCGGTTGTCTAAATGGTGGTGTTCTTGGAGGTCGACGTTTCAAGTCCATATCACGATCCATCATCAGGACATCTAAGCCTGGGTAAAGAAAAAACCTTAAGAGAAGAGATAAATAGTGAACCAATAAGAGGTGGAGAATTCTAAAGTCTAAAGTCTGGAGTCAGCTCTAAAAACCTATAATTTTTTTAATTAATTTTTTTTTAAGAGATTTGAATTTCTAGGGTTTAATAAATTATTAATTAATTGTAAGATTTTTAATTAATTTTAATACAATATTAATAAAGGTTTATTAAATTCATAATTAGAATAAATTTCTTAATTTTTTTTATAGAAGTGTTAGGGTAAAATTAATTGTATTAATGTAACGATTATTAATTGTATTAATGTAATGATTATTAATTGTATCAATTGTATTAATGTAATGATTATTAATTGTATTAATTGTATTAATGTAATGATTATTAATTGTATCAATTGTATTAATTGTATCAATGTAATAGAGTAATAATAATGGTTTATTGATAGTTATAACATATAATCCTTATGATAATAGTATACCAATTTCATCTCCTAAACCTTGTAACCACTAACATGTCACCCTAACACTTAATCTCTATAACCCTAGTTCATGTAAACATAAAACCAATCATTATAAATCCTATCAAACTTAAACCTAAAACCTATAATCCTTGAATCATATAAACCCCACCCCCTAACCCTATCACCCATAACACTCCCGACCCCTATAAAAACTATCACCCCTATCCTTCAACTCCTATGACAATTATCTCACATTAACCTAAAATTCATAACCAATATATAAAATAATTTACCCCTATAATATAACCTCTAACACTCATAACCCTTAACCTCTAAATCTTATAAGTCCTAACCCCTAATTGATATAATCCTAATCTCTTATAAATTTTATTAATCATAACCTTTGATAGGAATAATCCCCATCCTCTAACCCCTAACCTTTGAAACATAGATCTCTGATAATCAATACTGTGGTTCCTTCGAATCCTCCAAACGATCCCTCCCACAAAAATATTATTGTTCAGGTGGTGTTCTTATTGGTGTATTAGTCACACATGGGTTTATGGGTTCCACATTGACACTGCTATGGATAGGAGTGTTGCCTTATATTCCCTCTCTTGAACCTCTCATCTTCCTCTCATATGTCGCACACATGATTTCCTCAATCTGCTCCACAGCCTGAAGATCCTCTACCTCTTCTTCATCACTTGCCAACCCTCCCTCGCTACAACTCTCTTCTTGGTGTTCATCTTATATTGGTAGGGTACTCCGCTGTGTGTTCTTCCAGATGTTGCCATGATCTACTTGATTTGTTTTTCGTCCAACATGATTGGGTCCAAGGCCTCCTCCTTCTTTCCTTTATCCATTTCTCCTTCTCCCGTCAGTGCTTCCCCCCTTCCCCCATGCACGCATAAAAGTTTAGCTATCTGAGGCCATTGTAATTACACCTTTGTTATATAGTAATATCTTAATGGAAGTATATAACGATCTGATATAACTACCTCGAGGTCCCTTTAATAACTCTTTATTTGCTACGTTGTAAGACTTCGTCGTATCTACTGCAAATTCTGTGATAAATCCTACAACAATACTGTCTAACCAAAAATATACTACACACGTAAATTTATTGTTAACTTGTTGTAACTACATGATTTATATAAGATTCCACTTTATATGTTTGATCCGATTTTTAGGATGGTTGTCTTTCAACCTTAATATCCACTACTGCAACACATGTGATAAATCTCAAAAAATTACTTCATGCAAGTCACTAAGTATGTACTTATCTAGATATTTGCGTGGTGTTAACTTCAGGTTTCTGTTATCTTTCTGTGAAAACTCCATCTCCTTTGTTTTCAACCAGCTCTCTATATCTTCCTTCGTTGGGTTTGACCGTCTCAACATCCCCTTTTATATTCTCATTCTCTTTTGACGCGTCTTCAATAGGTCTCATTCACTCAATCCCATCCTGTTCCAACCAACTGACAACAGAACCATTTGCTAGTTTATGCTATTTTACTTTCTAAATTATCTACTCTGATCTTACCTTACTGTCAAAGATTGACCCAGGTTTAGATTTATAAATCTTCCAACAAAATCCCTCTAAAACTATCGCCCCCCTTGGTAAACTAAAAGGCAACATAGTGCATGGGGTGTACTGCGCAGTCTCACCCGAGATAGCTCTATGGGTGGCTGCAATACTTAGGTGTTTGCAGCTTGGGAATGAGTGGAGATTTGTAGTTGTACCTTGTGATCTTTATTTATTCAGTCTAACATCTGATTAAAGAAGTCATTATACTCAAGCATGTGGAATATCAGATCTAACTAGTTCCTTCATCCATTCATCTAACATTCAATACTTAACAACAATAGAGATGCATATGTTCAATAACATAACACAAGTGTTACCATGGTTCACCCCCCTGGGCTACATCCACAAATATTTGGCTCTCAATATCTTTATTATGGTTCAGTAATCGATCACGCTGCACATGTTTACAATATTGGATATTACAATCTCTATAGGCTTCTCGATCACTGCGAGGTTGACTAGATCGCACCAGACTCCTCAACTTGCGATCTAACCCTTGAGATCGAGTTGCTAAATGCTTCTCTAGATCACCAGCTTACGGAATAGTACATTTCTTACAAACCTTACAACTTCCGAAATCTCCTTGTTCTTTCCCCGCATGTCCCCCTCTATACCTCCTAAGTACTACTTATATATATTCTTGGCTCATCAACCATTACAATACATTGCAAAAACCCTAACCCTAACGTCATTAGGTCTCCCTTTCATGCGCGCCTCACATGCTTCCCTCACATGTGCTGCTTTTTCTTCTAGTTGTCCTTTCTTCCCTTTTCCCCAGAATGGGTCTGTGTCCAACATCTATGACCTTATTGTATTTCACTATTTTGAAGGAATGGAATGAATGAATAAAGTCTAGAGCACCTTTATCTTTGCATATGATGAGTTATGATTTGAATGTATGCATTTTTTAGATTGTTATGCACAATATCTTGTGGTAGTTATGAATGACTGAATGACTAGCTCATGAAGGTTTCATGTATGTTTTATTCCTTCACACCTTGCACAAGATTGATGGTCTCTGTGATTCTCATGGCATCACAGGTGATACTTTCTTCATTTCTTGAATATTAAATATGTCGGTGTATATGGGTTTTTTTTGGTAAATCCTATCAAACCTTAGGTCCGCAACCCCCTAGTCGAGACAACAGATTAACCCCCTCACATGGAGAGAGTGATCATAACATATTTTTTATTCCAAGTAGTCAATTTTCCAATGTGCATCTGTATCGCCATCATTTTGCACCAAAAAAGTAATTGAATTTTTTTTTCAAGAATTGTTGAAGGTAGTAGTCATACATCTTGATGGGATCCTAAGTTATCCCATATTTATCTATTTTGTACAACTATTACCCCCATAACATTGATTTTTTTCCATTGTTCAACCTAGTACTTATTAAATTGACCAATTATGTAGCCCATGACATTGTGTTGACTAATACTTTATCAATGTGAGTATGCAGGTTTCCACAATTAGTCATACTATTAGATAATTTTGCAGGATAAAAAATGTGTACAAGGTTTTGAAATGTCCAACATTTCGAGTGAACACTCCACCCATCATCGGCGACACATGAAGCTATTTTTTCTTAGCTTCATGTGTCCTTGAGGATGGGTGGAGTGTCCACTTGAAATGTGAGACATTTCAAAGCATCGCACACATTTTTTATCCAGAAAAAATCTCTAACAACTTTAACAATGGTTTAATTTGGTTGCATTTTATGAGATTGACATGAGAAAATTTTGGAGTGTGTCTAATTATTGATGAGTATGAGTTTGTGGTACGCTTGCTGATGAGTTATGTTCCATATAATTAACCTTGTGAGTTGTGGAAATATTTTTTTATGTGTGTTTCATATCCAGGTCTGCCATCGACACATATCCTAGTTACAGTTGGGAGAAAGGACAATCATATTCGTTCAAGTTGTAACTGGTACACCCTCATCAATTCATGGAGTAAGGAAATACTCCACTGACAAAAATTTAGGGTATGGATTGGATTTCTCTCATAGTGAAAAAAAGAATATTATTGGGGTTGTAGAAGATCTATCCATAATACCCTAGCCCAAGAAACAAGGAGGAAGTTTCATAATTCTACAACATTCCATTAAATCAATAGAATGGGATGGGATAAAAACACCATGAGTTCTCTAGAAGATTTATTTATCTAGCATGAGGAGAAGGGATATGATCGTGTAGCTTGACAATAGGCCATTCAAAGCAATGGGCTAAGAGTAGGAGTGGATCCATAGAATCATCAACAACTCAATCATTACAATATCCTTGATGGATTGTGAACCCCAATATCCCATTCCTCAATGATTATGTAGAGGAAATGGTGATTTTAGGGGTAAGAACTATAGTCCACAACCAATAATTCCTCACTTGGAATCCTAGGCTCTTTCAAAATATAAATGCTACAACTCCTACTTGGTCTATTTTACAAAACCACATAATATGGTTTCATTGATGCACATGGTTTCTACTTAGAATGGGCATATGCAACAAGGTGAATCAGATAAGCTTTATGATCTCCATGATAAATATCAAAAGATCTAAACATTATAGCTTCAATGGTATATATTGCAAGCAAAGTGGACAACATCGATGCCCATAAGAATTTAATACCTCTTTATAGATGAAATGTAATTGTAATATATTCCATCCATATGTTATCCAACATTTAGTATTGTTATTATTATTTGTACAGTTGAAAATTCAAATTAAAAAAAATTATTTTCTAATAGCTACAAACAAGATGAGGTCGAGGATTTGCTAAATAAAGAAAAACAATTGTAGATGCATTTGAGATATGGTGTCAATTTAACCTTTCATAGCAATTATTATTCACACATGTCTTCAAATTTGAATGCATGGGCAGTGTGAACAATATCACACCACATATGAAACTCAATTTCACTACTGTTACATGCAATCATAAATTATTTTGACAAGACCTATCAAGCGAAGGGAAATGAAATCAGTTCCATTCCGTCAGTTCAAACCTTAAAAACAAGATAATATTGAACCAATATTGGCATAAATAATAGATAGAAGAGCAAGTGGAGGAGGGCACTCTACATCCTCTATTAAATCCTTAAAAATAAAATCTAGGAAGGTTTCTTTGAGGTAATTCGAGGTCCAAGAAACATGAATGATTGGAAAAATTTAAAATTTATGTTTCCAACAAAATCAATTTGTGTTTCCATTATTATGGATAAATCTACACTTGCAAAGTTACATTGCATTAAAAACAATACACATGGCCAGAAATGAGGAGTATGAATTTAATATTGCTAATAGTGGTGGTGACATTATTGGTGTTTTAAGTGCAACTTCTTTTTTACAATGAGGAATAATTGATAACATGTGGTCACAATTGCAATGGCAATGGAAAGTAAGTGATATTAGATTATGGACCCAAGTTGTATCTCCTTGTGGGTTTGTTGTTTTCAATTTGGAAAATCCATAAGAGGCACATTGAATGGTCTTCGAGATGCTAGCAAAGTCCCTCACACAGACCATCGTAGTGGAGTATCTTGAGGGAATATATATAGTGTTGACGGTGAATCCTAAAATGTGAAGTACATTCTAAAGATGTAGTTCAACAATTATCCTAAGGGAAATCCCTTCACAACCATTCTCCACAATCTTCTTTGGAAGGGGATCTTCAATGCCAAAATGGACACCTAGAAGTTTCAACAAAATTTCATTAGGACACATCTTTTTTCTCTTCTTCAAAACAAATGGATTTGAATCAAATTCCTAAGGGTAACATAAATGACTACTAACAAATGATGATAAACTCTTACTAGGACATGGATGCCAATAATAAGAAACAATTCAACAATTTGTTTATAAAAAGCTATTATCTAGAGGAGTAATTAATGTAACCACAAAATTTCCTCCAATAATACATCCATTTCATAACCATAATATTATGACTTTTATATAAATAAATATTGACCAACAAACCCCAAATATTTTGTGTTGCAAGTTTTCCTATGCTCTTTGTCCTCCCAAGAATGAACATATAATATTTAGTTGATTACTTTGTGCCTAGTATGATATTTTAACTAATTACTTCAAACAACTTTAACCTCCAATTATTCACACTATATAGGCCTCCATCTTGGTTTTCTTAGTCACAACTAATGGAGAATTTGCTACTACTAAAAATCTGCCATCATTGAGGAATCTAGTCCTCGTAGCAAATTATTTTGGTGGAGGAATGTAGACATCCAAATTGTAGGGTTATAGAACTTCAATACATAATAGAATACCCACTCCAACAAAACCCATAACAACAACATGAACAACTATGCATATTATTACCTACCAATGGATGATATATGTAGATTGAAAAAGAATACACAAAAAACATCACTCAAAAGTGTTGATACATTAATGATGACTGCCAAACAATCATATTATACGTGAAAAAAAATGTTCAGTTCACCTATTTTATTTTCACAACATAGATTAGAATGCAAATGGGATTTCAAGTGTTGTGTTCTTTACCTAGACTACACATGAATGGTACTTAGATTTACTTGCTATTGATTTAATGTTTCCATTCATTATGGAAAAATCTATATTTACATAGTTACAATCCACTTTAAAAAATAAACAATATGGCCATGGCAAGCATGACTTGAAAGCTTTAAAACTTATATGAATTTATTGTTGGAATACTGAGAGGGGGGGGGGGTGAATCAATATTAACACTTTTATTACTTTTAACCATAATATGTATTATTTAAATTTATGAGCAGTTCATCAATAACATTCAAAACATCATGAGTAGTAGAAATAAACAATGAACAATAAGAAACCACACAAGTACATAGTACACTAGAACTTTACGTGGAAACCCAATGCGGGATAAAAACACATAACACTTTTATTATATGTCAGAATAAATGCATTCATAGGAAGCAACATCTTCCTTGTTTTACAAATACAACTATAAGGAGGCTCCAACCCCCTAGTTTCCCAGGCTCCAACCTGAAGGAAGCTACAACTCCCTTAGTTTTACAACACCAACTAAAAGGAGGCTACAACCCCCTTTCTTTTCCCCGTCCTGCCGCCCTAAAATATAAATGGAGACAAAACTGTCACTGCCACAAACTCTGTCAATCCTGTCACTATAAAACCTGTCACTGCAAATTCTGTCACATCAATCTCATCAACCAATCGGATCTAATCACATAGATCTCATACCCACTATCACAAGTGTATAGATCAAAACATGTACATATCATCACAAATATATCTCTCTAATCATGTGCCATACATGTACCAACATCCATAAAACAAATATAATGAACTATCACATCAACCGTGTATCAAACCCTCACTGTTATGTAGCTTCAATATGTACCAATATATTCAACAATACATCTCAACTAAAATGGCTCAAACATGTACCATATGACACAAGATGTACCTCAAACAAATACCCAAAAGTACGTTCAAAGTAAAAAAAACAAGTTCACCAGTAATGTGCCTCTGTAGATATTCCTCATACAACATGTACCATACAACCAGTAGTACCTCAAGGGAATATACTCAACCTCACATGACCATACCTCAAGCAATTACCAAGATTCAACCTCAAGCAAACATATAATCATACCTTTTACTTATGTAGATGACTCTGGTGTACTTGAACACTGTCACACATGCCTGTAGACTCTCCTCAGCTTCTGTAGTCTGATACAAGTCTCATCCTTCAGATCTGGATTTGCCTCGCAGGATGAATCTTGTTGTCTAGTGGGGCCTCACATGACGAGCACTAGACAACCCACGAGGGTGCCTCATGAGACACTAGTATTCTAACTCGCAAGGATCAAATAAATCAAAGTTTTTCAAAAAACCTTCACTCTCCTCTACAATCACAAAACTTTGTCATCACTTCTCCTTCACTGCCTCAGATTTGCACTACCTCAGATTTGTCAATAAAATTCCTGCCAAAAACCTTTCACAAGATAGATAATCAATATGTGCAATAGGTGCTAATGGGAGTCTCTTGATATCTTATTTATACTTCCCAAGTGCCTTCCTTTAGGGGATATCTTGTAATTGTTTTACCCATTTTCCTTCTTTTAGGGCTAACCCACATTGTTTTTTCAACTACTTTTCCCATAATTAATAATCTCATAATTTCTTTGTTACAACTACTTTACCCATAATTAACTTCTTGTTGCAACCAATTTGACTAGCAAACTTCTTGAAGAATTTCTAGAGGCTTCTAGAATAATTGACTTCTTGTTGACCTTCTAGGAGTTTCTAGATTATTCTTGAGGGTCCTCCAATATTTACAAAGCCATATCTCCTCAACAATAAGGAGCCACGTGATGTACCACATATCACTGGAAAAAAACATGACGCGTATTATCCATCTATGATAGTATTACTTGCAAATACACTAACCTTCATGTCTTTATTCCTCGATCAACTGTGGGTTCCATGACCATACCTTTGGGGCTACCATAATTTTCTACCAGACTTTCTTCAAGGGTTGACATCAATGAAAACCAACCCAATATTTCAACAATATCCCCCTTTGGCATTGATGGAAATACTTTGATGCAACACTGATGGCATGGAAACACTTATTCTCATTCTCACCTTGTGACCATCACTTTGTTCTTTCTCTCTATTTCCATGCCTTTGATTACTTTCTCTCCCCACCTTTGACATCTATGGAAAAGGGTAAATTCCCTTTGGGGTTATTCCCCTATCTGAAGTGTCCTTTGGGCTTTTGCCCCTATATGCAAGCTTCAAATATCTTTTCTACCCTTTTTCTCTTCATGGTACTTGTGTAAATCCATGACATATATGAAAACCATTCAAAAATTCAATGTGGGGTAGAAAATACTCCAATTTTTTGTCGAAGATACTCAAAGGTCTCCCTTGGAAGAGGTTTGGTGAAGATATATGCAATCTGTTCTTTTATCCCAATATTCTCGACCTTGATGTTCTTCTCTGCAACCTGTTCCCGTAGAAAATGAAACTTGATCGTAAAGTGTTTCGTCTTGTAGTGCATCACTGGATTCTTTGAGATACTTATGGCACTAGTGTTATAAAAAAATATCAGAATGGGTTCATCATATTCAACCTGTATATCCTTCAAAGTTTATTTCATCCATAGTACTTGAGTACAGCATATTGCTGCTGCAATATACCCTGCTTCTACTATAGACAAAGATACTGATGACTATTTCTTTCTCAACCATGATACCAGACACTCACCCAAGTAGAAATATTCTCCACTTGCACTTCTTCTATCGTCAATGAAACTTGCCCAATATCCATCTATGTAGGCAACAAGAGATAGATAATTCCCTTTTGGATACCATAATCCAAACACTTCTATACCTTTGAGATATCTCAATATCCTCTTCACTGCCATAACATGTGATTCCTTTGGTGCTGTTTGAAATATTTTAACCTGTCCAACTACCTGCATCACATCTGGTCTAGAGGCTGTCACATAGAGTAAGCTTCCAATCATTGATCTGTATTGTCTCTGGTCCGCATCCTTAGAATCATGGTCCTTAGTTAACTTGCAACTGATATGCATATGAGTACTGACTAGTTTGCAATCTTCCATTCCAAACCTTTTTAGTATTTCTTTGATATAATTGGTCTGAGAGACGAAGATACCTTTGTTTCTCTAACATATTTGTACTCCCCCCAAAAAAGAAAACTCTCCAAGTAATGACATATCAAACTCCTTTTGCATATCTTTGGCAAATTTTTGACTCATCATGACATCATCACTCCCAAAAATAATATCATCAACATAAACTTCAATTATCGAGATACTATCTTGATTTACCTTTATGTATATATTGTTGTCTGCATTTCCTTTCTTGAACCCTTGTTGTTGTAAGTATCGGTCCAGTCTTGAGTACCATGCTCTGGGGGCCTGCTTGAGACCATATAGTTCATTCTTCAACCTGCAAACATAATTTTCTTTTTCTGGCAACTGCGATTCTTTTGGCTACTCGATCAATACTTATTCTTCTAACTCTACATTTAGAAAGGATGACTTTACATCCATATGGTACACCTTGATATTTTTGGAACATACATAAGCTAGAATCGACCTGATTGCTTCCATTCTGGAAATTGGGGCAAAGGTATCTTCAAAATCTATACCTTCAACCTGAGTGTATCCTTTACATACCAACCTTTCTTTGTTCCTGGTAACTTGTCCATCCTCGTTCAATTTATTTCTAAAGACCCATTTTGTACCAATCGGGTTTTTGTTCTTCGGCCTTGGAACAAGTTCCCATGTATCATTATTCTCTATCTGGTCCAATTCTTCATTTAGAACTTTGATCCAGTATTCATCCTTGTTGGCCACTTAAGAACCACTTGGCTCAATTGTGGATAACTGTGCTAGGTGTTGTTGTTCTGGTGAACGTATTCTTCTTCAGGTTTCAACTCTTGCATCTTTATTCTCAATGATCTGTTCTGGTGGATGATTTTTTGCACTCGTCTGCTAGGTGTCTTTGGAAGTACCTGAATATATTTTTTCTTATGCTCTACTTCTAGTTTCTCTTCTTCTTCATCTACTTCTTATTCTTTCAAATCTTCTGCATGATCTTGTTCCACTAAATCTTCTCTTCCTTCTTTTATCTTCCGTCCATCTATTTCATCAAGCGTCACATTGATTCTTTCCACTAATCTGTTGAGTCTTAGATTGAATCATTTGTCTTATTTTCTTTTGATTGAGTACCCAACCAATATTCCTTCATCAACTCATGAGTCAAAATTTCCAATCCTTTCATCTTCTCTTTTGATATAACATTTGCTTCCAAACACTCTGAAATGCTTCACATTTGTTGGTATTTATTTCCATAGCTCCTAGGGAGTTTTATCACTGTTATTTCTAAGCATTCCCCTGTTCTAGATATGAAATGTTGTATGTACTTCCTGTACCCAAAATATGTCTTTCATCTTGGAATCGTTCAACATGGTTCTGGCAATTTCCTGCACTGTTTTGTTCTTTCTTTCGACAACTCCATTTTGATGAGGTGTCCTTGCTACTGAGAACTGTCTTTTTATCCAATGTTTGTTACATAAATCCACAAATTCCTTTGATGTAAACTCTCCTCCATTGTCTGATCTCAAACACTTGATTTTAAACTCTGTCTCAGTTTCAACCAACTCTTTGTATATCTTGAAGTGTTCAAATGCCTTTGACTTCTTCTTGAGAAATAAAAATGCATTCATTCTTGTGTAGTCATCAACTAGTAGCACAAATTATTGTTCACCATTCAATCCCTTTGTGCTTGTTGTTCCAACTAGATCAGTATGTAAAATCTCTAACGATTTTGTTGTGGATTACTCTTTCGATTTGAACTTGGTCCTGATTTGTTTTCCTTGTAGACAATGCTTACATAGAGTATTTGATGGCTTCGAGATCTTGAGCATTTCTCTTATAGCTTCCTTTCTACCGATTTTGACAAGATTAGCAACATTTATGTGACCCATTCTTTTGTGCTAGAGCCAACTTTCATCATCCTTTCCCAGACAACATCATTATTTTCCAATTTCATTTAGTACATATATGTTGCTTGGAGTTCTTACAATTGTGGTCACCAACTTTCCTGATCCCACTTTTCTTATCTCACATTTCTGTGAATCAAACAAAATTATGTGTCCTTGTTCACACATTTGACTTACACTTAGTAGATTGTGTTTCATATCTTCGACTAGTAGAACATTTTCTTCCCTGACATCCTTTCTTCCAAGCTTAACTATGACTCTTCCTATAATTATGGATGAGTTGTCATTCCCAAATGAAACTAATCCATCTCTTTCCTTCTTCAAAGTTAGAAACCTATCCTTATCATCTATCATATGCTTCGAGCAACCACTATCAACATACTGTCCATGTTTTTTGTGTTGATATTGTAGGGAAAGCGTGCATTCCTCAATGTTGAATTGATCCTACTTCCTTATCCATATCCTTTGTGGTTCATGTCTGTGATTGTTGATATTTTGTTGTGATTCTCTAGGAGGAACAATCAATCTACGATATTTTTCCATGTGTCCAAAGTTGTTGCACTTATATCATTATACTTCAACACTCAAGGATTCAAATTTGTTGTGGCTTCTACTTTATTCTTCATGAGGCTTTATTGGATAACCATTTCTTGCATATCCTTCACAATTGCTTCTATTCTTGGTATTGGCTCTACAATTCACATCTTTGTGCCCAAAATTATTACATGAATAACATAAACCAAGAAAAATAGTTTGATACCTAGGGGTGGAAGATCTTATGAATGACACTGCAATTATGAATCCATCTTCTTCTCGAGGTCTCTCTATTGCTGGCTGCTGCTGATTCTGAATTTTGAATCTTCTGGGTGGAGCAGTGTCTCTGTAATATTCTTCTTGGTTCCTCTTTCCTTATTCCTTCTTGGGAGAGCCTCTGACTATTTTTGCATAACTTATTTTTTCTATTGTATTGGAGTTTCAACCTTTCTATGTCTAGTTATATCCTAGTCCCAATCTGTCATAGTATGGCCTTTGACTGCTAATAATCTCATCCAATAATTTGGTGTTGTTCTACTGCATGTCCTTCTTCTGAACATCTTTTCTTAGAGTGACTATTTCTGCTTCCAAGCCTTTGATCATTTTTTCCTTTTCATCTAACTGACCTATGAGTGCTTCTTTAATTCTTTTGTCTTCTTATACTTGGATTTTTAACTTCACGATCATTTGCTCGACTTCTTCAGAGTTGGAATTCATAGATCCTTCTTTCCCTTTTAGTTATGCCTTGAGTGTCTTGATTTTATTTCTTTCAATCCTTAGCTCTTCTAAGGCACTGATCAATTCTTCCCTAAGACGACTTCTCCTTCTTCTTTATAATCTTCTACTACCATGAAGAGTGTTATTTCTGTATCATTGTCACTGTCTTCATTCTCATATGATGATGAACTGTCTTCTTTGGTGAAAAGACTTTTCTTGAATAATTTCCCTTTGTTTCTTCTACCCTTTTGATTTTTCTTTTTCTTTTTAGGTTCTTCTTCTTCATCACTTTATTTATTCTTATGAGGACATTTAGAAGTAAAATGACCAATACCACCACAATTAAAACATTTCAATGAAAGCTGTTGGAATACTGAGAGGGAGGGGGGAGGGTGGATTATTATTAGTACTTTTAATTCTTTAACCACAATATATATCTTCAATGATATTCAATAATCACTCAATATAGCATCAATATCACAAATCAATGCATAAACAACACATAAACACAATACAAAAAAGTTTTATGTGGAAACCCAATGCAGGAAAAAACCATGAAATTATTTTCTTATTTGTCAAAGAGTACATTCATTGGAAGCACCAACTTATTGATTTTACAACGACATATTGAAGGAGGATTCAACCCCCTATTTTCAGGCTGCAACCTAAATGAAGCTCCATCTCCCTAGTTTCCTAGCTCTAACCAGAAGGAGGATACAAACCCCTTTCCTTTCCTCGTCCAACCACTCTGAAATATAGATGTAGACAACTCTGTCACTATCTCTGCACCTGCAACTGATAACATGTTATTGTTGTTGTCTCTGATATTCCTGCTACTTTTACTGATATCAATCTCTCATCAAAACTACAACCACCAAACACCTCATACAGAAATCCACAAAGGAGTTCTCCAAATCAACAACTTATGAATTGCTGAGTCATACTCATTCCTGATATATTCAAAATAACTCCTTAACACACACATGGATACATACCTTCATACTGTACATGACTTGAGATTTTATATCCCTGATCTTCCACAACATTTCCTCACAGGTCACGACTGTGTGTACTGTCTGCTTGCAAGTATCCACGATTTTCTTCACTACAGGCCATGGATTTCCGTGCTTTTCCTCCTTAAAATCATGGGTATACTCAAGGAATTCCTGTATGAAACCCATTCTCCTTACTCTTGGCTCCTAGAAAATCCTTACTTCACTTGAATTCTCTGTCTTCGACTCACTGCCTTAGATGTCTAGCCTGTATTCTTAGAAGTGAATACACATAAGTGATTTGCAATGGACTCTTCTCTATGTTATATAGGATAAATTACTTAATGACATGAAACTCGTGATAGCATGCAACTCACTTGAAACTTACATGCAACCTGTTATCTTCTATTCACTCCAATTTTCTTTTCCCTGTAATAATTAATTATCTCTCCAATAATTAATAATTCCTCCAATAATTAATAATCCCTCTAATAATTAATTATATCTCCAATAATTAATTATTCCTACAATAATTAATTATCTTCTGTTTACTACCACTCTTACTTAGTCATGCAAATCTTCTCAAGGGTTGACATCAATGAAAACCAATCTCAACAATTAATTATCCCTACAATAATAAATTGATATTTTTCGATAATTAATTAATCTTTCAACAATATCTCCCTTTGGCATTGATGGAAACACTACAACAATGGTCAACACTCATGCTCATGCTGGCTTCCCCCTATCTTCATGTGTTATCTCCCCCTATATTCATGCCTCTTCTCTTACATACCTCTATTCTTCTCTCCCCCTTTGACATCAATGGAAAATGATGACTTCTCCTTGGGGTTTCTCCCCCTGTCATTAAGCCTATGATCTCTGTTGATGTTTCTCTTAATGGTGCTTCCTCATGTACATATTTGATAAAAAGCATTAAAAAATAATTCAATTCTTTCAAAAAGAGTTCATTGTGGGGATGAAACTACTCCAAGTTTCTGTCGAAGATACTCAAAGGTCTCCCTCGGAAAAGGTTTGGTGAAAATATCTGCAATCTATTAGTTTTTACCAACATACTCTACCTTGATATTATTCTCGGTAACTTGTTCCCATAGAAAGTAAAACTTGATCGGGATGTGTTTCGTCTTGGAATGCATCACCATATTATTAGAGATACTTATAGCACTGGTTTTATCAAAAAATATTGGAACGGGCTTGTCATATTCCACCTGTATGTCATGCAAAGTTTGCTTCATCTAAAGAACTCGTCTACAACATGTTTCTTCTTCAATATACTCTACTTTTGTTGTGGACAATGATACCAAAGAATGATTCTTTCTCAACCAAGATACCATAAAATCACCCAAGTAGAAACCTGTTCCACTTGTATTTCTTCTATCATTAATGCTACCTGCCCAATCTGCATCTATGTAGGCTGTAAGAGATAGATAATTCCCTTTTGGATACCACAATCCAAATTTTTTTGTACCTTTTAGATATCTGAATATCCTATTCACTGCCATAACATGTGATTTCTTTTCTACTACTTGAAACTATGCCACCTGTCCAACTGCCTGCATCACATCCGGTCTTGATGCTGTCACACAAGGTAAACTGCCAATCATCGATATGTAGAGCCTCTGATCTACATCTTTGGAATACATCATCTTTTCTCAGTTTGTAACGGATCTACATGGGAGTACTTACAAGCTTGCAATATACCATTCCAAAATTCTTCAACATTTCTTTGATATACTTGGATTGGGAGATGAAAATACATGTATCTAACTGAAATATGTGGAGTACCAAAAAGAAAGACAACTCACCATGTAGTGACATTTCAAATTCATTCTGCATGTATTTGTCAAAATTTTAACTCATCCTATCATCATTACTGCCAAAAATAATGTCATCAACATAAACTTCAATTATCAACAAATTATTTTGATGAACCTTTATGTAGAGATTGTTGTCTGCATTACCTTTCCCGAACCCTTACTATTGTAGATACCTGTCCAATCTTGAATACCATGCTCTGGGGGCTTGTTTGAGTCCATACAGTTCCTTCTTCAATATGCAAACATAATCTTCCTTTTCTAACAGTATAAATACTTTTGGCTGTTCGATGTAGACTTATTCCTCTAGTTCTCTGTTTAGAAAGGATGATTTTACATCCATATGGTATACTTTGATTTTCTTCAAACATGCATAAGAAAAGATCAATATGACTGCTTCCATTATGGAAAATGGGGCAAAAGTTTCTTCAAAATCTATTCCTTCAACCTGAGCATATCCCTTTCATACTAACCTTGCTTTATTCCTAGTTACCTATCCATCCTCATTCAACTTGTTTTTGAATACCCATTTTGTGCCAATCACATTCATATCCTTAGGCCTTGGAACAAGTTCCCATGTTTCATTCTTCTCTATCTGGTTTAGATCTTCTTCCATAGCTTTGATCTAGTGTTCATTAGTGCCAACTTCTTTAAAACTATTAGGTTCAATTGTGGATAACAGTGCTAGATGTCTTTGTTCTGGTGAGTGTAGTTTTCTTCAAGTTTCAACTCCCAAATATTTATTCCCAATGATTTGTTCTGATGGATGATTTTTCTGCACTCTCCAGCTAAGTGTTTTGGGAGAGATCTGAATCCTCTATTGGTCATCTTCCATTTTCTCTACTTCTAGTTTCTCTTTTTCTTCTTTTGATTATGCTTCTTCTTCTACTTCTTCCTTCATATCCTCTTCTTCTTCATGTTGTGCTAAGTCTGTTTTTTTCTTCTTTGGACTTTCGTACACTAGACTTGTCAATATGTAGATTGATCATTTCCACTATTCTGTTCAGTCTTAGATTGAAACACTTGTATGCCTTTATTTTTCTTGAGTACCTGAAAAATATGCCTTTGTCAACTCCAGAGTCAAACTTCCCAATCTTTCCATATTCTATTTTAATGTAGCACTTGCTTCCAAACACTCTGAAATTCTTCACATTTGTCGGTCTTCCTTTCCATAGTTCATAGGGAGCCTTATCATTGTTACTTATGAGCATTCCTATGTTCAAGATATGAACGATTGTATGTACTGCCTGTGTCGAAAAAATGTCACCCATGTTGGAATCTTTCAACATGGTTATGGCCATCTCTTGTACTGTCCCGTTCTTTCTTTCAGTGACTCCATTTTGCTGAGGTGTCCTTACTGCTGAGAACTATCTCTTTATCCCATGTTCACTACAAAAGTCCATGAATTTATTTGATATGAACTCTCCTCCATTGTTTGATCTCAAACATTTGATTTTTGAGTTTGTCTCTATTTCAACCATCTCTTTGTATATCTTGAAGTGCTCAAATGCCTTTGACTTCTTCTTGAGAAAGAAAACTGTAGTCATTCTTGTGTAGTCATCGATCAATGACATGAAGTACTGCTCACCATTTAATCCCTTTGTCCTTGTTGGTCCACATATATTCATGTGTACAATCTCCAATGGTTTTTTTGTTGAGTTCTCCTTTGATTTGAACCTGGTTATGGTCTGCTTTCCCTGTAGACAATGCTTACATAAATTATTTGTGGGCTTTGAGATTTCCAGAATTTCTGTTATTGCTTCCTTTCCACTGATTTTGACAAGATTGTCAAAGTGCATGTGACCCATTATTCCGTGCCAGAGCCACCTTTCATTCTCCTTTCCTAAACAACAACTTTCCTTTCCAATTTCATTCAAAACATATATGTTGTTCAAAGTACTTATACCTATCTCCACTAACCTGCCTGATCCTTCTTTCCTTATTTCACATTTCTATGAGTAGAACTGAAGTGTGTGTCCTTGATCACACATTTGACTTACACTCAACATATTTTGCTTCACATTTTCAACTAGCAGAACATTTTCTTCCATTGCATATTTACTTCCAAGCTTAACCGTGCCTCTACCTATGATTTTAGTTGAATGATTATTTCCAAATGAAACTCATCTATATTTTTCCTTCTTCAGAGTTAGAAACATGTTCTTGTCACCTGTCATATGTTTTGAACAACCACTATCAACATACCAATAAATTTTCTTATGTTGGGATCGTAGAGAAAGCGAGCACCTATTTTGATTTCTTTTCCATATCCCTTGTGGTTCTAATACGTGGCTGCTAGTTTTCTTCTTTGATTCCTAGGTGGAATCGTCAATCTATAATTCTTCGCTATGTGACCAAAATTGTTGCATTTGTAGAATTCTACTTCATCACTCAATGAACCAAAACTGTTTTGGTTCCTTCTGTATGTTCCAAATGATATTTTGGGATACCCTACATTGTTACTTCTGTTCTTGGGATAGGCTCTGCAGTTTACAACTTTATGTCCAAAATTAGCACAATTAAAGCAATGACCATAAAAGAATCTTTGATACCTAGGAATAGATGATCTTATTTGTGATGCACTCCTTTTGAATTTGTCTTCTTGAGTCTTCTTTACTTCTGGAATGTTTTTCTTTGGGGGCATGCATTCTTCCTTCTTGAAAGAATCTTTGACAACTTATGCATAGCTTATTTGTTCTTCTTTCTGTTCCATTGTCTTGGAGCTCGACCCTTTCTCATTCTGTACTTGATTGTATCCTAGGACGGATCTGTGATATGGATTTAGGAGAAGAACAAATTGATTAACATACTGAATGTAATAAAAACAAAGATACGAAGAAAAACACAGATATCCAGTGAACAATATCTTCTATTGAATAAATGAAATAGGCTGAAACTGTAAAATTATAGAACTGAAACACTTGCTCGAATGGTGGTAGCTATCTCTGAGAAGAGATGTTGATGCTACACACATCCGTCTAAGAAGAATGATTACAATGAGGCTCCATAGGCATTTTTGATATTACTCATGAATTCCAAAACCCTAGACATCCAAAAACCTAACCCTAGGAGGTGAAACACCAAAAGTCATGTGGGCCCCTATGGGTAAGTTGGTACCTCAACTTCCCAGGGTCGTAACTTTTTCATATGACCTCCGTTTTAGGCGCGTGATATCCCGTTGGAAAGGTATTTAAGAGAAATTCACATTACACTATCAAAATGTGACTTTGTTTATAGTTTGACTGTGGTGAGCCAAAAAAACACTGTTTAGGGATCCAAAATGGCCCTAGAAGTACATTAAGATGTGATGACATGAAAAAATACAAAATAAGCCAGTTAGACTAGGTGAGAGGCCACCAATATCCACCTGGAAGATGTGTAGGGATTCATACAACACCCGAAGTGTAGAACCCATAATTAAAAGGAAGTACATAAGAACGTGCTGAACTAAAAACATACAAGAGGAGCCAGTTGGAATAGGTGGGTGGCCACCAATATGCACCTGGTTCAATCCTCCCCCCTTAGGAAGAAATGGTATCCATTTCATTGAGTTCCCCCATCAGGTGAGGAAAATTCTATTGGATTTGGCCCCAACTGAGTCACTTGCCTTGGTGTAGGAGCTTCCTTGCCTTGACAACCCGATAAATCTGGATCCTCTGCTGGCGAGTTCCCTTGACCTGTGTATCCACTATATGATCAGTGGATGATTTTTCCATGCAGTTAGGGTTGATATATGTTGGTGTTAGCTATTATACGATCTTTTAGGTGTCCAATAATGGTGGAAAATATGGCCAAAGGAGGTCCACATTGAACATTGGGTGCATGCGAAGGAAGGGTGGAGTGTTGAGCTCAAAATCATTGCTACCCACAACATTGGTGATAGTGTAAGGCCCATAGAAAAGTGTTTAGAGCTTCCGATGAAGCCCTGTGAGATGTTCCTTCTACAAATGTAACCATACTTTGTCTCCAACCTGAAACTGGTGCGGTACCCTGTGTTGATCATGGCGCTACTTGTACTTAGCATTGGATTTTTGCAAAATCTTATGGATATGTTGGCGGATGTGTTGAATCCAATCAATGAATCTGGTGGATTTTTCGGTCTCAGACTGAACATGGGAAGAGTCTGTTTGTGTGGTGGCAAGAGGTAGTGAAACATCAATGGGACCCAAGGGTTGGAATCCCAACCCCACCTGAAATGGACTATGGCTGGTGGAGCTATTGACAGCCCTATTGTAATTGTGCTGAACATAGGGGAGACTCTCATCCCATGTACATGGATTCTTAGAGTTGTACATGCAAAGGATGTGCACGATAATTCGATTGATGACCTCTGTTTGGCCATTTTTTTGGGGGTGGAAAGCAGTGAATTTAGTGAGCTTAGTGTCCAATAGTGACCAGAGACTCAACCAAAAAGTGTTGAGGAACCTACTATCCCAGTCGAAGATGATGGTATGTGGTATCCCAAAATGGACTCACACTCATTCGAAGAAGAACTTAGTAGTATCTGCCACTGCGATATTCTTCTTGCAGGTTGTGAGGTTGGCCATCTTCGAAAACCGATCAAAGACCACAAATACACAGTCATTGCCTTTCTTGGTGGATGGAAGGCCAGACATGTAATCCATTGAGATGGATTCCCAAGGATTCTCGAGAGTAGGAAGAGGGGTGTATAAGCCTTGCCTTTTGATGTCTGGATTGGAAATGACACTAGAAGTGCAATATCTGATATACTTGTTGATGTCCTGTCGAAGTTTTGGCCGTTAAAAATGTTTATGAAGAAGGACCCCAATTTTCTCCACGCAATTTCCATCCGACTGTAGTGGGCTTCCCAAATCATCTTTGCACGCTCTCTTGTAGGAACAAAAAAATGTCCTAGATGGCATAACAGTTTGTCCTGAATGTGAAAATCGGTGATAGTCGCATCTGTACCCAAGAGATGATAGGTGGTGGTGAAGTCTGTATCTTTCTAATAAGGTTGGGGCCACTTAGATGCCTTATGTATACATGAATGGAGCACAGTGATGAGTGCATCCACAGGAAGTTGAATGAGGTAGTCAACGACATGATTTGAGATCCTTGTCTTATAATTGATGTTGAGATGGAACTGCTGCAGGTAGGTTGACCACTTTTGATGGCGGTTGTTCTGCAATTTCTCCTTTGTTTGTATGAATTGCAGAGGCTTGTGATTAGTGTGGATGATCGTCTCCTTTCCCATAATGTAATTTTTCTAGTGATGACATGCTTGCACAATGGAATACATTTCCTTTTCATAGGTGGGGTATTTCCAGAAAATATCTAAGAGTGTCTCACTATGGTATGCCACCGAATGACCGTGATGAGTGAGAACTACACCTACAACATAGTCAGTTGCATCAGTCTCAATCTTGAACGGTTGCTGCAGATCAGGCAAGGAGAGTACTGGAGCTGAGAAAAAGTGATGCTTCAGATCATCGAATGTTCTTTGTTGTTCCTTCCCCCAAACAAAAGTTTCCTTGCCACCTCCCTTGGTCACCTGGCTGAGGGCCCATGCAATATGGGAGAATCCCAACACGAACCGTCGATAGAAGTTGTCTAGTCCCAAAAAGCTCCGAAGCTCGGTTAGTGTGGTCGGGCAGGCTAGTCACAGATGACTTGGATCTTAGCCAGATCAACATGTACCCCATGCTCATCAATAATTTATCCCAAGTATTGGACCTTGTTCATGCAAAAATAACATTTTTCCAAGTTGGCATATAGGTTGTGCTGCCACATAGTGCTCAAAACTTGCTGAATATGTCGCATGTTCTCCTCCCAACTTCTACTGAAGATGAGGATGTCATCCAATTATACCACCACAAAAGAGTTGGTGAAGGGTCTCAATACATCATCCATCGAACTAATGAAAGTGGTTGGTGCATTTTTTAAGCCAAAGGGCATGACCAACCATTTGAAGAGACCTTATTTAGATTTGAATGTTGTATTCCATACATTAGTTGGTTCGATGGGAACCTGGTGGTAGCTAGACTTTAGGTCAATCTTGCTAAATAAATTTTCCCCCTTGAGTTGGTCAATAAGGTCATCAATTTTGGGAATTGGGTACCGGTTCTTGACTGTGATTTTTTTTAAGGCTTTGTAATCAATGCAGAGTCAACAAGTCTCATACTTCTTCTGCACTAGTACAATCAGGCTTCCGCAAGGGGAGGAGATGGGTCTAATGTGACCCTTTTGAAGAATCTCTTGGATATGACACCTATTTTCATCATTTTCCATGAGCGAGTGATGATATATTGGTCCATTAGGTAGAGGTGCACCGGGGGTCAAATCAATTAGATGCTTGACTTCGCAGTGCATCGGTACCCTAGTGGGTGAGAAGAAGATGTCTCTGTATTCTTCCACAATCCCATCCACTTGCTTCTGCTGCAAAGAGAGGCTCTGTGTAGAGGCCACGAATGTGGCAGTGACCTTCTTCTTACTGTGAGAACGAATCACAAAGAAGATGAACTTTTCGGTCTGTGAAATGACCTTACTGCATTTCTTAGTAGAGATTAAAGAAATAGCGATAGGTGGCGCTACCTATGGTATCCTGTACAATTGTATACCCAAAGTAATAATAAAATTGTGGGGTATAGACTCATACAGAACATGACACTTCCACAAATATGGTTTTCCTAAAAGAACATCACAAAATTCAAGGGGAGAAATATCACACAATACCTCATCTTTGAAAGGCTTGATGCCATAAGACATATGCCACTATTGGCTGACACAAAGATCTCTTCCTTGGTGAAGCCAGCCGATGGTGTAGGGTTGTGGGCGCGATGTCGTTGGAAGGTCTAGCCACTTGATGAACTCTACTGAAATCAGGTTCTTCTGACTACCTCTATTGATAATGAAATGAAGTGAATCCCCCTTTACCGACATCTGTGAGTGAAATAGGCATTCCCCTTCCTATGGTTCTTCTGGTTCGCTTGGCCGGACTTTGGTGGTACCAAAAGTGGCACTAGGTTCAACATCAATAATCTGATTCCCTCCTTCGATATTTGATTCTGAATCATAATCGACCTCTAACTTGAAAGCCTTCAACTCGACCATGAGTAACTACTTGGAGCGACATTCTTCAGTGTTGTGCCAAGGGATTTTATGGTACTCACACCATTTTCATGTGTCCTTCTTCATCTTATCATTGGTCTTCTTGTGTTATGGCTTGGACTAGTTGTCTTAAGAGTGGCCATATTTTCTCTTTCCCTTACTGTGTAGGTTGGGGCCACCTTTGCCCTACTTCGGCTGTGAGGAGTTTGAAGATCCAAACTCTGACCTCTTCTGCTTAAATTTTTGCTCAATCTTGACAACATATCTATAGGCTGTACCCAATGAGGTGATGTACAAAAAATCCATTTCTGTTTGAATCTATCTATGCAAACAACCACGGTATTTGAGCACCAGATGTCAGTCAGAGTCTTTGATACCCAATTTGGTGTGCAGGGTATGGAAAATATTGGTGAAATCTGGTAATTTTTGGTCCCTTTCTTGACGTAGGGTGGTCCATCTGGTGTACTGGTCCTTGTAGCTTCCAACATGGTAGTACTATTCTTTAATGGTATCCCAGAAGGAATCCCATGGATGGGAAACCACAAATATTTTAGATTCCTCTATGGCCCTTTGCTCAGAGTAAGTGTCCCACTAGTCCTTAACATGGGGGACAACCTTGAGGAGTGCAAAATTAATCTTTTCCCTATCGAAAAAATTGTGGACCAAAAAATACCCTTCGAGTAGATTCAACCATTTATCTACAACATCCGCATTTTTAGTCCTTCAAATAATGGAATATAAAAATGTACCTGTACCTTGAAGGGGGTTGCATGGCCATTTGATGAAGATGCTTCTCCCATGGGAAGCCGCCAAAGGATTTGAGCAAAGTTGTCCATCATTTTGTTCCTTTTTCGCGCAAGGGATTCCTCGAGCAACATTTTAAAAGGATCTCCTGCTCCATCATATTTATTTTCATCTCCCATGGGTTTTTGTCAGGCTCAACGTGATTGATATTGCAATGGATCGATTGGTTCGAGTCCCAACTTCTTGTACCCATATCTTGTCGAGGACATGCACGAAGAAAAAAAATGAAGAGCATATTGCTCTGATACCACTGGTCCGGATTGAGGAGTGAAACAAACTAATTAACAAACTAAATATAATAAACACAAAGATGTGAAGAACAACACATATATCCAGTGAACAATATCTTCCATTGAATAAATGAAATAGGCTGAAACTATAAAATTGTAGAACTGAAACACTTGCTCAAATGGTGGTAGCTATCTTTAAGAAGAGATGTGGTTTCTATGTGTATCCGTCTAAGAATAATGATTACAATGAGGCTCTAGAGGCATTTTTGATAGTACTAATGAATGCCAAAACCCTATACATCCAAAAACCTAACACTAGGAGGTGAAACGCCAAAAGTCATGTGGGCCCCTATAGGTAAGTTAGTGCCTCAACTTCCCGAGGTTGTAACGTTTGCATACGACCTCCATTTTAGGTGCATGATATCCCATTGGAAAGGTATTTCAGAGAGCTACACATTACACCTTCAAAATATGACTCTGTCTATAGTTTGACTATGGAGAGAAAACAAAAACATTGATTAGGGATCCAAAACGGCCCTGGAAGTACACCAAGACGTGCTGACATGAAAACATACAAAATAAGCTAGTTGGATTAGGTGAGAGGCCACCAATATCCACCTGGAATATGTGTAGGGCTTCATACATCCCCGGAAGTGTAGAACCCACAATTACAAAGAAGTACATAAGAATGTGTTGAACTAAAAACGGACAAGAAGAGCTAGTTGGAATAGGTGGGTGACAACCAATATCCACCTGGAACAATCTGTCATCTTATGATATTTGACTACTGATGATATGATCCAATATTCTGATACTCTTCTACTACGTATATTTCTTTTGAATATATTTCCTTAAAGAGAATACTTATGCTTCCAAGCTTCCAATTATATTCTCCTTTTCTTCTAACTGAATTGTAAGAATTTCTTCAATTCTCTTTTCTTATTCTATTTTAACTTTTAGACTCGCAATCATCTTCTCTAGTTCTCTAGAGTTGGAATTCTGAGACTCCTCTTTCATTTTTAACTCTGCCTTGAGTGACTTGTTTTTCTTTCTCTCCTTTTCGACTTCTTCTAATGCAATGATTATCTTTTCTCTGAGATCGACTTCACCTTCTTCTTAGAATCATCTTATACTTCCATGAATAATAATCTTTCATAATCACTGTCACTGTCATTATCCTCCTCATTTTATGAGGAACTGTCCTCCTTTGAGTAGAAAATTTTCTTGAAGAATTTCTTATTGTTTCTTCTCTTGTTTCCCTTTTAAAAACTTCTTCTTCATCATCGTCTTTATTCCTGTGAGGAAATTTAGAAGCAAAATGAACAATACCACCACAATTAAAACATTTCTATGGAAGCATACCTTTATACTTTCCGTTCCCTTTCTGTATTTTTCTTACGAAGTTGGCCATCTCTTCATCTTTGTCTGAACCATCACTGCAAATACAACTTAGTTTTGAATTTTTCTTGTGCTTCTTCTTTATCTTCTTGGATTCTTTGAAAGTTGTTTCATTTGTGACTGGGTTCTCCTATTCTATTCTCATCTCATAGGTTGTAAATATTTCATGTAGCTCGTCCATGCTCAATGTACCTAGATCTACTCTTTCTTCTAGCGCTGATATTTCAGAATCAAATCTCATAGGAAGAGACCTCAATACCTTTTGAACAACTACTGAGTCATCAAATTCTACTCCCAATCCTTTAATAGTTTTGACTACTTCGTCAACTCGTAGAAGGTAGGATGCAATATCTTCATCTTCCTTCATCTTCAAATGTTCAAACTTAGCTTTGAAAATTTGAATCTTTTCTCCCTTTACCTTGGCATATCCTTCATAAATATTTTGGAGTTTATCCCAAAGATAATTTTCACTATCACAATGCACAAATTTGACAAAAAATGAATAAACTAAACTGCTCAGAATCGTACCTTTATCCTTTGAGTTGTTTTCACTGAGCTTCTTTCTATCTCTGTCGGTTGGGGGAGTGGCTGGTGTTGTATACCCATCTATTACTGCTTTCCAAACATCAAATCCTTGTTCATGTAAACATGTTTTCATCCTTTTATTCCATAAGGTATAGTTATGCCCATCAAACCTTGGTGCTCCAATCTTAGCGTATTCCATGATCTCCTTCCAGTGATTAGATTGCTTCCTAAAGGACCTGCTTTGATACCAATTGTTGGAATACTGAGAGGGTGGGGGGTAAATCAATATTAGTACCTTTTATTTCTTTAATCACAATATAAATATTCAATGATATTCAATCAACATTCAATATAGCATCAATATCATAAATCAATGCAGAAACAACACATAAACATAGTACACCGAATTTTTATGTGGAAACCCAATGTGGGAAAAAACCACAGAATGATTTTATTAGTTTTCAAAGAGTACATTCATTGGAAGCACCAACTTCTCTATTTTCTAGCTACAACTGGAAGGAGGCTTCAACCCCCTATTTTCAGGATGCAACCAAAAGGAAGCTTCAAATCCCTAGTTTTCTGGATCCAACCCCCTTTCCTTACCCTGTCCAACTGCCATGAAATATAGATGTACACAACTCTATCACTACCTTTTCCATGTAACTTATCCATGGTCAATGTAGCTAGGTCCACTCATTCTTCTAGAGCTGAAATCTTCGGATCAAATCTCATCGGAAGAGACCTTAGTACCTTTTGAAAAACAAAAATGTTCCTTTATCTTGTCTCCCAACATTTAATGGAGTTCGCTATCTCATCGAATCATAGAAAGTAGGATACAATGTTTTCATATTCCTTCATCTTCAGTTGTTTGAAGTTTAGCTCCCTTGACTTTGGCATCTCCTTCGTAGATATTCTTTAGTTTGTGCCAAACTTCTTTTGTAGATTCACAATGCATAACCTTGACATGTACTGATTCAGTCAAACCATTGAAGATATCATTTGTATCCCTTGAATCATTATCTTCAAGTTTATTTCCATCCTTATCTGTTGGGGAGTGGTCGGTACTTTGTATCCATCTACTACTGCTTGCTAGACATCAAACCCTTGTGCCTGCACATATGTTTTCAATCTTCTACTCTAGAAGGTATAGTTCTAACCATCAAACTATAGTACTCCAATATTAGTGTATTCTATGATCTCCTTCCAGTGGTTAGAATGATTCTTGAAGGACCTGCTATGATACCAATTGTTGGAATACTGAGGGGGGGTGAATCAATATTATCACTTTTATCACTTTTAACCACAATATGTATTTCTTAACTTTATGAGCAGTTCATCAATAAAATTCAAAACATCATGAGAAGTATAAATAAATATTGAACAATAAGAAACCACACAAGTACACAGTAAACTGAAATCTTACATAGAAACCCAATGTGGGAGAAAACCACGGAATAATTTTCTTATATGTCAGAAGAAAAAAATTCATAGGAAGCACCGACTTCCTTGTTTTCCAGCTACAACTAGAGGGAGGCTCCAACCCCCTAGTTTCTCATGCTCCAACCTGAAGGAAGCTATAAATCCCTTATTTTTCTAGGACCAACCAAAAGAAGGCTACAACCCCCTTTACTTTCCCCATCCTGCCACCTTGAAATATAAATGGAGACCAAACTATCAATGCCACAAACTGTGCCAATCCTGTCACTGTAAAACCTGTCACATCAATCTCATCAGCCAATCATATACAATCACATAGATCTCATACCCACTATCACAAGTGTATAGATCAAGCCATGTACATATCATCACAAATGTACCTGTCTAATCATGTGCCATACATGTACCACCATCCATAAACTAAATATAATGAACTATAACATAAACCATGTATCAAACCCTCATTGTTATGAAACTTCAATATGTACCAATATCTTCAACAATACATCTCAACTAAAATTCCTCAAACATGTACCATATGACACAATATGTACCTTGACAAAATACTCAAAAGTATGTGCCAAGTACAAAAAACAAGTGCACCAGTAATGTGTCTCTGCAGATCTTCCTCATACATCATGTACAATACAACCAATAGTACCTCAAGGGCATATACTCAAACTCACATGGCCATACCTCAAGCAATCACCAAGATTCAATCTTAAACAAAGATATAATCATACCTTTTACTTCTGTAGATGATTCTGTTGTACCCGAACACTGTCACACATGCATGTAGACTCTCCTCAACTTCCGCAACATGATACAAACCTCATCCTTCAGTTCTGGCTTTCCCTCACAGGATGAAGCCCATTTTCTAGTGGGGCCTTGAGTGATGAGCCCTAGAAAACCCACAGGAATGCCTCGTGGGACACTAGTAGTCTAACCCGCGGGGATCAACTAAATCAAGGTTTTTCACAAAACCCTCACTCTCCTCTATAATCATGAAAATTTTCCGTCGCTTCTCCTTCGCTGCCTCAGATTTGTGCTACCTCATATTTGTCAATAAAATTCTTGCCAAAAACCTTTCACAAGATAGATATTCAATGTGTGCAATAGATGCTAATGTGAGTCTCTTGATATCTTATTTATACTTCCCAAGTGCCTTCCTTTAGGGGATATCTTGTAACTGTTTTACCCATTTTACTTCTTTTAGGGATAACCCACATTCTTGTTGCAACTACTTTAGCCATAATTATTAAACTCATAATTTATTTGTTACAACTACTTTACCCATAATTAACTTCTTTTTGTAAGACTAGCAAACTTCTTGAAGGCTTTCTAGAGGATTCTAAAGTAATTGACTTCTTGTTGACCTTCTAGGAGTTTCTAGATTATTCTTGAGGGTCCTCCAATATTTACAAAGCCATATCTCCTCAATCATAAGGATCCACGTGACATACCACCTTTCACCAGAAACGACATGATGCACACTATCCATCTATGATAGTCTTACTTGAAAATACAATGACCTTCATGTCTTTATTCCTCTATCAAATTTGGTTTCCATGACCATACCTTTGGGGCTACTGGAATTTGCTACTAGACTTGCTTCAAGGGATGACATCAATGATAACCAACCCAATCTTTCAACATTGATATGTCCAACAAAATTGATTAATATTTTATTTTTTTATGGATAAATCAATATTTACAAAGTTACAATGAATTTTAAAAAACCAAATGTGGCCATGACAAGCATGACTTGAAAACTTAAAATTTATATGTCTAACAAAATCATGTTGGATGGTATTGAAAGTTGATGCCATATTGGCTAGAAGATTATATTTATTATTCATTAAGGAAGTGTAGTTGATTTAGAAAAGTGATATATGTACTCAATCCTCTCTGGTTGTTCTTTCCCACACAATGCTTCTCTGATTGTTCTTACCCACACAACACTTTTTTTAGAGTTTATTTTTTGCTTTTGAGAAAGTGCATCAGGTAGCTACTAGGGAAATTCGGTTTGAATAGCTGGGACATTAAGAGTCAAATTGGGTGGTATTGTATGAGTAGTACCAATATCATGGCTTGATGTGCCATGTGCTTCTCATGATAACCATTTGATCTCTACACGTTGTAGTATGGATCGAGAGTAGTGCTATTATAAAAAGCCTTCATAAATTGTAAAATCAACGTGATGCATGTAGATGTTTGACCTATGATCATTAAATAAAGAAACTAAAATATGGGAATGCACTCAATGATTGACCTCCGATCATTAAATAAATAAATAACAGTATTGGAATGCACTAAATGATGGGTAAAATAAATATAAACTATAGAGAGCTATATATATACTTGAAGTTGTAGGCACTTCTTGTTGTCCTCTTACGATCTTTGTGGGAAATGGAGCTCTATGATCACTAGTAGTGGGTAGTTTGTGACACATTTTGACCACACTTGGATTGTGATACATTAGTTGGACTTCAATATTTGGCACTTCTAGGTCAATAGCTACACTACCACATTTGGGGTTGAAATTCGATGTTTGAACTATCATTTGTTGAAAAAAATCATTTTTAACATCAAAATTATGTGAAAAAATGTGAAATCTCTCTCTCTTAAAATCCCCCTCCCCGAAGTAATGTTGCTTAAGTGAATTTATGTTCTTATGTCGCTCAAGTGACACACTATACCCTTATTCACATTCACATGTATATAAATCAACCTTTCATTCATTTAATATCACTTATGCGACATTTAAGGATTTTTTTTTAATTGACAATTATTTTATACTTTTGACGTGTCTGCTAATAAAGTTTGTTTCCACGTCATTGAAAAACAATCGCACTAAATAAAACAACCCCTTTTTCTAAAGAGTTTGGATTATGTAACATAATACTATAGTTTGCTACCCATAATTGAATTTTATTTAATTAAAATTTGTTGATACCATTTGATTTCTCTAACTATGAAATTCTTTGAATGTATTCTTATTATACTAGTGAATGGGTTGAATATTTTGTTGAAATAGAAAACAATGTCAAATAACCCCAACAAGGGTGCTGGTGCATCTAACTAGTTGACTTATATATAATATGTAACCAATGAAGCATTGGCTCTCACAAAGGATGTTGATCTCGATGAATGAAATTATTCTAAGCATAGAAACAATAATGAAAAACCATCTTAGAATCATCCCAAAATTCTCGATGTTGATGATGGGAAATGTTATTCCCGTTGTACAAAATGAAAAGGCATCAAGAGAAGAATTATTAATAGATCAACATCTAGGAAACATTGGTTAGACAATGAACACTTGGAAGGGAGAACCCAACATCACCCCTTGGAAAGATACCAAAAACATTTTTTTTTTGTCATTTTTTATAGTTTTAGATGTTTTAATATTTCGATAATAAATATATTTATTTATTTATTTGTAATTACAAAGAGAAAAACACCTAAACTTGAAATTCCTAATGCTACAATTCGTAGTAGAGATGGTGAGGGTTGTAGAATTGAAGCAGATCTTATGGAAGAAAATGACATTGATATTATTGAGAAAGAAGGGATAAATAGGTTGATCCATGACACCTTTGTTTCCATGAATGAGAATGCACCAGTGGATTGGATCTATGAAGATATTCACGATGTATCTCTTATTGATAAGGAACACAAATCCCCATACATAGACTCAAAGGAAACTCTTCTCTTTGCTATTTTGTTGTTGGTCAACTTGAAGGTATTGAATGGTATTTCAAAAATATGTATGAAACAGATCCTATGGTGTGTAAGATGATTCTATATATAAATATAATTTTTTTTCTTTTCTATGATTGTTTTTTCAAGGATGAATGACTGTATACAATTAGTAGTCCCATTCTCCCCAATGAAAGGTCCCAATCAAACCTTACACTGTTTGGAATAAGAAATTTGCTAGGATTATGGCTTGACAACCTTTTATTGGTTTTGAGGGGTTTACCGATTGCGGCCCAACCCACTGTTTAGGTTTTTCTATAATGCAATAAATGATATGCAACTATTCTAATATGCAAAATGCAGAATAATGCAAAGGATGAACTAATAAAACCAAGGAAATAAACATAACACCATATATATTACTGTTTGATATCGTTAGCAAAGTTAATAGGGAAATTAAAGAAGAAATCTAAATAAATAGTTGCATAACAGAGAAGTATAAAAATGAACAACTGGCTACACTATTATGCTTATGCCTATAGACAAACAATTTGTGAGATAAACAAAATAAGACAAGTTGCCAATACATGAGAAAATCCCACACTATAAAAGCAATTTATTACACCATTCCAAAACTGAATAAACTAGTAGAAAAAGTTTTACACATCATAAGATTCAGAACTGAAGTTTTGTCTCCAAAATATATTGGCCAATAATGGCTTCTAATTCATTAATTTTCTAAAGGAGTTTACAAAATTACAGAAGCAAAAATCCTTTGTACAATCAAATTCCTCTTACTTATACAAAAGAAAAGGTGGAAAAAAATCATTAGTTGGGTACATATATACGACTGTTTGATTCCATTTCCTACATGTTGGGTGCCTCTATTAGGGTCCTAACCTCCCCGACCCCCTAAGTAGACACTATGTATTGCGATGTATGGAGGCCATCATTAGTAAATAAGGCCTATGTAGTAGTGTGAACATAATTATTGTAAGAAGTCTTACTAGAAGGTTCCACCTACTAGAAAGTTCCATCTCTAGAATGTTCTTAGGGGATAGAAATAATTATACAAATATGTAGAAGCATTGTAAAAGGTGCCTTGGAAATCATTTATAATCTGAGCTCTGCTCTATTGGAGGTTACTCCCTTGAAGAGGCAAGTGAACATTGCTTCCATATCAATAAAGGTATACTATGTCGATCATATGTTCCATTGTGCATGCAATTCTATTTTTTTTTTTCTGCAATATATCTAAGCAATATTTTTCATTATGGTTCACGGCGCAAAGCTCTCTACGTCCATAGTAATCCCCCCAAAATTTGGAGAACATAGGAGGGTCAAGTATTTTGTTAATATTTGGCTCACAAAGAGAAGGATGCCACATAGATGAGACTCGAACCTCGGTGGAGAGGAGAAAACTACCCACCGCAACCAATTGATCTACAACCACTTGAAAATATATCTAAGTAATATATGTGGCTTATGCTCTAAATACTTCTATTTGGTACACCACAAGTGGTAGTATAACTCTTTCCTAACATAATTTTTAGAACATTTTTTTTTCAAGCTAGAGATGTGCTCTGGAGTCAATAAATAACACAAATATCTATCATTAAGCGAGTGAACCTTTGGTTGGGGAAGCATACATGTAGGAACTACAAGAGGTTTCACTTGATTGGAAACCCTTGTAACCGTGGTTGGTACCCCTTTGAATAGTACCTCCTAAGGCAACAATTGTATATGGAATTCACTTCCACATACTCTTAGGTATATTGAAAGTACTATAGGTGTCTTGAAGCCAACATTAGATCACCCACTCGTCTACCTAATTTCTATAGTGCCACTATGAATAACACTGAGAAAAATTACTCTCTTGTACTTGGGTAATCAGGTAATACGAATAAGGATATTTTCAAATAACTAGGTGAGCACCAAATTAGAAATATGGATGTATATCTTGAGCCTCTTATTGATGAGATTTTAAAGTTATAAGTTATGGACTAGCACCACTATGTACGACATCTCCAAACCAATAGGTCAATTTTTTTTTAAATTATATGAAATAATTACATGGATAATTCATGATACGTCGGGGCTAACACATTTTTGTGGTATGTAAATTTGCAATGTAACTCTATATATACTTTATTACTCAATTTTTTCTAGAATAACCTTATTCTATATCTTACAAGGATTCAAACAAAGGGTAAATATGCATGTCTAGTATGTGGTCCTACAACAATATCTAAATGTTCAAGAATTTTAAGAAATGAGGTATATAACGAGTACAAGCATTTCCTTATAGGAACCATAGGTATTAATCTACTAAAATAATGCCTTTAATAGGTAGGAAGAGGGTGGGAAAAAACCATGAATAATGATGCCTCAACTATGGAAAAATGAATTTGAGAAGAATCATGGTAATCAATTGGTTTGAGTTACATCCATTTTTGTTACTTGTTCTAGTTTTTTTTTTATTATATTTTTTACTTTGATAAAAAAAATATTTCCATTTATGTTTCCTAAAGGTCATCAAGGTGGGATTCCTAATCTGGATTGGATCATTATATAATTTTCCATCCATCTTGGTACTTTATAGATGTAAAAAATTGAGGAATTGGCTTGTAGGGCCCATTTTAGTGTCATATCCTAGTTTGGAGATTTGGGTCCAGAACCTTCTAGATCCATTTTGAGGCATCAAATGAAATTTTTGGGGTCAAAACTTTGCAAGAATAGATTTCAACCCATTGATGTTTTTATACACACCGATACCTTTCCAAGGGTGTGAAAATCACCTCAATCATATCTCTTATGTGTAAGTTATTCCTCCCACAAGTTGAACTACCTTGTTGACCACCATGGCAATGGTGGGAATGGCATAAAAAATCCTATGCAGACTACATCGTCTGTAGTCATTTTTTTAAATCTATCCATACATGTTTCGAGACAGATAATCACTATTTGGGGTGGTTTACCAAGTTACACCCAATAGGATCAGTCACTGACTTTATGGCATCCTTTGAGAAATTAGCCATCCATACAAAGAACTTAACATATTATTTCTATGAAAAATGTTTCACTAGTGGCCTCAAGGAGTATATTCGAGCACAATTTTGAATGCAACATCC
This sequence comes from Picea glauca, assembly GCA_000966675.3. Taxonomy (NCBI): domain Eukaryota; kingdom Viridiplantae; phylum Streptophyta; class Pinopsida; order Pinales; family Pinaceae; genus Picea; species Picea glauca. The sequence continues at coordinate 261,267 of JZKD02S2018733.1, read as the reverse complement.
TGCTACATGGTTATAAGTGACTCAGAGGACCCCAAAAGAAAAAATAGTGATTAATGAACAAACAAAAAAGTAGCATTCATTCCTTTCAATCTTCCTCCCTAGGGTAATTCCCCAAGAACAAATCCTACTCATCCCTTGAAAGTACAAATTTTGTCTCCAATGGAAATGGTAGACTACCAAAGATGTGGAATCTGCTATATTGTGATGAAAAATATGCTCCAAGTCATCTGTGCAAAGAACAAACAAATTTCCAAATTGATATGATCACTCAGGCCCTAACCGAATACAAAACTAACAAAGAGACACCCGAGTTACATGTTGAAGATACCAACACTCATACTTACGTGGATATCCACACTCCACTCCCTCGTGAAGAACCCCTAATCTCCCTGCATGCATTATTGGGAATTTTGACTCCACAAACCTTGAAACTCATAGGATACATGAAGCACTAGAAAGTCACAATCCTAGTTGATAGTGGCAGTGCTCACAATTTCATTCACAAGAGAGTGGAAGAAGAAACTCATTGTTTTGTACACCTAGTGCACAAATTTCAAATCATTATTTCCAATGGAGGTATGATGAAATGTGGGGGTAGATGTGAAAATGTAAGACTCTAGATGGGAGACTATCATCTCAGAGCCCATCTATTTTCCATCGATATGGGTGGTTGTGATATAGTATTGGGGGCATAATGGATATGCACGTTGGGACTAGTCACCATGGGTTTCAAAGAAATCTATATGTGTTCCACCAAAGAGGGTCATGTACACACCCTTCGATGGCTTCAGGTAGGATTTCCTAAAATAGTTATCTCTCATCATACAAAGAAGTTACTAAAGAAATGCCACTCTAGCATCATTTCCCAATTTAATGCCATACAGGTTATGGATAATATGACACAATAAATCCACCTAGAATTGCAGTTGGTCCTTGGGAAACATCATTAGGTTTTTGAGACACCAAAGGACCCCCTTCTCGAGGATAACATGACCATGAAATTCCCATGATTCTATAAAGTCAACCACCAAATGTACGTCCTTATTGACACCCTTTTTCACAAAAGAATAAACTAGAAAATATCATTCAATAACTATTGAAGGCGGGGGTCATACGTCCCAACACAAGCCCTTAATCATCACCAATAGTCATGGTGTTAAATAAGGAAGTCACTTGGCGCACGTGTCTTGATTTTAGGGCTCATAATAAGTTGATGATTAAGGAAAAAATCTCCATCCCATTTATTGATGATCTCTTGGATGAACTTCATGGAGAATTGTTTTTCACTAAGCACGATCTGCATTCAAGATACAACCAAATCAGGATGAAAGAGACATACATTTGTAAGGTAGCATTTATAACACATGGTCATTATGATTTTTTTGTGATGCATTTTGGTCTTTGTAACAATCCATCCACTTTCCATAGCATGATGAACATGATTTTCAAACCCTTCCTATGCAATTTTGTGTTGGTCTTCTTTGATGATATATTGATCTATACTAAAGCATGGGAATCACACATAGAGCATGTTGATAAGTTGTTGTAACTCTTTAGAGACAACCAATTATTTGTGAAGCACTCCAAATCTACTTTTGGGGCTCTTGATATTAAATATTTGGGTCACATTGTAAGTCAGGAGGGAGTACAAGTTGATCCCACAAAAGTGGAGGCTATGCAAGATTGGCCCTGTCCCAAAAAACTGAAGAGCTTGAGGGGATTCTTAGGAACTACATGCCACTAAAAAAATTTGTGAAAAAATATGGAAACATTGTAGCTCCCTTAAATTCACTCTTTAAAAACAATGCATTTCTCTTGGATGATGTAGCAGCATAGGCCTTCGCTAATTTAAGGGATGCTATGTGTACTGCTCTAGTATTAGTAGTTTATAAATTTAATAAGACTTTTATCTTGGGATGTGATGCATCAAGTAGAGGAATTGGAGCAATGTTGATGCAAGAAGGATTCCCCTTGGCATTTACTAGTAAGCAATTGTGTGACCACAATTTGGGAAAATCCATATATGAGAAGGAAATGATGGCTATCCTTCGTGTAGTGGAGACTTGGAGGATTCATCTCATAGGGAGGAATTTTCAAATCAAGACTGTCCATCATAGTCTAAAATACTTCCTCGAACAATGATTGTTTTCACCAGAGCAACATAAATGGGTCACCAAGATGTTGGGGTATGATTATGAGATCATATATAAGAAGGTTAAAGAGAATGTTGTGGTTGATGCTTTATCCATACAATTTGAGGAGGATGGGTCACTCCTTGCCTTATCAATACCAAGTCTAGGATGGTTCCAAGAATCCCATAGGGAATGGCTAGAAAAAAATACTTTAAGGCAACTCAACTGATGGCTTCAACTAGATCCCAACCCACTTAAAAGTTATACTTCACAACAATATACATTGTGGTACAAAGGGAACATTGTTCTAAAAATGGATTCAACCATAAAACAATGAGTCTGAGAGGAGATACACTTGTCACCGATATTAGGTCACTCTACATTTCATGACACATATGAATGAATTAAACATTCATTCTTTTGGGATGGCATGAAAATAGATATCCAATATTTTGTAGCATCCTATGATGCTTTCCAAAGAAAAAAGGGAGAGACAGGGAACATACTAGGGGCATTTCAACCCCTACCAATCCCAACACATATCTGGACATACATTTCAACGGATTTATTATAGAATTTTCAAAAGCAAACAACAAATTAGTCATCATGGTGGTTATTGACTGTCTTTCAAAAGCTATTCATTTTTGTTCCCTATCTCATCCTTTCACTCCTTCCTCAGTTTCCCATACCTTCATGGATTATATATTTAAGCTACATGGTATGTTCACTTCCATTGTCTTAGATGAGGACCCCGCATTTATCGAATTTTGTTGGCAAGAGCTATTTAAACTTCAAGGTACACATTTGAATATGAGCACTACACATCATCATCAAACTTATGGTCAAATAGAAGAGGTCAACAAGTGATTAGAAACCTATTTGAGATGATTTTCTTCTGAAAAGATGCACCAATTGGCACAATGGATTCCCCTTATTGAATGGTGGTACAATACCACTTATCATGGAGCTACCAAAATGACACAATACATAGTTGTTTATGACCAAAAACCATTTTTAATGGTCTCTTATGTACCAGGCACCTCCAAGGTTTATGTAGTATATAGAATTCTTCACACCAAATAAGTCATTATTCGTATCCTCAAGGACAACTTGGTTATGGCGCAAAATTGAATGAAACAACACATTGATCAACATAGATCTGAATGTTCTTTTGCCAAAGGGGATCAAGTGTTTCTTCACTTGTAGCCTTATAAACATACATTACTCAAAAAAACGTTCCCCATAAGTTACCTCCTAAGTTATATGGTCCCTATCAGATCATACAATGCACTATTTAGGTTGCCTACACGTCGACTCTCCCAACCCACTCCAAGATTTATCTAATGTTTCATGTGTCCTATTTGAAGAAGGTTGTGGGATCAAATTGGAAATTGAAAACCAACCTACTAGAAATTAATGAAGAAGGTTCCATTTGGCTCCATATAGAATAAGTATTGGATACCAAAGAGCATTATTTGTGCCAACACATGATAAGAAAAGTATTGATCTAGTGGAAATATATGCAACTAGAATATGCCACATGAGAACCGACAACAATTCTACAATAATTCCTCATCTTTAGCCTTGAGGAAAACATTGTTTTCGAAGGGGGAGGGCATGTTAGGGTCCTACCCTAACCCCCTTAAATAATTTATTAATGTATGAGGCCATCTTCCTTGAATAAGGACCATTAAATAGTTAGTTAATAGTCACTCATTGAAAAAATGGTCCTCTTTATTAATAAGGCTCAAATAAGTTAACTAACCCTTAGTATAAGTGGGCCTGTAGGTAGTTAATATTCATTATGGATAGCTATATATTGAGTAGAAGGTTACGTAATATTTTGTTCAAAATTGTTATTGTAATCAAAGATTTTATCTAGGAGGTTGTCCCCTTGAAGAGGCAAGCGAACATAGCTCTCTATTTTTTTTATTACCAAGAGATATTTCTCAGGGTTTATCTATATTCTCTTGTGTTCTTTGGTTTGCACCACAGTTTATGTGATTTCTATAGAGTTTTGGGGTTAAGTACATTACATATTGAGGATTTTATTAAGTAGGAAATTGATTACAAAATAGTGAGCTATACACATATTTAGTGTATTGTTACTCACTGGTAGGAAATTTGCAAATGGCCACGGCTCAACAACAATATTTTATTTTCCTGGGACAAACTCTATCTCCTTTTCCTTCGATAATCAAGCATAATGCTTCCTTGATCTCTCATATATGTTACTATCCTTCTTCATTTCCCCAACTTTGTTCCATTAAATACACTTATGCATCACAACCTTCATCTTTAATGGGTTACCTTGGAGGACCAACCATGACAATGGTTTGTTTCAACTTCTAAGGGAATTTTGAACATTTTCTCAAATTTGCCAAACAAAATTAAATTCTTATTACAAATATTACAAAAAGTGCATGATAATAAATTTTGGATATTCCTTCTATATGACTTCCTATCGACATTGTTTTTCAGTGTATCTTAAATATGATGGTGGAATGGTATTCCTTGGTGATAATTATCCTCTTAGTGTAGTTGGCCATGGTGGAGTCATGATTATATTCCTTAATGACAGAGTAAAGGGGATCAATGGAGTTTTGCACATTCTATGTCTAACATGAAACCTACTATCAGTAAGCACACTTAATGATGCAGGAGTGCAAGTTGTTTTCTCTGACAAAGGGTGTAAGATGGTCTAAGGATCTATGGTGCTCACTAAGGGTGTTTGTGTGGGAACTTTTTCCTACTTGATGCATGCACTATTTAGTGTAATATTTTTTTGATTTTTGAAAGAAAGAGATCTATAGGATATATCTACTTCTAATGGTCATGATTTTAAGGCACCTAAACAAGATATTTCTTCAGACAGCAAGTTACTAGCAGATAAGACAATGCTATGGAACCAAAGATTGGGTCATATATGTGAGAAGGGCCCACGAGCCTTGAAAAAAAAAAATCTTGTTGATGGATTGAATGATTGTGCTCTTGAATTTGATTTTTGCAAGCATTGCATATATGGAAAATAGAACCATGTTAAGTTTTATTCTAGATCTCACAAATCTTATGGGTTGTTGGACTTAATTCATTTTGATGTATTTTTCCTAGTTAAAGTTTCTTTCATTTTCAAGGCTTTGTATTATGTGCCACTCATTGATGATTATTCTAGAAGGACATGAATTTATTTTCTTAGAAATAAATATGAGGTTTTTAGTCAGTTTAAGGAGTTTACAAATCTCTTGAAAAATTAGACTAGTAGGAAGGATAAGGTGTTGAGGATTGATAATGGTGATGGTTTTTATTTTTATTTTTTATTATGTAGAATTTGATCATTTTTATAGGAAGAATGGCAGTGAAATACATAAGAAAAATCCATATATCCCTCAACAGAATGGATTTGTAGAACATATGAATAGAACATTGATGGAGATATCTAGGAGTATGCTTAGTGGATCCAACTTAGAGAATAAGTTCTAGGTATAAGCAATTTCTACTACATGTTAATTGATTAACAAGTCTCCCACATCATTGCTTGTGAATAAGACCCTTATGGAGGTTTGGACAAAAAGAAGTCCTCACTTCAACATCTTTATTTTTTTGGTTACGAGGCATATGCTCATGTGCCTAAGGAGAAGTGATCGAAATATATCCTCATAAGCTATGACATTGGTGTGAAAGGGTACAAGCTTTGGGATCCATTGGCTATTTTTTTTGTATAAAAAATGTTATTTTTAGAGAATTTAAGCCTTCTCTCATAGTGGTACAGTCAGAAGAGGATGATAATAAGTCAGTTGTTCAACTACCACCCAATATCGAGAAAGATAATCTGAAAAATGAACTAGAAGTTCATGATAGACCCAATGAGTATGGGGTTTCACAGAGTTTAGAAGAGGAGGAAGAAACTCCACCTCAAACTTTAAGGAGGTCCACTCGGAAAAGAAGGCAACCATACATGTATAATTATAGTCCATATAACTTCAGATGTAGATTTTACTTATTTGCTAACACCAGTGAGCCTAGAACTATGAAAGATGTAATGAATATGGAAGATAATGAGTCTTGGAGATTAGCCATGGAGGAGGAAATTGGTGCACTTATAAATAATGATACACGGGACTTGGTAACGTTGCATGATGGATGAGAACCCATTGGATGTAAATGTGTATTAAGAAGGAAGATTGATTTAGATGGAAATGTTGAAAAGCATAAGGCAAGGTTGGTTGTGAAAATGTATCCCTGGTTTAAGGGGATAGACTTTGGTGAGATATTTTCCCTAGTTTCTAAGTTGACATCTATTAGGCTCCTATTATCTATATAGGAACATTTTGATTTAGAGATATAATATATGGATGTGAAAAAAACATTCCTACATGGTGTCTTGAAGGAAGATATCGATATGACATAACCAAAGCACTACATTGAAAAGGGTAAACATTCATTGGTTCGCAAATTAAAAAATCCTTTATATGGTCTCAAATAGACTCTTAGAATGTGGTACCAAATTTTTGATTCTTTTTTGTTGAGATTGGGATTTATGAGATCCAAATTAGATCAATGTGTGTATTACAAACACGATGGTGATCATTTCCTTGTTATCACTCTATATGTAGATGACATGTTATTCTTTGGTAACAGTAAGGATGTGATTCATGATTTGATGTTGCAAATTTCAACACAATTTGATATGAAAAACTCGGGGGCTACAAAATGTATAATAGGGATAGAGATTATGAGAAACATAGAAAATAAAAGGATTTCAATGAGCCATAGTAAGAATTTAAACTCTATGCTACAATGTTTTCACATGGTATATTGCAAAGGTCCATTGAGTTTTCTGATTTCTATGAGAATTAAGATTTCAATTGAACAATTTCCTACAACACCTACAAAGATGGAGGATATTGATTATGTTCCTTATGCTAGTACAATTAGTAGGTTGATGTATGTTATGGTCTATAATAGACTAGATATTTCCCAATTAGTTGGAGTCTTGAGTCTATTCATGGCTAATCTTGGACGTGAACATTGGGTTGCAATGAATCTTCATGGATTTGCAAAGTACTTTTGAATGTTCCATTTTCTATCATAGTGATGTTTCAGGGGACCCACACTTAGTGGATATACATGGTTATGTGGATTTTGATTGGTTAGGGCATGTAGATAGAAGGGGTTCTATGAGTGGATATGTATGTTTCGACTATTTGGTGGAGTAGTAAGTTGGATGAGAAAGAAACACATTGTGGTCACTTTTTCCATTTTAAAGGAATAGCATATGGAAGCTACTTATTCTTGTAACGAGGGAATTTGTCTTTTGAAAGTGTGTTCAGAAGTAGCGTTAATTTAGATATCTATTATAGTTCAATGTGATAATAACAATGTCATTTGTTTGGATAAGAACCCAACCTTTCATGCAAAGACAAAGAATATAGATATCTACTACCATTTCGTTATGGATATGGTAGAGAATAAAAAGTCAATACTAGAGAAAATTGACATTTTGTAGAATGTTGCAGATGCATTGACGAAACCTATTTCATTCTCATTGTGAGAGATACAAATGGATTGTATTCACCAATGTGAGAGATGCAAATGCATTGTATTCAACAACGGAAGAGGTCATAATCTTGCTTGCTTATCAGATTTGTGGAACATTGAAACGAGTTTCAGACTCCCTATTCCTACTGCCATCTCAGGAATGCCTGAAAAGAGGCTCCAATGGGTGTAACTAGGGCCTGTTGTATGTGGATGTTGAATTTGGAAATAATACACTGACATAAGGTGACTTTTAGTTTGAAAATAAGTTGATATAGAATGAGTACATGAAGAGATTGGCATTGGTTGAAATACTTGATAATATTTTCCAGGAAAAAAAAGAATAAATGCATCTGCATTCAACTGTGTCCATCAGGGCATGATTACTGCACAAATATGTTCAGTAGATCCTTCAAATTCAGAGACGTAGATAATGCTATGGAAAATTTCAGTACTGCTTCTGTAATAGTGCCAAGGTCAACAAAAGTATAAATCAACCTTTTATTAATTGATTGGTTCAGAGTTGATGGCTTCTCTTTCTCTCTTGTAGTTATCTTCTGGTTGAGTATCCACCAAAATATGATTCTAAATTAGATTATGACATTGTAGTTTTGGTGTGCTCTTCTATTTTTTTTCTCAAATCTGTCTTTGCAGGAGTTATGATGTGGGTGTACTCACCTTCCACAAAATATTTTTTTTTCTTAAAGCCATGAATTTATTACACACCCAATGAACATTATTATATGATAATAAATGGCTTGATTAGTTTCCATCATACATTTATCCTAGGTAGGTGCTTTTATAATTTTCTGTTATATCAAATTCAAATTTATATCTAAGCGGGTGTCTTCAATAATTTTCTGTTATAATTCAAAATTTTCTTTAGTTTTATTACAAGCATTGTATGCTAGCCTATGCACTTTTAAGATCAACAAGTAGCATCACTATGCTCAATTAACATAAATTGTCATCATACTAATGGCTTATGTTCAAACAATAAGTTTGTTAAATAGTTGCGATGCAGCTAGTCTTGCCTGGTTAAATAATCCCATTCGAACATATGAGTAATATACTATAAAGTTATAAAGGAGTAATTGATTAACCTTATCATTATCATTAAGTCTCTTAAATTTAGTAAAGAGTCAAAATTTTAACTACCCTACTAATCATGCACCTCATTGTCTATTGCATGTTTTTCTTTTGTAAATAAAAGAGGAAATATATATTACCTTAAAAGCATCAAAATAGTACATTGTTCTTTGCTTTCCACATGTTCCACCACATCAGAGAAACCAAAACACGTGGCTTGCAAAAACACTTGGAATCCATAACTGTATTGTCAGATTTCAACGTGACAAATTTCATGTTGCATACATAAGATGTGTCTGGTGTCATGCACCAAAGAATGTATCTACCATGGTTGTTGCCATACATCAGAAATTTTAAGAAAACTGAAAAAAGATGAAATCAGTTCCTGATATGCAAAAAGAGAGAGAAGCTATAAATTTGGCAAACTCGGGCATCCATCAGTTCCGTAGGTGAAGACGAACCTTTGTCCATAGGTCGGACACCGATTTTTCTCCGACACATCTGACAAGGTGTTGAACATGAGGTCCATGCGTCGACTGAGAGTGCTTTGATTCTAAGTTTGGTCCTCTAGGATTCACCACATATCAAAGATCAATTGGAGATGGTCGTCCGAAAAGTGATGAGGATTGGGCAGAGGCTACTCAATTTTCCAATCCGTGTCCACGAGAGGAGTTGTATCCATATCAAAAACTGTCGATGGAATTTATTTCATGTCCAGCCCAGGGGTTGTGTTCCTAACTATCCACTCTGTCAACTAGCTGGGGGGGATTTATTCCTCCACCATGCAAATTCCTTTCTCCAAAGGCTGGGCCTGGGGCTTGGTGATGATGCTAGGCTCAAGTGGGGCTTCCAAAGGCTACAACTCAAGAGGAGGAATTTCTTCATCCACCGGGCAACTTCTGGAATCATGCATGGTATTAGAAATGGGTGGAGGTGAGTGTTGGGGGTGAGGGGAGGGCGGAGGAGTCTTAGATCAATTCTGGCCCCTTCTGGGGGAGCTGGCGGTTGGAGGGGAAGGATGTGAGGGGTCGGAGCGGTTGCGTCGTGTGATAAAGTTGTAGTATAGTGGTCGTCTTTTGGGTTTTCCACGCTCTCTGGGCATGGTGGATGGATTGCAACAGAAATTGGGGAAATGAGGTGAAAACCAGGCTAGAGGAGAAGCACTAGTGAAATGGAGGATGAGTGAGGTGACCGAAAGAGGTAAGGAGGCTATGAGAGAGTGTCCACAGTGGGAATATGAAAAAAATAGAAAGAAACAAAGAGCCAACTGGATATGGAGAATGAAGAAATGCCCAAGGGATCTTACCTTCATAGAGGCCGATGAAATGATAGTGGGGGGAACCATGAAAGCCAAAGTGACACCCGAGCGAGGTTGAGTACCCGCTTCAGTACTCCAGAGCTGGTTTGCATGAGTAGCCATTAACTTCCCATATGTGGAACAACACACTACCATAACTGCTACACAAGAGTCCGTCATTCAAATGGTTTGGGGTTTTGAATGACGGTTGTGGGTAATAAATCCCCTGGATGCATACATGCCAATGGTCTCCAGTTGGCCAGCTGTCACCCCATCTAGGTACTATCTACTAGATGTTGATGCATAGTTAGTTTTTATTTTTATTCTTAAGTGTTTAAATTTAGGTCATCTATTCTCCCATCTGTCATTAAACCATGTGTTAACTACCTACTCTAGCAATCATCTAAAATTTTGGTCGGGCTAGGCGAGATTAATTTTAATAATAATTTTTGGTGAGAAAACTGTACTTCTTGCTACCATTCCCAATCATGATTAAATAAATAATAGTCCTTTGATAACTTGTTGCAATAGTAAATTGCCCCGTGTAGTGGATACACATGGAATCAACAATATTGGCTATTGTGTTTCTTTTTCTTTTTGACAAACATTAGTTTTACCTATATAATTTTATTTGCTTAATTATTCTATAATTATATAGGCTATCAACATTTGGTATGGTGAATACACCATATTATAGATAATTATAAAGTGTGGTCAACGTGTACTATAAATTTTGAGCAATGTTTAAAAAATAAAATTGAATTAAATTGGAACTCTTGAAAGTGTTATGATTGTTTAATTGATATTTTATATTTATGAACAATTTAATCAATTCTTCTTAAGTGAATTGTAGTTAGTTTTACATTGAGGGTGAAATCACGAAGGTGGGTAACACTTTCGTGACAATCAGATCTCCAAAATTTCGAAAAACATTTTTTCGGCCGAACTAATATTAATTTTCGACCGAAAGATATTTGTTTCAGTCAAACTAGTTTTCGGCTGAAAAATGGAACGTCAAATCGAACAGTGCAGTGACGACACCCTCAATTTGCATGTAAAAATTAAGTCGGACGGATTTTTTCCATCCAGCAAAATGTTTTCAGCCGAAATAGATTCCGGCCGAACAATGTTTCGGCCGAAAGATTGTTTGGTCGAAAGAATGTTTATATATAAATCGTGCGTCGATTTCGAATGGTTTTCAAACTTTTTTTGGTGTTTTAGCGCGACTGTGTGCATCCGTGAGCGTTTTTGAGGTCGTGAGTGCAGAAGTCTGTGAGCGTTTGTGAGGTCTGTGATATTTTGGGGCAAAGGTCATGAGCGTAGAGGTCTATGAGCATTTGGCGCAGAGGTCATGAGTGCAGAGGTGTGAGCTTTTGGTGTAGAGGTCTTGTGAGCATTTGGGTGCAGTGGTCGTGTTAGCGCAGAGGCCATTTTGGCGAGCTGTCCGCGAGTTAAAGGTATTTCTCTGTGTTTTCGTTTTAGTTTATAATTTTAGATTTTTATTTGTATTTTGGTTTTAGTTTTTTATTTTAATTTTTAATTTTAATTTTAGCTTTAGTTTTGTTTCAATTTTAATTTTAGTTTTATTTTTCATTTTCTGCCAAATTTAATTTAGTTTTTTTAAATTTAAATTTAATTAATTAGGAGGCCGAGCAGGGTAATGTCGTGGGCACGCCAACTTCCTGGCCATAGGTATAGGCCCTCGCAACCAAGTCACAGTCCAGTGGACTATGACTTTTCCGCGAGGGCCTAGCCCTATGGCCAAATAGTTGGGTGCCCACGACATTGCCCTGTTCAAATTAGATTTAGTTTTAGTTTTTTATTTTAATTTTACTTTTAGTTATATTTTAAACAAAGTTTTAGTTAAACAGTTTGGTGCCCACGACATTGCCCTGTTCAAATTAGATTTAGTTTTAGTTTTTTATTTTAATTTTACTTTTAGTTATATTTTAAACAGAGTTTTAGTTTTATTTTTAGTTTTCTGCCAAATTTAATTTATTTTTTTAAGTTAAAATTTAATTAATTAGGCGACCTTTTAGGGAAATTCCATGGGTGCTAACTGCCTGGCCACAGGGCTAGGCCCTCGCTGCCAAGTCACATTCCACTGGACTTTGACCTGGCTGCGAGGGCCTAGGCCTGTGGCCAAGCAGTTGGGTGCCCACGACATTGCCTTGTTCAAATTAGCCCGTTAACCAGAGGTCAATTGACAAAATGTCTTGCATGAAAAACCTAATTTAACAGAGGTTATCATGTTCTAGTCCTTTAAAAGACCATCCACCATAGAAACTAGCATTTTGGTGTTAATAAAAGTTTAAAAGAATTGTAAGCATTATTTGCATCAGTCAAGTCACACTGATAAATCATGATGGTGCACTAACAAGAATCTACATTGGCCGCCATTTGACATAACCCATGCAAAGTCATTCCCCAGGTCTAAACTATGATCTGGAACAACAAACAAAGTAGCCATCAAATACCCATTGCATAGTAAAGGCCTCACAAAGATCTAGCTAACTTCTGAAACATAAATCAAGCTTCTATCAGTAGTTGAATTTGCATCAACAGCTAAACGAATTAAAAAAGTATTGTCATTCTTAATGAATGGCCTATTAATAGTAGAAAAATCCATTGAACAGGAAAAACATAAGAAGAAGCCATAAAATACACATGTCATTGTAAAGGCCTCACCAAGATCTAGCTAACTTCTGAAACAAAAATCAAGCATCTATCAGTAATTGAATTCCAACAAAATTCCTATAAAATTAAAAAAATAATTTCAACTAAAAAGAAGACACCATAAATTCTAACAAAATTCCTATAAAATTAAAAAAATAATTTCAACTAAAAAATAATTTATCTTGTAAACTTTTTAACTTCGAGAAACGTCCACACCCTTTTTAACATCCATTCAACAAATTTTATCACTTGCATAATTGCATTACTATGTCATCACAGTTCAAACAATGGACATTTCCAACTCGCACCAATGAAGCGATGGTGTCTTACTCAAACGAATTTTCAATAGCTTGTTGAAGTTGATATGATGATGTCCTATTCAAACGAATTTTCAAAAACGTGTGGAGGTTGATGTTGATATGATTGGAAAACCAATGTAGATATCGTTGTATATATACAAAATGAAAACATTGGGTTAGATGAAGACATTGGTGGTTTGTTTAGATTAAAGACTGAAAATATTGACATTATTTTTACAAAAATTACATTTAAGTTGATGTTTAAGGCATTTCTTTAAAAAGTACTTTGATTTTTTTTTTTATAAATTTTTATATTATTTGTTACATATTAATAATATGTAACTTTGTAAAATTGTTGCATACATTGGCATTTTTCTTAACTATTATATACATTTTTTTTTAGACATTTTTAAAACAATGTGATTATACTTAAATTTATACAAGATTTTATTTATGTTGGCACATTTTAATTTTGTACACATGTTTAAACCAATGTGATTATTTATACAAAATTTTATTTATGTTGGTTTTTTTTGTTAATTTAATATGCATCTTTAAAACAATGTGATTATACCTAAATTTATATAAGATTTTTCTGTTGTTGTTTTTTTGTTATAGATTGTCACATTATTAATATTTAGTAATTATATGTGACTTTGTAAAATGTATTACATACATAGGCATTTGTCTCAATTATCATATTCGGTTTAATTTTATATACATTTTTAAAATAATGGGATTAAACCTAAATTTATATAGATTTTATTTTTGTTGGACTTTAACTAACATCACGCTTCATTAATATATTTTTAATCCTTATTAGGTCAAGTATTATAGTTTTCACGTGTTTTGACTTTTTTTGAGTGCATTTAATTTTGTATATGTTTTTCATGGTTTTTTAAAAATAGTTATTTATTTTAATTGCAAATTGTGTTTTTAATTTTTTTAATTTATAGTTTTTTATTGGCTTAGAGAATAATTATGAGATTTAATATCCTAGTGGAAGACTTTTGACTTTTTTTGTGTGCATTTAATTTTGTATATGTTTTTCATGGTTTTTTTAAAAATAGTTATTTATTTTTATTGCAATCTGTGTTTTTAATTTTTTTAATTTATAGTTTTTTATTGGCTTAGAGAATAATTATGAGAGTTAATATCCTAGTGGAAGACTGTATGTTTGAAGTATTTATCAAAGTCCAAAAAATATTTAAAAAACTAAAGTTAAATAACTATCATTACAATGTGCCCCCGGGGGGGCAACTCAATTGGCAAGTGCCGTGAAAATGAAGTTCCATGAGGTTTCGAGTTCAATTCCCCCCGACTTACCTTGTGTGTCGCGTAAGGGGCATCGTGGGCACA
>JZKD02S2018733.1:220763-239107 GCA_000966675.3 Picea glauca | reverse complement strand
ATGGTAAAAAAGTGGCAAAGTTAACTTGTTATAACTAATGTTTTGTTATGAACTAATGTTTTTCCATGTATTAATTTAAATGTTTCATTTTATGTTTACTGTGTACTTTCGAAAATATGAAAAATACATGATTTTATTGTCAAATAATGTTTTGTATATTCTCCTTTTTACAATGTATTTTAAATTAAGCATCAAAATCTTAAATACTTTTCTCCTATGTATTAATTTAAATGTTTGATTTTATGTTCACTGTGTATTGTCAAAAATATGATTATATTGTTAAAATGTGGAATTAAAAGTTTAACTAGTAATGAAATAATGTTTTGTGTATTCTCTTTTTTATAATGCATTTTAAATTAAGCATCAATCTCTTAAATACTTTTCTGCTATATGTATTAATTTAAATGCTTTATTTTATGTTCACTATGTACTATCAAAAAATGATTCTATTGTCAAAAAGTGGCAAAATTAACTAGTAATAAAATGTTCAAAATGATGTGACAAATTGACAAAAGTGACAATGTTAGCGATAAAATAAAATGCTCAAAATAATGTTACAAAAAAATAAATCCTTAAAATGGAAGAGATGATAAACTCTTCTTTAATTTTATCATGTAGTCATTAAAAAAATGTTAAAGTTATAAGAGATATTCACCTAAAGGTTCATATACCCTTGAACCTAATGCAATATTACTAAAATAAAATAGAAAAACATATTATTGAAAAAAGTAAGGGTCAATCGAAATAGTGTTTAACAATTTTTCATTCATTATATCACTATACCACTATCTTACTACTTCAAGTCAATATACTTGGAATAGAATTCACCAAACAGTTTGAGTCTTATACTTCTTTAACATTAATAATTGCTTCAAGTCAATATATTTGGAATAGAATTCACCAAATAGTTTGAGTGTTATACGTCTCCAACATTAATAATTGGTTTTACTACATGACATTAAATTTGTGTATAAACTTTTATTTTACTCTACATGAAATTAAATTTCTGTATAAATTAATATGATAAATATAAAATTCATGTTTTTTTTTAAAAGTAATATTGTAAATATAAAATTCGTGTTTTCACTTTGGACGTCATGGTGAAAACTAAAGAAGAAGGTTATATATCTCCATACACCTTAATTATTATTTTTAATTAGATGTAGAGATTAAATTTGATATTGAATCCTTCGTATATATTTGTATTGTGAATTCTTTATCTTAATCCTTCAACCACCATACAAGCAAATACTAATTCATTCCTTAATTTCACAAAAATAAATATTTTAAAGAATTTAATCCTTAATTTCATAGAAATAAATATTTTAAAGAGTTTTAAAGGGTTTATAGTGACAATACCATTCATATATAACATATTACATAGATTATTTATCTTTCATAAATTTAAATAAATAAATCATATTATAAAGTGAATAAGTTTGTACTTTGAAATGAGACTAACAAACTTAACGGTTGAGGAGAAAATATAATATTATATATATATATAATACTAAAAAAAATTATGCATGAGTTTTTTTAAGTTGAAACTTGAAAGTTAGAAATATGATGTCGTTTCTTCTCCAATCCCAATATCAAATCATAGATTTTTAAATTTTTATAACTTACCAACAACAAGATCTTTAAATTTTTATAACTTACAAGCAACAAGGATATTGAAACATTGGTAAATACATAGATGTAATCCTAATTTCACTTTTATACATTTATATATGTAAGTTCATGTGGTCAACTTTGACTCAAGCCTCAACTTTATTATCCCTATGGGTTGTTTTTTTATGGGAATGGAGTGAGCAAGTGTAAATAAAGAGAGACACACCATTAGAGTTATAGAAAGAAAGTTCTAAGTTTTATTTATACTTTTAACCCTAAATATATTTCAAAGCATGAATATAATAAATATGATTTAATGATTTTGAGTGTTATCTAACATTTGACATTCACACTCTTGAATGATTAAACTATTTTGCCCAAAAGGAAAGTTTGATATCTTTGGGTTTTGATAAAATGCATTAATAACATTCTTCAATTTTCATTCTTTGAAAGTTATAAGGAAAGGAAATTATGACGTGTAAGAAAATCCAAATAAAATAGTGAAGATATATCATGGCATTACATACAAAAACTTACACTTACATTGTTTTCATGTAACAATTTTTATAGCATAGTTGATACTAAAAGTAAAACCAAGTGAGGTAATGAAACCAAGATGTCTCAAATTCCAGCAAAGAATATGGTCATGGATGTAGTGGTTGCTGATATCCCTCCCAAGTTTGGCAAGGCCTATTTCATCAGCTTAATGAAAGGGAAAGGAAAGGTCCGCATGTAAACCATTGAGTGGCTGCCCTCGACAATTTCCCTCTCTCATGGGACCTTAAAATCCTAACTTCCCAGTCGGAAACCATTTTCGAATACGAGGTTTAGCGGGCCTTCGATGGAGTAGTTTATTATCTGTGGATGTGCCCTTTTATTGGGGCATGCCATTGGGAATGAGGGGAACGTGAGATGGGTAGTTAATTGGGAGGAGGTGATCTACCAATTCTATTCATTCCTTCCACTCTTCTACCCTGAACCCATTACATATTTATACAATCATCCCAAGGTCCTTGTTCCTGGACTTGCTCTTGCTGCTTTTCCCTCTCCTCCCGTCACAGATCCTCTTAATGTTCCGGTTCCACTGGATGACTTTGCTAAAACCAAGTGAGGTAATGAAACCAAGATGGTACTTGAATCTTAACTTTTTGTAGTCTTCTTACAACTATGTGTTGCAATATATTGTATCTAACAAATTAAAAACAAGGTTCTATTACTTCATTAAGTTTTATTCACTGGGAGCTTCTTAGAATGATCCTCCTCAACATTGGAATGGGATTACATTTGGCCAATTGGATCATGTTTTGTATTACTTTTTCGTCATTTGTTGTCATTATTAATGAGGAGGCTATTGAATTTTTCAGAAGCAGAAGGGGAATTAGGCAGGGGTGCCCATTATCACCTCTCCTTTTCATACTCATCATGGAGGGCCTCAACTTATTATTGAAAAACAGTCAAGTAGAGGGAACTATTTCAGGTATAAAGATTACTAGATTTTCCAAAATCCTTCATCTCCTGTTTGTGGACGATATCCTCATTTAATCCAAAGAAAGCCTATTGGAGTGGAGAGAGATCGACAAATTGATTTCTCATTTCTGTAAAGCCTCTGGCCTCACAGTGAACTTAACAAAATCAACAGTCCATTATGCAGGCCTATCAGAACTTGAATTGGGTGAGTTCAAATATGTCCTTCATTATACTTTTAGTGATCTCTCTAACGGGTTTCGTTACCTGGGATATTTCTTGAACACTGGAGCTCACCAAGCAACATATTGGGGATGGCTTGTCACCAAAATTACTAACAAATCGACCACTGGTGTAATAGGTGGCTATCACTAGCTGGGAGATATATCTTGGTTAAATCTGTTCTGGAAGGACAAACAATGTACTTGATGTCTATGGAAGCTTTGCCACGATCGGTTTTAACCAAAATTAGAAAATTGGTGTTCGATTTTTTATGGAATGGCCACCAAGACAATCAACGGTTTCACCTTTGTAGTTGGGAGTTGCTTTCAAGACCCAAAAGGATGGGGGATGGGGTATCCACAATCTTAAACTTTTCAATTTGGCATTAAATACAATTACTCTGTGGCATGTCTTAATGCAGGAGAGTCTTTGGCATAGTGTAATCTGAGATAAATATCTACAAAACACTTCACTTACCAATTGGCTCAAAAGAACGAACCATAAGTACAATTCTGCATCAAGGGTTTGGGTAAGTCTCCTATGTGCACTCCCAATTATCACTCATTGGATTACGTGGTGTCCTGGGAATAGAAAACAAATTAAAATCGGGCGTGATAGGATTTTGGGAATGGGAATTAGATCCTTTCTTAACAATGATCTATTGACAGAGCTCAACAACAAACAAGTGACATTCCTTTCACAAGAATCAAAGATGCAGGAGCATTATAATAGTATAGAGCGATGGAGATCAAGCGATGAGCTGGGATTATTGGGAGCACAAGCATCATAATGGACAAATTTCATAAAAGAATTATGTGGAGAGGGGATTACATTGTCTGCAAATACCAAGGATGATTTGAAATGGGTTGGAGGCGACCGGTCTGGGGAATTTACGGTCTCAAATTTCTATAATGTGATTCTATCTACACAGTCCATGCCGACTTGGAGTGGTTGGAAGGTTGATTGTTGGAAATGGTGCGCACACAATTAAAAATAATATTATTCTTTTTACTGGCTATTGAAAACATAATTCTAACCTGGGGCGTACTAGTTAAGAAAGGATGGGTAGATCCAGGACTATGCTATCTTTGCAAAGAAAATTATGAAGATACCCATCATCTTCTCATCCACTACAACTTCACGAAGAGAGTGTGGGATTTTCTATCGCAATTTCTAAATTCAAACTTCAGGTAGAATGGCCTTACAATAGGCGACTATATGGAAGCGTGGATACAAAACAAGTCAGTGCCCAAGATTCTCCCATTAATCATGAATTGATTTATCTGGAAGGAACGTAACTCAACACTCTTCGAAGGGAATTCTCCCTCGGTAACCACTGTGGTTTTCAATATCCTAGGAGCGCTCAATAAAAAACATCTAGACAACAAATACCAGGCACTAAGATTAAAACCATTTTACAGACTTTAAGGTTTTTCAGTGGCCTTTTTTGATGTGGTAGAGGAGGCAATGGGTTCTAGGTACGAGGGCGCAGGAGGTACTCTGAAATGTTTAGAGGCACCGGATTACATATAGTACATCA
The DNA here is from genome assembly GCA_000966675.3 of Picea glauca. NCBI lineage: Eukaryota > Viridiplantae > Streptophyta > Pinopsida > Pinales > Pinaceae > Picea > Picea glauca. Next base: position 234,270 of record JZKD02S2018733.1, on the reverse strand, counting down.
ATTGTGGTGCAGGGACCAATACTAAAGCATAATTAATGGGAGCATTGGCTACTCTTACGATTGTGAGACTACTAGAAATACAACATCTACAGGTTATGGGGGATTCCAAAATGATCATTGATTGGATTAATTCAAAGGGGAATCTTCAAGCGATCAATATCGAAGGGTGGAATATTAGGATTCGATTTCCAATGGAAGCCTTCCAAGGTATTAAATTTCAACATATATACAGGGAATCCAATGAGGAGGCTGATAATCTATCTAAGAGAGCACTTTCCTCTCCTAAAGGTAGACTTACTTTTTTCACTTGGGATGGAGAAAGTGAGGGTCCAACCCATCATATGAACCTTTTCTAAATCTTGAACCTTATCGACAGAGTGTGGTTTTGGATTATCGAGCATGGATTTGTCTTGAAATGATAAGTCTTTATTATAAATTGGGCTGGGCAAAGATGCCATGTAATATTTTCAGCGTCATTTGCAGGTCGGTAGGGATGTCATGGATTAGTCGGAGGAAATTGATTTTATAGTGGGATAGGACTAGTCAGGAAGTTATTAGTCATTGCCCATTTTGATGAAGATGTAAAAAAAATAAAAATTATACTTAATATAATTTTTGAGTGATTTTTCTTCTAGAAAAAAAGTTGTAAATACTAACAGTCTAGTAAACTACAAACATATTCCTATAACTTCGTACCTATGGATGGATCCATTTAGTATAAAGTTATAGAATGTTTTGATTTACTTAAAAGTTCGAAGTGGTTTACGATACAAAATATTTTGTCATAGATACCAAAAGTTGCAGTTTAAAAAAAAAATCTATAAAATCACGCAAATACATAACATGAAACCTACCATTCACAAATCTATTCTTAAATTATGTCTCTAAATCCACTTATCATTCTTATGATACGTTAGCACCCCAACTTATAATTCATGAATCTCATCACAGGCTAAGTTTTTCCCATCCAATTATCAATCTTGGAATATGTTAGTACCCAACCAAATGTTAATATATGATTTTGATTAAACATTGTCTTTTCACTCATTTATATATATGATATTTATCCAGATTTGAAACTTTCTAAACACTTTGTGTTTCAAATTTTCAGTAAACTAAGTTAGTAATATAGAACCTTGAAACTTTATTTGAGATTCCAAGAAGTATATTAAGAAGTTGAAGGATTTTACCGTGGCTGTAAGAAGTTGAAGCATATTATCTTTTGCATGTGAACGATAATATCAGTGGTAAGTTAAAGGTACTTCCTAAAATCTGGGTTCTCCGATTTGAAAGGAGGTTTCAAGTACCTGGGGTACTTCCTAAAATTTGGAGTGCAGAAGACAGAAGATTGGTTATGGCTAGCAAATAAAGTGGAAAAGAAGATTAGCCTTTGGAGCTTCGTTGGTTGTCTTTGGGCAGTAGACATACTCTTTGCAAATCTGTTCTTGAAAATCAACCGGTGTACTGGTTATCACTTGCTGTTGTCCCGTTGTCCATCCTACACAAAATAAGGAAGATCTTGTTTAATTTCTTGTGGAAAGGAAACTCAGATTCTCATCATTATCACCTTGCAAATTGGGAATCACTTGCTCAGCCAAAACAATTTGGAGGCTGGGGGCTCCTCAACATTATTACTTTCAGCAAGGCCTTAGCAACTAATACACTTTGGAGAGCTCTCACTAGCAATGGTCTTTGGAAAAAGGTTCTGAAAGAAAAATATCTACACTCTGTCTCAGTTACTAAATGGCTTCGCTCAGAAACATTTGTAAATCCCTCGGCATCCAAAATCTGGAAAAATCTACTGAAAACAGTCCACATTATCAATAATTGGCTCACTTGGAAACCTGGATCGGGATCTCTCGTGGAGTTAGGGAGAGACAAATTTTGGATTTGGGCACGCGCTCCTTCCTTTCTGCTCGCCTCAAGTCCACTCTACAGCAGAAGCATATCATCGTACTAGCACATGCCTGGAAAACACATCAACTTTCCTCCAGCTCGACTCAATGGTTAGACAGTGCCGAATTAGAACTCACTGGAGACATCGCATCAGAATGGGACAGATTCAAAAGATCTCTTCAAGCATTGGGCATCACACTTGCAGATAACATTGATGAACTACATTGGATCGGAGGGAATGCCTCTGGACTCATCACTTCAAAAAATGTCTACTCAGCCATTTGCGCTTCACAGAATTTACAGACAGACTCCGGATGGCAAAAGAGCATTTGGAATTGGAATCTGCAGCTGAAAGTTAAGCTCTTCACGTGGCTGGCCACAAATTATAAAATTTTGACGTGGCCTAATCTCCAGCGCAGAGGTTGGGAAGGCCCTAACAGATGCATCCTGTGCAAACTAGACAGTGAAACTACTGACCATTTATTTTTGCACTATTTCTTCACGATTGTTGTGTGGAATTTGATTTACTCCACATGAAATTTTATCCAGAAGTGGGGCGGAAGCTGTTTGACTGATAGTTTATCCAAGTGGACAACAAATAAAACTGTGCCAAATACTTTACCTCCCCTTATTTGTTGGTTTGTGTGGCTCGAGAGGAATGTAGCAACCTTTGATAACAAAAACCCCTCTCCTCATTCGGTTGTGATTCGAGCACTTGGTACTATTCACAAGCCCGAGGAAGCTATTACCTGCTCCTTGCTACGTTCCAGTTTCATTTATCAAAATTTTGAATTTCCTGTTGCTAGCTTTGATGGAGCTGCAATGGCAGGCAGACTCTGTTGCGGTGTAGGTGGAATAATTAAACTATCGAACACCTTGGCACACAAATGGTTCCTGAACTGTGGAATAGGCTCGAATACTAAGGCTGAATTATTGGGGGCTTGGGCTACATTACACATAGCCAATCTACTTGCACTACCGAAGATCCAAATCCTTGGAGATTCAAAGGTGATTATCGAATGGCTGAACGATAGAAGTGAATTGCGAGTGTCCTCTCTTGAAGGCTGGAAAAATAGAATCAAATCACTTAAGAACACTTTCGAGTCCACACAATTCTTCCACATCTATCGGGAATATAACCAAGAAGCTGATTCACTTTCAAAGCAATCTTTAAAGGAACCGGAAGGATACATCACCCTTCACCTTTGGTCTGATGGAGTAAAGGGACAACGTCGACTCCTCAAGGTCTATTAATTCCATTTCTCTAGTTACCCTCTTTCAATCAGAATTTCTTGGCTCTTGCGGAATCAACTATTGTCTCTAGCTCGGACATCTCCAGTCTCCTATTGACTGCACATTTTCTGAAAAGGCTTCATTGTTTTTGTAACAAGCCTTTTTTATTGTCTCCAAAATTTTGCTGTAATTGCTGAAAATGCATTGTTTGTATCCTTTCTGGATATTGCAGAATTGTATTTGGCTGCTAAGAATTATATATTTTAATATAATCCGTGAAATTTTTCTTCTGGAAAAAAAGTTAAAGATAATCTCGAGTGACTTAAAGAGCCATTAAAGTTCATTTCTCTCCTCTACATAATAAACATCAAACATCTTAATTTAAGTCATTCGTATCATCCACACAACAATTTTATTAAACAACTTGATTTATTTCCCTTTCATTTTTAACAAAAAACACTTTATTCTTTCATTTTTTTACATAGAAAATCTTATATTATGTTGTATCTCTTTTACTTATAATTAGTTTTATTAATCTATTAACATAAAAATATTTTATTCATAGTCACATGATTTTTTTGAATAAATAAATTTTAGTTTTATTAATTTATTAACATAAAAATATTTTATTCTTAGTTACATGAATTTTTTGAATAAATATTTTGTAAGAAGTTTTGAAATATCCAATATTTCAAGTGGACACTCCACCCATTATTAAGGATAAATAAAGTTTATTCTTTCATTTTTCACATAGAAAGTCCTATATTATGCTATATCCATTTTAACTTTAGTTTTATTAAGCTACTACAATTACAAGAAGTAAAGACTTCCTAATTTAAAATGGATTTAAATGTTAGGTTTTGAAAGAATTTTTTTTTTTATTATAACAAACAATCCAAAACTCTTCCTTTACATAGGTAAAATTGAAAATAAAATGTTGATTCAAAGCATTGATGTATTTCCATAATTGACTCGATGTGAAATTGTTTCTAGGTTAGTGAGAATAACTAATAGTGGAATAGGTGGTCATAGGTCTATCGACTTGTAGGTATGCTATCACCTCTATGGGAAGACAACTTTGCAACATTGTATCCTCTTTGGGAGTGTCATAGGTCAAAGCTCTGCAGGGTTACATGGACTTGTGGTATATAACTTTGAATGATGACCTGCTAAAAATGTTATATTGTACATCGATAACGAATTATGTGTGCACCATGTGTATAAAATTCATGTAGCTTCACATTGTGTTCAATGAAACTTTTCAGTGAACTCTTGACCCCTCATAACAAAGCTAATGAATAGACAAAAAGAAATGTTAGGCTAACATAGAAAGATGGACCTACATTGGTCAAACATTTTCTTATAGTATTTTATAGTAGCCCATTATCATGATTGAAAAGTTCACCTACATCTTATTACATTAAAAACACTAAATGCAATTAACGAAGAATTGATTACATGGTTTGTCATTCGACTTTAGAAATATACACTCTATGATAGTTGATTTGATCCTCACTATAAAGACCCTTATCTCTTTGAATAGATACTCTTGGAACATGTTACAATTGTTATTTGTAGGTAGCATTGAAGTAGGGTGCATGAACTGATTGAAAGTTTGATCAGATACAACCCTAGGCTAATCTTTATGTACATATGCACATGAAAACGTACATGAGTCACACCAACAAAATAAAATGAAAAATTTCCATCCAATATTTCGTTAAAAAAACAAAACATTTATGCAATGTCTTCCTTCTGTGAGTATCTATATTGGGCTTGATCATGGTAATGGTTGGACTCTTGTGATAGTAAATCAAGAGCTAACTTGCCACCATTGACACAATGAGAAACCTCTCTTTGTTGTTGTGTAAAAATATTCTCTACCATGTGATAACATCAACAATAAGAGTGAAAAACAACATGATGCGATAATATCCATTTTATTCATTATCCCTATGTATCTCCCTCTACATGTGTTCCGTCATTGAAAGTCATAAGTTCAAATTTGGAAGGGTGTATGTTATATACACCTCCATATACTAAGCAATCAAATAATTGCGTGAAAATAGGTCTTATATCCCCAAAACAAGGAGGTCTCATACATCAATTTGATGTCTAGCTATTTCGCGACCCTAAAATTAGATTATTATTATTAGTAGTAGTAGTAGTAGTAACACACTCGAGCCATCCACATTTCCCACACAAACAAAGCCTTTGTTTCCTTTTCAATATCTTTTGTAAGTGGCTAAGGGGACACAACATATAGCTTGGTTTGAAGATATGGCCATTCCAATTCAAATTTGATCATTGTTAGCATAGGAATTGATTAAAAATAAACAATTTCATAATTCACATATACTTGTAGGAATAATTTGGGAGAGAGGAGGTAGATAAGTGATACAAAAATACTTTATACTATTTCCGACACACTTCATACTCTCCATGAAACATAAGGACTCACTATCCAAAAGAACACACTCTATTTTCCTTTTACAACTTATTCACCATACATATTCTCAACATACCCAACCATCTCTACTGATCCTATCTTCTCAATCTGATATGATTTGATCCACATTGGTTTCCACACCATATACTTAGCAAACCACATGTAAAACATTATAACATATTATGTGGAAGTGGGAATTGTTGAGGGAACATCCAATTTCTCGAAACAAGGCTACCATGCACATTTGAAATTCAGCTACTTGAGTAACTTCCAAAACTTCCTCCAACACTTCTAATAACATTGTCTCCTTTTACATGTTTGTGATTAGACAGTGCTTGAGTAATCCCATGATAACTATATTTCTCTTAAATTGAAATCTTTCCTTACAAATTGAATGATATTGATAATACATAGAAACACACTTGGGGTTTGTGAAGATGAATTATGGCCCTAACAAGGAAGAACTTATTCTTTTCTTTCAATCCCAATGCAAACCCATTACTTCGTCAAACCTACTATGTATAACCTCTCATAGCACACACTCTGAGAACTCTTCAAAGCAAGTATTTCAAATGGACATGCATGTACATGTAAATGCAAAGCTCCATGGGTAAGTGCACCTTGTGTCTGTGGCCTCTCAGACATGTCCATGTAAATGCAAAACTCCATGGGTAAGTGCACCTTGTGTATGTGGCCTCTCATACATGTCCATGTAAATGAAAAACTCCATGGGTAAGTGCACCTTGTGTATGTGGCCTCTCATACATGTCCATGTAAATGCAAAACTCCATGGTTAAGTGCACCTTGTGTATGTGGCCTCTCATAACTTTTATTGCAGAGACCGAGAGATCCTAGCATTCACATGTGTTGCATGAGTGGCCAAATTTGGAAACATGGTGAGTAGTGAAAAGGAGACGATTGATGGGTGAGTTTCTTTTCAATGACAAGGATTTAGGGACAAGTTGCTCTTGATATACTGAGCCGTTGGTGAATAAAATTGGGTTTTGAAATGTCACCTACGTTCTTGAAGTATATATGTAAATATGAAATAGAATTTCAAAATAGACACTAACCACATGATTAGACTCTTTTATTATTTCTTCCAATGTTTGAAAAAAAAAATAGAATACCATTCTAAATGTTTTTAAAAAAAATAGAAACCATTCTAATCATGTAAAAGTCAATGGATGCCATCATGGTAATTCAATGGTTGCTATTACTATGAATTTTCTACTACTACCTACAACATAATCTCATGAATACTTCCATGCACTTTAACATCATAACCCTTGAGAGCAATATTTCCATTTTTTTTCCACAATATATTTGTGTAATTTGATATGATATAGTTTAAGTTAATAATAAGCCTAACTTTTATTTCATATAGGCCTTATCCGTCTATGCATTGCATTTTGTTGTGGTTTATCTTGTCATAATTATATTTTTAACATGGTAAACATGTCAACCATTTTATGGGATTTTAATAAGCTTGCCTCTATGAGAGACATGTAATGATAGATTAATGAAATTTGATATAATCAATAGATACATTTTCATTCTTATGTAATGAGAGATTAATGTTCTTGATATGATTAATCGATAAATTCTCATTCTCACGTAATGAGAGATTAATGGAGCATTGAAGGGAATCAAGGGTGTATATATTGCAAATAAAAATAAATGAAGATCATCGAAAAAAAATTAGATGATGGGCTGCATCAATTCTATACATGAAAATTCAAATTCAAAATCTTCTAGACAATGGGTTGAGAACCTTGTTTATCTCAAATTGTTGCATAACATTTGAATGAGAAAAATGATGCAATTTGCATTATTTTTATAGATGTGGTGTGAGACATTATCGTGACTGCCAAGCCTTGACATTTTGTGTTTTCAATGTCAATGGTTAACCTTGTTAATGACAATCCTTGGGATGTATCTACAGGCATTGTCCAATCAATTTTGAGGGGGATTTGCTTCTTATTAGTCCTTGTATGGATTGAATTGGCACATTATAAATGCATGTATATATACATAGAGGGGGAAAGGCAACACCAAAGAGAAACATGGAAAATTAAATTTTATAAGTGGCTTAGATGTATTTTTAAAAATTTTATAATTGACTTTGACATATTTTTTGCACATAGTGTAAACACATGTAATGTGCACATAATGAATCTTTATAGAAAAGAAAATGATTAAATCAAATTTATTTGCACAACTTTGACAACAAGGCAGTTTTTAGGGGTGAAATTTCGCTAAATGATTATTTTTTGTCATTTTCCTTTTAAAAATTCATCTATTTTTTTACACAAAATATGATTAAATTGATAATATTCACAAAAATTTATAAGTTTTATAAAAAAATGTATGTTTTTTTTTATTGAATATTCACCTATATATCTATATCTATGATTTTTTCAAACTGAAATGGTTACCTAAAATACTATACATAAGTATAATATTTAAATCATTTAAAAACACTCTTCTTCTTGACCAGCATGACCACTTTCAAACAATCAAACGAATCTAATAAAAACAAAATACTAAAGCATGAAAAAAAAAATAATTATTGTCATATCATATATGATATGGAACCCTTCCCTACAAGGTCGTAGGGTCATAAGATTTTATTTGATTTTAACATCTAGGTATGACTAAGTAATTATGTATATTTTTTCCATTATTCTATTTGTGATTAAACTCTTTTAATGGGGATAATTATTTAGAACAATTTCTTTATTTAGTTTTACTGTAAAAGAAAAATTAAGAAGCAGTTTGAACATGGCCAAATTATGATATAATAATGAAAAAAAAAAACAAAAAAAAAAAAATATTATATTTATTTTATTTCTAATAAAATTTAGTAACAAATATTACTCCCGTGCAACTATAACAATGAATTTGTCATTTGATTTCATATTAGTTTGACTTTGATTTTATATTTATGTGCCAAATCTAATGTTTAACATTATATATATATACACTTGTTTTTCTAAAATTTGATTTGCAGATATATTTGAGGGTCTCAATGTAGCCTTCACATCATTCACCATATTTAAACCTATCATATCATGATAACTTAATGTTGATATGACCATAAGTTGTTTGGTTGGGTAGGTACGAGAGCCATTGATGAGCTTTTTTACACGATGAAAATTTCTCTTTTATAATCAGAAGTTTATAAATTTTTTACATAGCATCGATTTCAGTTGCCATCAAAACAGGGATCTGTGGAGAAAATCTTGTATCAGCTCGCAACCCAGAGAAAAATACTCATATAGAAGCACGCGGCCTGTCAAAGAAATACCAGTAATACGCAGCCTAATATGCTCTATTACATGATATCACTGGTGGATGAGTTGTTAACAGCAGGCAGACAGTGTTAAATCCAGATTAAACATCCTCCTTTTTTTTGTATCTGTACTAAAGATATCGTCGATCTAGCCCAATATTCTGATGCAAAAAAACAGTGGAGCTATTCCATAAATTGTTTTCATGACCTGGAGAATTCTACATCATATTTTGAGGTGAGTTGAGGGGCCCTCGTTTCCATCCTCCCATCGGACGAAGGTTATGAGACCGCGGGGCTGGGATAAGGCCAATTTTGAGAGGTGGTCCGCAATGACATTGTCTTCCCTGTAGATGTGAGAGGCAGATAGATTCTTGATGAGTTTTTTTTCTTCAATGGTTCTCTCTTTCCAGCATTCCAGGGCAGCAGATCAGAGATCAACCTTATCATTTATCCAGTCGATTATGACTCTTGAGTCTCCCAGGAGTAGCAAGACTTGAATGTTCATCCTTTGAGCCAGGGTAAGGGAAGCCCATGCCCCCAAAAGTTGAGCTTTGGTGTTGGTGCCATGACCGTCGTTGAGTGTCCATCTGTAGGAAGTGTGAGAGTTGATGATAAAGTGGCCACCCACCCCGCATAGAGATCCATCTAATTGTGTTTCTTTGTCGAACTAGGCGATGGCTTTGTCAAAGGGAAGAGTTTTAGAAGATCTGCAGAGTTTCTGATTAGTGGTGGGGGTGGAGAGTCGATTGACAGCTGATAGAATAAGATTAGTCACCAAGTTAATCGAGGGGGTTTTATCATCAAAGATGGTTGTGTTTCTTGTCAGCCAAATATTCCAGCAGACGGTGGCTAGCAGCGAGGGGTAAAGATGATTTCTTGTGCACCAAGAATTGAAACAAGAGAATGTCGATGATCCAAGCCACTGTTCAGTTATGTTTAGAGAATTATTGACCTGATTCCAAACTTGCCAAGAAAAGTGGCAGCTCACGAAGAGGTGGTGTGAAGTTTCACTGTCCTCCTCGCACAGTATGCAGTGATTTGGTCCTGACCAACCCCGGTTCTGAAGGATATCCCAGACTAGGATTTTATTTTCCGTCAATAACCAGGTGAATAATTTGAGTTTCAGCGGGTAGTTCCACTTCCACAGCCGGGTGCGCCAGGTCTGATCCCGATTTGGCTAGGCAGCCTCTGCCAATGCTTTGTAGATGTTCCTGATAGATATTATCCCAGATTTATCGCCTCCCATCCAGATGAGGGTGTTAGGTCTCTCCTGTAGATGTATGCCAGCTTCATTTAGATGGTATGTGTAATTGTTCCATTCAGCCGATAGCTCAATGTCAAGAGACAGTGAGGAGCTAGTGACCCAGGATTCGCCAAGTGAACTTCTGTTGTGAGGGGATTTTAAATGAAAGAGATAATGTAAGCCTAAAAAATGCAGCCGCTCCAGCAATCTAGGAGAGAGCAGGGCCTTTTCACCCATGCCAAGGATATCATCTTTGCCTATTTCAATAGTAGTTCCAGTGCCAGGCAGCCACGCTATCCAATGAAGGAGAATAGAAAGCGATTTTAGAAGGTGTTTCCACGTTTGTGAGCCCCCCTGTGGAGTAAAAGTGGCGGGTCTGAGCCAGGAGTGGACCGACAGGTGGGAGAGATATTTGTCTTTGATCAGTTTGTTCCAAATGCCGGGTACCATCAGGATGCACCAAAGCATATTTGCCGAGAGAGCAAGGTAGGAAAGGTGCAGATTTCTCAATCCCCAGCCCCCTAAAGCTTTTGGCTTTGAGAGCGTTTTCCACCCACATAGATGTAATCCTCTTCTTTGCTTGCTGCCATTCCAGAGAAAGGTGAAAATCAGTTGACGAAGTTTCTTTAGCGCAGATTGAGAGATGTGTGCCAACGCCATCCAATATATTGGGAGGCTTTCCATAACTGCTTTGATCAAAATGTATCTGCCACCCATTGATAAACATCTGTTACACCAGTGTTGAATTCTGCGTTCAAACTTTTCATATAACCAGCTCCAGTCCTTTGCTTTGTAGCTAGATGGTTTGATATAGTATCCAAGATAGTTGAATCCCGCCTCTAGGTCTCGAGAATCAATGCCGAATAGAGTTTTCAGCTCCGACAGGATCGTTTCCCTTGCACCTGTGGCCAAGAACATTGATTTCTACAAATTTATTTTTAATCCTGTAGCAGAGCAGAAAACATTTAGCACAGTTAAAATTTCTGTCCATTCAGGCAGGGAGTCCGATGTCATTATAATCACGTCATCTACAAAAAGTAGATGAAAAATTTGGGTCAGTCTAGATGCTTTGATTCCGGTAATTTTGCCAGCTAATTTACTTCTTTTTAATAAGATGTTGAGGCTTTCTAAGACCAGAATGAAGAGTAGGGGTGAGAGAGGACATCCCTGTCGGAGACCTCTTTTGTTGTGGAATGCTTTGGATGCCTCGCCATTTATTAAAACTGCCAGAGTGGCTGTAGTTATGCAGCCCATCATCCAATTAGTTGTGGCTGCCCCAAATCCACACTGGAGAAGGATGAGATGTAGGAAGTTCCAGTTAATACAATCGAAGGCCTGTTTGAGGTCCAGTTTGAGGAGAATAGCAGGTATGTTTTTTGTTTTTATACTGTGTAAACACTCCTAAGCCATGCCTACGACATCAAGTATTTGTCTTCCCTTGAGAAAGCCAAGTTGCTCCTCTGCCAGTGCCCGGGAGAGTAGAGGGCGTATCCTGTTTGCAATGATCTTTGTTATAATCTTGTAGCTGAGATTACACAGTGAGATCGGTCGGTAATCCGAGAAATGTCCAGGCAGGTTCTGTTTTGGAATCAGGACTATAAATGTAGAGTTTAAATGTTTGTTTACCGACCCCCTGGTTCTCGAATCCTCGATAGCCTCCAGCAGATCTTGTCCCATTAAATTGAAAAAATGAAGGTAGAGTTCCACAGTCCATCCATCGGGACCAAGACTTTTTTCTTTTTTAAAACCTTTTAATACCTGGTAGATTTCCTCTTTTGTGCAGGGGGCTTCCAATGCTTTCGCTTCCTCATCGGTGACCATCTGTGGGAAAATTTGAGTTGTGTTTATCTGTTCCTGTATGGAGATGTGTGGATTAGCTTGAAAAAAAGTCTTGTAATGTGTGTGTGCCGCTTTCTTGATGTCCTTTGTCCTGTGTGCAATGTTTCCATCTTCTTCCTCTATTTCCCAAATGATCTTTTTATTTCTGCGGTGGCTGGCAAAACAGTGGAAGAAATGGGTGTTACTGTCACCACTAGTGAGCCAAAGCGCTCTACTTTTTATCCGCCATCTATCCTCTTCTGCTAGGAGAATGTTTTCTCTGTTAGCCTCTAATGAATGTATGATAGCTTCAGTATCATTCTTCTGGTTAGTCCGGTCTTTTGAACTGTGTAAAAGGGATAATTGATGTTCGAGACTCTTTAGCTTGGTGGTCTCAAGTGCTTTTTTTTGTTTCAGCCAGGCGATTGTGTTTTGTTTAAGGCTGTGAAGTTTTCTAACTATTGTGCCCTGTGCGTCCCCAGGTAGGGAGAGGGATAAGTCAGTCCAAACCGAATTTACCAACTATTCAAAGGTGGGTTCCTTTAACCATGCCGCGTTGAATTTGAAGGGGTAACTCCTTCCCGAATTCCCCATTCCAATCTGAAGGCAGATAGGGGTATGATTAGATAGGTAGGGCAGGTCAACCCAGGCCCGAGCTCTGTATGTTGGATTTAGCAGTTCTTCAGATACTAGGAATCGATCAAGTCATTTTTCAATGCCGGAGGAGCCCGATCTCCCATTACGCCAAGTGGGCAAGTGTTCAGCCAGTTCCAGATCCACAAGTGCATTTTTTGTGAGAAGATATGAGAAGTAAGTCCCTAGTGGGTCTTTCTTTGCTCTGTCGCCCCAGATATCCTTTGTGATGAGCATGAAGTTCAGATCTCCGGCTATGATGATGTCTTTTATGGCTAGTAGACCAATGCTGTCAAGCTTTTCCCAAAAAAATCTGCGGTCCATGCAAGGGTCGTATGTGTTGAGCAGGTTCAAAGAGGTATTGAGTTCAAAACAAGTACCAAATAGAAGAATGCCACCAGGGATAAGCATCGGTTTGAAGTCAAAATGTAGTGGATCCCATGCCGCCAGGAGTCCACCTGAGTTGCCAATCGAGTTTTCTGCACAGACCATCCAGTCAGGTCTGAGGGTGGTAAGGAAAATTCTTGCAACTTTGGCTTTCACGAGCGTTTCTTGTAGAAGAAGAACTGATGGTCTGATTTTTTCTAGAAGACGTATTAGGGAGGCTTGTTTCAGAAGTCCTCCAACTCCTCTGATGTTGAGGGAGATAATAATCATGATTTTGCCCGTGCTTGGGCTTTTATTCCTCTAAGTGCCCGGTTATTTTGTTCAGTGAATTGAGAGGCTGTGTTTGACTCCTCAGCGATTTCCTTTTTTCTCGCACTACACGCTTTGAGCTGTGAGAGCTCTGTGCCCAAACCTCTGGACCAATAGGGAGCTGTATCTGGATTCTGTTTCACGCCCGAGGTTGAAGGCTTATTATCCGTGGAGGTCATGGGTGGGATAAGTAACTTTCCAAGGTATAGCGGTAATGGGAGAGAGTCAAATGGTAGGGGGGGGT
>JZKD02S2018733.1:206282-220684 GCA_000966675.3 Picea glauca | reverse complement strand
GTTATGCGAGGAGGGGGAAGGGTGGGTTGAAGTAGTCCCAAGCAGCCTTAGTGGTGGGTTTGTAGGTGCCAAAGCTCTTATCTGAGTAGGGATAGGGAGCGAAGGTGGACTGTTTGTGGGATCAATGGCCAGATCCGATTGCAAGAATGATGAGGCCTGTGAGTTTAATGAGAGCCTCTCCCAGGCGGTAAGAGATCTGTAAAGCGAGGGACAATAAGACTTTAGTTTACTCACCAATGTGTCGTCTTGTAGCTCGATGTTTTGTTCCCATTGTTGTGGAGTTGACTCCCCTGCAGATGCTTCTGACTGTGTATCGTAGCCATTGAAGCCTATCTCCTCGAATAAATCAACCTCTCGTACAGAGGGAGGGTATTTGTAACAGTCCCGTATTAGGTGGCCCATTCTGTGGCAAAACGAGCCATTGATGAGATTAAAGTCGTAGTGTATACCTATTTCAATGATCCCAATGCATAAAAAATATACACACTGCCATGCATATAAAATATCATTGTTAAATTCCTATGCATTTTCGTACATTCAATGATTGATGGAATGGATTGCACGATGTGTATAGGATATAGTTTTGGATTGAAGAGCCTAAAGTCTATGATGGCTTGGTTAATTAATACTTAGAACGTGGTTAGATGATATTTGCAAGCTGATGGGTTGTAAATTTAGCAAAATAATTGTAATAAGATGGTGGAGAAAAATTAGAAAGGTGTTGTCTAACTGTTCCATGTTTTGGTCCTTTTTATCGGAATTCGACGACATAAATCTGCACCAAATCACAATTAGAAAAGAGACAAAACATAGAACAATCATATTATCCCAATTAGAAATACTATTAAGACAGTGCTTGAGAGCATGGTCATTGCCAATAGACCTGAATGTATGGTTACCCAAAACTCTTTCGACGTGCCATTTCTGACGCGACAATCAAGGGTGTTTGGCATCAACAACACATTTGTAGTGTTTTTTTGGCTCTCTTTTCGTCTTGGTAGACACACATGGAGTTCACTCTAACATAATACTTATGTTTGAGGAATATTAAAAAATACTCCTAATTTCACTAGATATTGATAAATACCTCCCAAAATCGTTTTGTTGAACCCCCTCCCAATACATCTTTCAAATTAAAATCCCTTATTTTTAATACATACCTCTTTTTATACCCCAAATACCTATAAACACATGGGCCCTAGCACCTCCCTCAATACCTACAATATACTGACTTTATTTTTCACAATTTTAAAACTCCATTTATGAATGAACATTATAAGATATTAGTCAACAAGGTGAAGCATGTAGATGCCTCTGAAATTGCACAATCACAATCGTATGTGAGACAAAACAATGGAGGAGGTGTGATGTGATCTTTGTTCATTATCAGCTTAGATTTTCTTGGAATTGGCCTTGTTCTTGCAGTTCTCTTCTGGTGTAGATGGCAGAGATTGTGTGAAAAGTTTTTGTATTATTCTCTCAGAATGTTCAGCTACAAGGAGCTACATATTGCAACTAATTTTTACTTAGAATTTGGTAAAACAAAAAAATAGGTGAGGCAATGCTCACAATCTATATTGTTGAATGAGGACTGATTACATCATTATATAGGAAACTACTCTACTTAGTTGGTTACATCAAACCACACATAACTAGACTCTACTTACACTACTGATTCTGTCAACTGACACTTACTCCATTATTTCCAAGTCTCCCCCTTAATGGAGAATGGATTGACTTCTACACCTAACATCTCCCTAAACAACTCAAACTTAATCTTAGAGTGTGGTGAGTCCGCACTTCACAATGCACTTGGGCTGCAGGAATATTTAAAGATTTTAGCACTGTAATACACTGTTGGACTATGAAAATCTAAGGTTTTCAATGGCGCGTAGACTTTCAGTAGTATGTCCTCGCACCCTTCTAGAGGAGGGACCTACGGACTTCTATAAATTTACGCACCTCACTTCTGTGAATCTGATACCAACTTAGAATTTGGCGAAACAAAAAACATGTGAGGCAACACTCACAATCTATATTGTTGAATGAGGACTGATAACATCATTATATAGGAAACTACTCTACTTAGTCGGTTACATCAAACCACAGATAACTAGACTCTACTTACACTACTGACTCTGTCAACTGATGCTTACTCCATTATTTCCAAGTTTTTTTTCGAAGAGATCGGGCAGTGGAGGATTGGAATCCATATACAAGGGAGGATGAGGGGGCATATAATACTGCTCATGTGTCTTTTATTCTTCATCCATGTCCTGTGAAGAGCATTAAATATTTTGCAATAGATCATCGAAGGTTCAAATCCCACGGGGGACTGGGTTATCCTCTTTCCACCCTTTTGAAACAACATATTTTGGTTCACAATTTCATTTTATGTGTTTTTTTCTGAACATTTTGCTTTGTATTTTTTTACATAAACACATTAACTTTAAAGTTTGATCATCTTTCCAGGGAGGGATTTTTCCTTCAAACTTGTATTCTTGACTCTATGGAACTTTCTTCATGCATTTTGAATCCATCCGCCATTATCTTTTGCATACAAAACCACTAATATTCGACCTTTTGTGGCGAGTCTTAGTTTGTCTCATTAGCATGAAGCTTGCAGCCTACAAAAAAATTGAGGGAAGCCTAAACAAACCTTATGTGACTCGATCTTAAGACTTGAGGCCTTTGAAACCCTAGTTGAGAGAATTTTCCAAAGAAATTTCAGTTTTATAAATGTTTTCTGCTTCGGTTGAGTCCTTGAACGATGTTAATGGAGCTTGCTTGTTAGATATGCTATGATGAATTGTTGTGTTTTCTTATTCTTTCAAATTTTTTTTTGTGTATGAAACATGTCAAGAATTATTCACTCATTTTTGTTGTAAAAAATTGAGCCTTAATTTAGTGCTTCTCTTACGATTATGATGACCGACGTTAGAGAGTTAAAAGTACTAGCCCTTGTCTTTTGTAAAGAACTATTCGAGGAAAAAAATATTTTTGTAATAGTATCTCGAGGTGTCTGCTAAGGAGGAGAATCAAGAGGAGAGCTACATGGGTTCTCAAATAAAATGGCCTACTACATCTCCTTGTGGTGAATTGTAAGTATTTTTTTATGTTTTCTATTTCTAACTATTTTTTGCCAATTTATAGCTATATGTAATGTCCCCTTCCAATTGATCATGACATAGGATGACTTAATAGCCTATACGACTCTGATAGGCTATAGTCAACAAGGACAAGGGAGTCAAGGAGGTTTATTTGGTGTCACTAGGTTAAAAGAAGGACAAATCCTAAAGTGACATTAAATAAACATAAATAATTATATTTAAATGAAATTGGAGGGAAAATAAAGTGAGGGTTTGATTTGGTAAAAAAGGGGAAAGATCTAGAAGACCAAGAGGAAGGATAAATAGAGGGGTAACCCTTCTCTTTGACATTATGATTTGATTTAATTCTTTATTGGTGCTCTTGGAGCCATTGTTTCGTTGGGGTTTAACAAAACCCTTCCACTACTGCAGTCTAGTTTTGGTGGTGCAATATCCACCTTAGCTAGACAAGAGGGGAGTCCACCTAGGACTACCATTGGAGCTTCATTTGAGAGTTTTGTATTCAATTGAAGGTATACCGAAGTGAACAAGAAGTTTGTTAATCTTTTTGGAAGAGGTTGAGCCCAGACTTTTGTAGATATCAGGAGAGTTTCAGAGAAACCGTGTTTGAAGGCATCCCTGCGGGTGGAGTATAGAGTGTCCCTTGAGGCCCTGCTAGAGGATTTCCTTTGTCCTATGAGGACCTCTGTGATTAGGAGTTTTTGTGGCTGACTGGATCTGATCTGTGAGGGTTACATGAGAGGGTTTTCCATAGTGAATTCAGGATGGTTATGGCGACATTCTAGGTTATTGTTTTGCTTTGTGTGTGATTGTGCAATTGCTATAACAACCAATAAAGATCTGTTAGTTTAGTGTTTGGTGCAGTTGTTAATACAACTAGTAGAGATTTGTATTACTGTGATTTTTGAATATTCCACCCATAATAAATGCCATGATCATCTCTTCTATTTTTTGTACTTGCAATGTGTTTGATAAAATGTCCACCATGATTTTACATGCAAACTGTTTGTCATAAGTAACCAGCTAGCATAAAAAATCTTTTGCAAAGTGTTTGATTAAAATATACAACTTAAAACACATTATCCTAGCCTGCTATACTTGGGGATATTACACTATAATTTTATTTTTCCTTGTTCTTTTTTACCTTTTAAAATGTTCCTTTCCCTTGAGCCCTTTGTGATCTATAGGACCTCTTCCCTAGATTGAAAAAGAAGAATAAGGAAAAATCACTTTAATGGGGGATTTGGTCAAGGGTGTTGGGTTTTCATGATCTTGTTTATGTGGTTGATTAGCTTAGTCACTGAAGGGTTAAATCTTTCCAAACTTGGTGCGGTCTACTAAAACCAAATATCTTTGTATTTTGATGGAGTAATGATTTATGCTGGAAATTTTCATAACGAAGTAGACTAGTCAAGTGCACTATTTTTGTAAATCCATTTGGTTTTTAATGCTCGTGATTTATGGGTCGTTAGTGAAATCCTTATGAAAACAATTGTTTGCATATATAGTGTAATCAATATCCACATGACATAGTTCCATCTAATTTTAACAAGTCATGTGCTAAATATTGGATCAAAATATTTTTCACGGATTGTAACTGTGTTTTTTTGCAACAAGTTTCATTTTCTATTAATTCCATAAAAAATCTATTAACAAGAAATTGGAATGAAAACCTAATGGTCGTCGGTACCCTAATAGACAAGCTATTGGAATGAAAACCTAATGGTCATTGGTACCTTGCTAGAGATTCTCTTTTAGTTTTTTTGGTTGAGGGTCCATATTTTTGTGTCGAAGGTTTTGAGTTTAAGTTTTAACCATGATATGTTGTATGTTGATATTGGGTTATTATTAAGTGTTAATGTTAATGATGATTTATTTCCATGACACTTAAAAGTAGCTAGTGTCAATCACATGTAAATGTTGTTGGCACAGGGGCAGACCCAGGGTTCAACGTTTCAACAGCGCACCAACAAAGCCCTAACTACCGGCCCTTTCAGCAACACATGCGAAGCAGATGAAGTTTGACCCGAGGTAGAGGCAGGGGTGGTTGCAAGACTTGAGTGTTTGCAACCTTATCTTGGACACCGATCTGTGATTACAACACCTTAATAGAGCACTTATCGGTTGTTATTCATTAGTACTTAGCCTTTATCTACAATGCAGATAAACCCTAATTACAATGCAACACAGTATTCAACAAGATTCAACACATTCAAGAACTAATCACATCAACATAGATCAGATCTAACATCTTATTCACATCATTAGGCACTAAGATATCATATTCATCTAAGCATACATCAATGCACTAAGCATTAATCACATGAACCATAAAACAACCATAATGCACAAAACAACCACAACACATGATATACGTGGTTCACCCCCAGCCTGGGGCTACATCCACCAACTCTTCTCTTCTTTATTATCTTCTGTTAATATTCTACATGCACAGATCCATAAGGTCCTACTCTGCATAGGACAAGAGATCTGTGCGCACCTCGCCAGATCCTCCTTCCCCGAGCTAGGTTACAACACAAAGCCTTTACACAGTCTCTTACATTCACTTACACTTAGCCTTGCGAGTCTCACACAGTATGCACAAATCATTTACAACTACCACTTACACTTAGCATATTGGCCTTCACTTGCCCTTAGCACCTAACATCACACCCCTTACTTACATCGCCTAGATTTCTATTTATACATTACAAAAGGGCCTAAACATGGGTAAACCCATGGGCCGACATATCCATACCCGTTACATAAGCCCCAAACCCAAAAAACCCTAAACAGGGGGCCGAGATCCTGTGATATCCTCTTCGACTTGCGCTCTGCCTTCAACATCCTGTCGAAGTCCCAAAATAGGTCAAACCTGACCAAGGATATCCAAAACTTGGTCAAGGGCCAACAAGCCCCCAACACTCACCCGTGACTTGTCCCGAGTCACTCTGATATGGGTAGCTCTGCCTTAAAATCCTTGAGCCTGGCTCGAGCTGCTTCGACCTGCTGCTTCGCCAAGGTCTCCTGCTCAACGAACTCTTGAATAACTACCTTGTTCACATGTACCTCTAAGCGTTGTTCTACTGAAGTGACTACTTGTTCCAGCTCTGCTCCTCGACCTTCAATATCCTCAAATAGTTGGCAAGCTTCATCCTGGGCTGGTTGGAGCCTCTGAGTCACTTCCATAACTTTTCTCTGGATGGTGTGGACCTGTTGTTGAGCAATGCGCTGTTCCTGGGATCTTTTCATTCTTTCAACTACTAACAGGAGTTTCAACTATGCCTGTATTGTCGCTGCTTGTTGCTTTTCCTCCTGGAGCTGTGACTCTAGTGTCTTCAGTTCAGGGTCCTCAGTAAGTCACTCATAAGTCTGCACACTTCTATTTCTAAGTTGTTTGCATTCCAAAGCTAATTCTCTGATCCTCTCAACTGCTCTTTGAGCAATGGTTTCTCTTTGGTATTGCACATCCTGCAGAGTACTTGGTACTGTTTGTAGCTCTAGATCTTCTATTCTCTGTTGAAGCTGTTGGATGGATTCAACAAGTTGCACTACTTGATGCTCCACTAGGTCTTCCTCCTTTTTCTCTAAGCTCGTCACAGAGAGAAATGCTCTGCTGACTGCTTCTTTTATTCCAACCTGCTCCATGAGAAACTATTCTTTCTCATGCTAAATCTGCGCTTTCTCCTCTTCAAACTTTGCTTGGAGATCATCCTTCTCCTGCTGTGCAAATTGACGTTGCTCTATCACTTCCTCTTGGGATTGATTTTGGGCCACTATGGCATGTTATGTTTCTTCATGTGCACGACGAAGGTGAGCTTCGGTCGCATCGACTATTCTACGAAGTTGGGTAGGCTCATCTCCCAACTCTGTTTCTTTTGATGGCGAGGGCACAGTGGACACTGTGCGGCTGGAGTGAAGGGCCTAATATACCCCTCACAACTCTGCTTCAAGCCTTTCGCACATGGTTTCTTTCTTAGCTTCATTTCTCTGCAAAATATCTTCCGATGCGTCGGATACAGATGCGATGATGAAGTCGAAGTCATTGAGCATGAGCACAGTTTGCAGCTTGGTATTACTAGCTTTTGACTTCTTCCGCAAAGTGGGTTTCAGGGGAGAAACCTTTCTTTTGTGAGATGGATCTGCATCATCAGGGGGATTATGTGGCGGTGTTACTTCGCCTTTCTTTTGTTGATCTTCTTTTCCATTGTTCTATTCCTTGTCTACTTCGTCATCACCTCCTCCTCCAAGTAATTATGAAGCAGTTTCTTCTGATGCACTGCTAAGCTACTGGACCTCTTCTGTCTTTTTCCTTCTACTAGTTCCAGGTGTATCATGCCCTTCATGAGTGATCACCGGGCTTCCTATTAGTTTGGGACCAGACAGTTCTGGGGGGTCAATAGGGATAAGGAGCTTTGAAGGCCATTCCTTAGTTATTTCTTCTAGGTCCTCCTCTGTGAGTTTGTAATAACTCTGTAGTACTTCTTAGTGTCCGTTCATCTCTGCGAGAAGTGATGTAGATAAAATGTTCGTCCATGTGGAAACTGACAGATGGCCTAAACCTATGCAGGGTGTTCGGCATTATACGAGGGACAGCCTCAATAGCCCTCTTTAGCTGCAGGTAGTAGGTGTGTAACACTGCGTTTGACTACCATTGTTTTCCCATATTGCTCGAATACCAGAGTGAAGTGAACTTAGTGGATAATGGTTCAGATGGCTCTAGTTTAGGGAAGGTCACACCTTCTAACATCTCCCAAGCTATGAACGTGATGAGGATCAGTAGCCAACTAAAATGGAACTCATAGCCCTGATCTCGAGCTTCGTTGTAGTCTTGGTCTAATTGGTTCACTAAGTACTTTGCCCAGTTCCTCTGTAGCCCCTCCATACATTTCCCCACAAGTTCAACAACAAACCATGTGACCTACGTGGGTCTATTCTTCAGGAATAACTTTTCAGCAATCAACTGGCAAGAAAGGCACACTGCACCATTCTGAATAGAGGCTACCTTGTAGCCTTGCTTCCCCTTCTCCACATCACCATATGTATATTTAATCTTCTGCGCCAGGGCGCAGTCTACAACCTTCCCTAGGTAAAAGTCTTGCGGGTCTGGTCCCTGCATGCTCAATTCGGTGATCCGATGGATCAACGTCGGGTCAACGGTGATGAGTCTGTCTAGCCACAAATAACCACCATGGAAGCTCGACAGCAGGAGCTTAACACACACGTTAACCTCCTGGTGTCTTCCAAAATGGGATATTTTCATTATGTTCAGAATAGTGGACTGCGCGAGGTCCATAGTCCATGGTTGGGGGGTTATCCTCAAAATTTTCCCCTTTGTTCTAGTCAAATACCTATGAGGTGCGAGCATGCTGAAGTTCTTGTGATCCCCTAGGTTAAAGTCATTGTTCTTTAGTGTCACGATCTTATCTAGATGAGGCTTTCCTGTGCGTATCCCCTTCAGGAGGTACGCAGTAACCAAGGTGTAGTCAAAGTTCCTGGGGATACTATCACGATTCACTGTGTGTCCAGAGGCAGGATGTAGTTAGGCAGGATGGATGGGATTAACTTTGCATTTTCCAAGTCATCTCGATGTTTGGTTATTTTATTGGCTGTAGCTCAGGATGGTCAATATCCGCGAGCAGTCGACAGGGAGGCTTGCACTCCTCTGGTCGATGAATCTTGAATTCTGACGGACATCACCTTCTCAGCCATAAGTTCGATGATAACTTATTCGACAAATTTTTTTGCGGCGTTGAGTTTATCTGACATGCATGCTCGAGATCGGATAACTCAGGTTGATAATCAAATGCTCGATGCAATGGAACAAGTAGCAAAATCTCAATAAACACAACGCGACAACAATGATTTCTCTTGTTGGCTTGGATACAATTCGCGAAAGTGTTCTCGGTGCAACAGTTGACGGAATAAGTAGACAACGATGTAACAGATCCCTGCAACGGACAAGAGGCCTTCATCAATGCAGTTTTTTTCGTTACGGTGTGGTCCCAACAGTTCGAGGGTGAGCTTTCTGATCATAACTGTTGTTCTAACCATTCAAGAACGTTAATCTAATGGTTATAATGCATCCAACGGTCATATCGTTTACCATGGCGAAGTGCCAATCTGAGTTGTTCTAATATTCCGATGAAGTTCAAATTCTAGAGACCTTCCTTCTGCAAAGTCTTCTTTGGAACTTCCTGTAATTTCTCTAACTTTTCTTTCTTCTTGCTGAGATTTCTATCCTTCTTCCTTGTTATCTGTGTCTCGATATTCCTCTTTCCATTTTGATTCTTATCTCCACTTGGCATAGTAACTTCGCGTTGGTGATGGTCTTTACTAGGGTTCAAGGGAAATACTTCTTCTCTGTCTGGGGTAGGTGCTCTACTCTCTTGTACAGACAGGTGTTTCAAATATGCTTGTGTTCTTTCAACTTCGATATCCATATTTTTGGTCCTTAGTAGCTTCGACTGCTTTTCTTGTTCTTCCAGTAAGTGCGCTATTCTCTTAGCCACGAAGTCCCTTAGTTCTTGCTTTTTCTATTCTAGAGCTTCCTCTTCTTTTCTCTGGGTCCGATCCTTCTCAATCTAGGTTTTTCCTAGTAACATCGCAAATGGGGCATTGTTCTCAATAAATTTAACAACCACAAATTCTTCTTCTGTCGAAGTGCCATGAGTACTCATAGATGTCTGGGTAAGTCTCCCACATAGGTTTATCAACTTTCCTCTAAATAATCCTATTCCTCCCAATAAAGGAATCATAACAGGCTTTCCTAAAATTTCCCAAGTTCTTTTTGTCATAATATTCACTTATGTTTCCTCATCCAGGACACAGTCTATGTCGAAGTGTTCTATTCTTGTTTCTACGCACTCTTTCTCTTTGAAGATCTCTGATAAGTTGATATCTCTATGGTCATTTCGGGTTTCTTTCATTTGTAGTAATACAATCTCTGATTCTTTCTGGGGTTCTACCATGGTCTCAGTTTCTTGGCCTTCCTCAGGGTTTTCTTGTCTCATATTCATTCTTTCAACCTTAGCAATCATTCTAAGGAAATCCAAAACTTCATGGTCCATAGATTTACAAAAACGATAACTAGGTATTCTACCAAGACATGCCTTAGCAAGATGTCCCGATCTTCTGCAACTGTAACAAAGAGTTAATCCTCTCTTTCTCTTAAATGATCCCCAACCTTTCTTGTACTTCGCACTAGGATCATGGTGGCTAACCTACAGAAAATTCTTCCTAGGATCTTGCATCCATTTGTTAATCCAAGCATTATTTCTATGCATAGGAATATTGTATCTTTCATTATTTCTATCAGATCTACTCATATCAAACCTTCTTTCTTTTAATTATGCCCTAGTTTTTAGACTAGGACAAAATTTATCAAACATACCTAGATCCATACTTTTGAAACAAAATTTTCCACTTATCTTATCTTTAACAAAGCACAAAGATTTCAGATCTTATCTCTTTAATCAAAACATTTCACTGATCTTAACTCTAACAGAGCGTAAAGCTTTCAAATATTAACTCTTTTCTTCATATCTGCCTCCTTGCTTCACAAGTCAAGTAGAATACTGCACACTTAAAGCAATAGATCTATGCACATAGCTTTCTTTCTTTTCTTCAGTTCCCAACAATCATAGTTTCAAGTCCCGACAATAGAACCATTTGTTGGCATAGGGGAAGACCCAGGGTTCAACGCTTTAACAACGCACCAACAAAACCCTAACTACCGTCCCTTTCAGAAACACTTGCGAAGAAGATGAAGTCTCACCCGAGGTAGAGGAAGGGGTGGTTCCAGGACTCTAGTGTCTGGAACCTTAGCTGGGACACATATCTGTGATTACAACACCTTAACAGAGCACTTAGCGGTTGTTATTCATTAGTACTTAGCCTTGATATACAGCACAGATAAATCCTAATTACAGTGCAACACAGTATTCGACAAGATTCAACACATTCAAGCACTAAGAACATCAACATAGATCAGATCTAGCATCTTATTCACATCATTAGGCACTAAGTTATCATATTCATCTAATCATACATCATTTCACTAAGCACTAATCATATGAACCATAAAAAAACCATAATTCACAAAGAAACCACAACATAGGATATACGTGGTTCACCCCTAGCTTGGGGCTACGTCCACCAACTCTTCTCTTCTTTATTATCTTCTATCAATCTTCGACATGCACAGAGCCATAAGGTCCTACTCTGCATAGGATAGGAGATCTGCATGCACCTTGCCAGATCCTCCTTCCCCGAGATAGGTTACAACACAAATCCTTTACACAGTCACTTGCACTTACCCTTTCAAGTCTCACACAGTATGCACAAAGCATTTACAACTACCACTTGCACTTAGCATATTGGCCTTCACTTGCCCTTAGCACCTAGCATCACACCCCTTACTTAGATCACCTAGCTTTCTATTTATACATTACAAAAGGGCCTAAACATGGGTAAACCCATGGGCCAACATCCCCATACCCGTTACATGAGCCCAAAACCCAAAAAACCCTAAATAAGGGGCCAAGATCTCGCAATCTCTTCTTCAACTTGCACTTTGCCTTCGACAACTTGTCGAAGTCCCAAAATAGGTCAAAACTAACCAAGGATCTCCAAAACTTGGTCAAGGGCCAACAAATGCATAATTGAATTATGTCATTTCCCTCTGTTTTACCTCCCATTGTCCACTTTGCATACAGTATAAGACCTACACCTTTGGGCTTTGATAATTGTTTTAGCATAAGTTATTTTGGTAGTATGTTGTATGATGAATTTTAAATCAATTTTTACTGGGAAATTATAGCCTTGAACCTTTTGCATTTACATCAATTTCACATTTTACATATTGTATTTATTAGAACCTATAAGTATTTATAAGTGCATGATAGGATTATAATATCACCTTCTGATTTCTCTAAATTTGGCTCTATTATGTATAGATGTAGTAGATTATAGAGTGATAGTATTACTAACTTTTAATTGTCTTTGTATTATATGAAATATATTTGGACCACTTCAACCTTCAGGAGGGTCACAAAGGCTAACAAGTGATGATACTCTAGCCTATCTCAAAGAAATTAAAGAAATATTTAAAGATAGGAGGGAGAAGTATGATGAGTTTCTTGAAGTAATGAAGGATTTCAAGGAAAAAAGGTTCACAATTGATATTAGTATTGATTATATTTAGCTATTCATTATTTATTTGAGATGGATTTGCATTTAGCTAACAATTTTAATTGATGTTTTGTGTTTTGACTTGGTTTCAGAATGATGAACATGTATACAAAACTTTCCTAGAAATTTTAAATATGTATTGGAAGGGAAACAAGTCAACTAGTGAAGTATATCAAGAAGTACACCATATCTTGCACCATTATCTTGAAATTTTATGCAAAGACATATAAAGATTTTTTTTTGTTTGCTAGCATGTCTGTTACCTACGGGACTAGCCTGTGGTCTAAGAAACCACGACCCAGGGGTATCTAAGCCATCAAAATCACCCAGGGATTGCACCTAGTCTAGGCCACACCAACCCTTAGCAGGTATAGATTTTTTGGTTGTCTCCTCCCTACTACCGTGAGTTTCGAACCTTAGCCACCTTACAGAACGAAATCCTTGAAATCCAATCGCGCTAGTGGGGTTTGACGCAAAGACATACAAAGTTAATTTAAGCCTCGAGTTGTATTTTCCTTTACTTATTAAGTCTAAAACTCTTGTTATCCCTATTGAATGAAAATATATTGTAATAGGTTGGAAGTCAAAATATTTTGATTTTTTTTTAAAGTTGTCAATAATACAACAATTTTCCAGTTCAACTTTAGAATCGATAAAATCTCAATTTTTAATTATTTTAAAAATTAATTATTTTCCACTTCAAGTTTTTAATCGAGAAAACCTCAAATTTTAATTATTTAAAAAAAATGATTCTCTACCATTTGATTAGTTACAACTGTGCCATAAATTTGATATGACTAATTTTCATGTTATTACCATCAGGTGGAAAAATGAAAAAAAAAAATATCCATCTCATGTTTGTAATATGCACCACGTTTTAAGCTTCCTTAAATGCTATAAGTGATGTAGAGTTATATAATTTGATTAATAAAAAAAATTCATCATAGAAAATAATATGTATTTTCACCTAGTGAAATATGAGTTATTTTAGAGATACCTCTGTGAGAAGATGTGCTTTTTTGTTTGTTTTCTAGCATGTTTGTGACTTGCGAGACGAGCTTGTGGTTGAGAAACCATGAATCATGGGCATCTTAGCCGTCAAAATCACTCGGGGATCTCACCCGACCTGGGCCACACCAACCCTCATCATGGCTATATTGTTTGGTGTCTCCTCTCAATAGTGGCGGGTTTTGAATCTAGGTCGCCATGCAGAGCGAGGCCCATCGAAAACGATCACTCTTTTAGGATTTGAACTTTGAGAAGATATGTAAACACAATTATTCATTTGATTTTATAATGTTTTGTTGCTAGTCCTACAAAATTAACAATTCCACACCCTGCTTGTACAACCTCTCTAACTTACCTCTTTCAATGAATAATACCTTCCTCTTTCATTCAACAATATATATGATATTGAAAACAAACATAATTATTAAACTTGGTATACATTTTCCTTCCTATACAATTCTTTGTCTCAGCTCCAACCCTTCTGGGCCTATGGGGTAGTTTGATGTAATTGTCAACTCGTATGTTGTGTTACTCTATTTGTAATATACATAAAGTATATTACCCATATGTAATAATGTATAAATAATTTTGTACTAAGTAGTCATACTAATCATTATTATATATTTATTATATTGTAAATAATGATAGTCATACATTTTCCCAAAGGACACGACTCATCATCCCTACATGTATTTATCTGCACGTCATTGTATCTTATGAAATATCAATAAATAATAAATAATAATTATTGATCCCTTGTGCAATATATGGATTCATCCTTGTTATTATGGATGCTAAGGTGAAGTGACCAATAGGTTTTCTTCAAGTGGTATTAGAGTGCTCTTTTCACTGGTCTATGGTCAAGTACATTTTTTTTTTCGGTTGTTCCCTTGATCTTCGATTAAATTTATTTTGCTAGTGACATTTAACAAAGAAGAAGAAGAATAAGAAGAAGTTGTGCAACTAATTTCCATGATTGAGTGGGCCTAGTGGTTAGGAACATGTGTTTCCTCTTAATAGGTCACATGCTTAAATATAGAGGGGGGTTAGGGTATGTACACCTCTATAGAATTTAGCAGTCAAATAGTTGCG
>JZKD02S2018733.1:177124-190988 GCA_000966675.3 Picea glauca | reverse complement strand
GAGAAAGAAGAAAGGTTGTGTTGCAGAGCATCGTGGACTAGCTCGGAGGTGGCTAGTGGTAAATCCGTTCGGAGTGACTGAGCCTACGGTTGGGTGGAAATGGGCATCCCTTGCAGTAGTCGCTTCATGTTGACTGGTTCTGATAAGTCTTTTCCCTGCTTCAATTGTTGAATTAGAATGATGACTAATTTCTTGGTCTTATATATATGTATATGATTTCTTGGTCTTAGATACACACACACACACACACACACACACACATGCATTCATAAACACATTCTATGTGAAATGGTTATGTTATGCGTATGCTTCCATCCCCTTGTGAACTCATACTTCTCACTGATAGACTATATGCCCAGCTTAACTCTAGAGGCTTTCTGGCGCATAAGACGTTTCACGGTCGAGATAGAAGATATTTGGCCGACTTGAAACTACCCATCTGAAGAGGTTACCTCTGCTAGACCCCCTTGTCATGCAATTTACCAGACCCAAGTCTCTAACCCATTCAGAGTAAAGCTCAGGAAAATGGTAATGCGAAGGTCTCAAAAGGGAAGATATTTTCTTGTCTAAAAGACGAACGAATGAGATATGTTCGGAGGAAACCAAGGGTTTTCATGGCCATTGGCCATGGGAAAGAGCACAGGAGTTAACCCCTGAACCCATCCGAACCATGAGTCAGAGTTTTCACATTGGGAGAATCGCGCGTTGGTGCGACTAAACCCTCCGAAACCTGAATTCGCAACGTGATCTGGACCGCAGATCCAAGGATCTACTGGGACCCACCTCAACCTTCGAATCGGTGATATCAGAGTTCTCACATTGGGAGAATTCATGCGTTGGTGCAACTAAACCTATGAAAACTGAAGTCGTGATGTGATCTGGACCGTAGATCCAAGGATCTATCGGGACCCACCTCAACCGTCGGATCAGCGAGATCGGAGTTCTCATAATGGGAGAATCGTGCATTGCTGTGACTAAACCTCTGAAACTCGAAGTTGCGATGTGATATGAATCGTAGATCCAAGGATCTTCCGGGACCTGCCTTGACCGTTGGATCTACGAGTTTAGAGTTCGCGCATCGGGGATATTGTGTGTTAAAGTGCTCCCAAGTCTTCCGAAGCCGAAGTCGTGAAGTGACCTGGACCATGGATCTATGGATCCTATGGGACTCCCCTCAACTGTCCGATCCATGAGATTTGAGTTCGTGTTTCGGGAGGATTGTGAGTTAAAGTGGCCATGAACCCCGAATGCCGAAACTTCCCTAAGCTAATGGGTTAGACGGTGATTATGCCATATATTGTAAAGGTTGATGATTGGACCTTCCCCCTCAGGGTAAGATCCTAGAGATGACTCGAGACGATATAGTTGGAGGGAAAACAAAAACGTAAATTTATTATTCCCCGCCTTACTATAAAAGGGTATTTAAGGGGGGCGGGTGTGTTACAAATTGGTATCAGATCATGGTTACAACACTCGACCTGTTTGGGCTCATGAACGAGCTTCGTAAAAACTACATTAAAGGGGTGACACCCTACCCTACTCCCTTCCTAAAAAGTCTGGTTAAATCATTATTATAGAAAAGAATGACTATGTATTGTCGTGTGTGTATTTATTTAAGAAATATGGATTATGTGTTGGTTATGAACTAATATAATGTTAGCTAATAACAAGTGTTTTATTTGCACTTAAGCAGTTGATAAACCGCAGAAAACTGCAATCATATAGAATGGTGACGCACCACGAAGTGGGGGATGGCTCCCATAATAGAGACAAAGAGTCCGAAGAGGGGAGGGTGGTACAGACCCCTCCGGACCTCGTTGATACTGTGAGGAGTCTCATGGCTAAATTACAGAGCTGCAAGGTTGACAACGAGAGATTGATAAAAGAGAAAGAGAAGCAAACGAAAATTATTACAGTCTTGCTGCAGAGTTTATCCGAAATACAGAGACAAATACAGCATGGACCTGACACTAGTCATGTGGACTGACAACAAACAAAGAGGAGTCGAAGTCCACCTGAGATATAGAAACGTGGTCCTTTAAGTGTCCACATTGGAAGGAGTACCTCGAGAAAGGTCCAACCTGGAGACAGGGGACAAGCATTGGATGAATCCTCTGGGAAGGAAACTAGTGATTCAAAGGGATCTTCTAGTAGAAATAGTTCACACTCTCAAAGGAAAAGGAAGAAATTAAAGGATTCCAAAATTCATAATCTCAAAAAATTCAGGAAGGCCAAACCACCCTCTTTCGACGGTGAGATTAAAAAACGAAAGGAGGCAGAGGCCTGGCTACTTGGACTAAAGAATTATTTTAGAGTCCACGATTTCTCTAAAAACTTGAAGGCCCGAGTAGACACTTTCAACCTAAATGGGAAGGATTCCATTTGGTGGGAACACCTTAAGAATGTGAAGGGAATCCATGAAGAGGACCTACCCTGGAAACTGTAAATTTTCAGACCCCAACCCAGTTTCAATCTCACTGATTTTTCAGCCAATGTTAAATGCCCAAACTCAGTTTTATATCAACATATAAAAACTTAGCAAAAAATAAACTTCATAAATGAAACATGTGGATTATGAACATGATTTATAATGAAGAAATAAAATATCAATATCATATAAAAACTCATAAAATATAGACACATATATTTTCGGTCTAACTTTGACCCTGGAAAAACCCACAAGGGGAAAACCAGTGAGAGAGGGATATTTTTATTATTTAGGAGCTTCAGATAATTCTGTTACAACATATTCATCTTCAGAAATTTAAATGACAAACTTATCTCGACAACCATGGAAAATCTTCACACAAGAAAATGAGCCAAACTCCTCAAAATTCTTCCCAGAATTTTCTGCAATAAATTGTAGGTCTGTTCCTCGATTTATGTGTCTCCAAACTGTTGTACGATCACCTTGAAATTCATGCCAATTTCCTCAACCCAAAATAGTGCAATAAATGTTGTACAACGACCTTGG
Source organism: Picea glauca (assembly GCA_000966675.3). Lineage (NCBI taxonomy): Eukaryota > Viridiplantae > Streptophyta > Pinopsida > Pinales > Pinaceae > Picea > Picea glauca. Next base: position 188,014 of record JZKD02S2018733.1, on the reverse strand, counting down.
GAAATGTGCCAAAACTTCCAAAAAACAACACAATTCCTTCTCCTCGAAATATGTTCCAAAATAGCAGTTGTACGACCATACAGAATCTGTGCAGTACAGACTGTACTTTCTACCTCAGTTTTCGTGCCCTTTTCCTGCTATACAAAATTCGAAAATTCGTACAGTACGACCTTTTCTGTTGGATTGTACCTTGCCTCGATTTCTGTGCCTACTCTTCTTGTTGTACGACTTTCTCAATCTGTATAGTATGTCATGCCTTCAATGTTGTCCTTGCTACCTCGATTTATGTGCTAGTTTGTTGCCTTGGTATGCATGCCCTAGATCTCGAAAATGGCTGCTCTCTTGCTACTCGAAAATGATCTCTCTCTTTCTCTCTCAACAATGAACCAACTAACCCAAGAATGGGTGCACCCCTCTACCCTAATCAACCTCATGAGGGAAGGTGAGGAGTTTTCTAATCCAATGGTTGAGATTAGATTAGATGTGTGGCTGAGATTTGATGTCTCTTCACTCATCCTCACTTTAGTCATAAAGTCACCTTTTAATTTGCATCTCACAAATTAAATGACTAGGGCCAACATTAGGCACTTTCTCACCCCTTAGGCACCTAGGGATGATAAACACTTGCCTTGGTACTTTATTTAATTAAAAAATTTAACACTCCCTCATGCCGAGGAAAGTGTTACTCACCACTCCAAGCTTGTCCCTGAAAAATACAAACTTGCCTCTGCCCAATCTCTTGGTGAGTATGTCTGCAACCTTCTCCTCTATAGATATGTATTATAGCTCCACAACTCCTCTCTAAACATAGTCACGGATGAAGTGATAACGAATCTCGATATGCTTAGACTGGTCATGAAAAACTGGATTCTCTGAGAGTTTAATGCAACTCTGATTATCACAGTAAATCACAGTAGGCCTCAACTGCATACTGAACAATCCCAACAACATCTTGTGAAGCCAAAGTGTCTGACAACTGACCTGACTGGCTGCCATATACTCAGCCTCTACAGAAATCAAAGCCACTGACTTTTGTTTTCGACTGAACCAAGACACAACTATTGATCCCAATCCAAAACAACACCCTGAAGTGCTTTTCCTGTCACTGACATATCCTGCCCAATCCGAGTCTGTATAGCCAACCAGATGAACTCTATCTCCTCTCTGATAGTCAAAACCATAATCTACCATACCACAAAGATACCTGAGCTCATGTTTTGTTGCCACCCAGTGCACTCTCCTAGGCTCCACCATGAACTGACTGAGAGTGTTGGTAGAAAAACAAATATCTGGCCTGGTATTGACCAAATACATCAATGACCCGATCAACTGACGATACAAAGTGGAATCCACCAAATGTGACTCAGAAGCATGAAGCTTCTTCTAGTTGGTAATCATGGGAGTGGTCATGGGCCTGCTATCTCCCATTTGAAATCTGTTTAGAATGTCACACATATACTTCCCCTATCCCAAGAAGATGTGTCCAGGCTCCTACCAAACCTCCAATCCCAAAAAGTAATGCATCAGTCCAATGTCAGTCATCTCGAACTTTGAAGCAAGGCTCTCCTTCCAGCTACTGATGAGTCTCTCTGGAAAATATCATTCACATATAGCAGAAGAATGAGAGGATCCTCTCCAACCACAATGAAGCATAGGTTGGGATCCACCTCACTCTTCTCAAAACCCAACTGCTGCAATAGGCATCTATCCTTGAATACTAAGCTCTAGGAGCTTGTTTCATCCCATACAATGCCTTCTTCAGTCTACACACATGAGACTCTCTCCCATGCACCTCAAATCCCAATGGTTTCTCAATATACACCTCCTCCTCAATAAGACCATTCAAAAATGTGGTCTTCACATCCATCTGGTGGATCTTCCAACCCATCTCTGTTGCAATGGAGATCACTGCCCTGATCGAAGTGTATCTAGCAATCGACACAAAACTCTCATCATAGTCGACTCCCTCAACCTGTAAAAACCCCCGAGCCACAAAGAGAGCTATGTACTTCTCAATGTTTCCATCTGCAACATGATTTAGTTTATAGAGCCACCTGGAAGTCACCACTGACTTCCCCTCAGGTCTAGGAACAACTTCCCAGACATCGTTCTTCATGATGGAATTGTACTCTTCCATCATGGCATCTCTCCATACCTGTCTACCAGTGGCCTCCTCAAAAGTGGAAGGTTGATACTCCTGAATACTGCTCACCCTTGCAATGTAGCTGCAAAATCTCTCGAGAGGTTTACTCTCCCTCACTGCCTGTCTGGGATTCCCCACTGAACCTTGTGCCTCCCTCAAAGTGTCATGAACACACTTGAGCTTCCTCCTCTCTGAAGTAGTGTCCTATGGAGGGGACTCTCCCTTCTCAACCCCATCTTCTGAAAACAATGATCCTAAAGTAGACTCTGAAGTACCTGATCCTGAAACCTGTGGACCAGTAGCCTGTGAACCTAAATCCTGTGGCCCTGTCACCTATGAACCTATCATCCCCAAAATTGGTTGCCCCAAACTCTGTGTCACTGTAGTCTGTTGCGAACTCACCTGAATCTGTGGTGAAGACTGCTCACCCTTCTATATCCCTCTAGACTTCCTAAAGGCTTTGTCCTCCTCAAATCTGACATCCCTCCTCAAGACAGTCTTCCCCAAGGAAGGAAGATATATACAGAAATCCTTTGAAGTCTCATTGTACCCAACAAAGATCCCTCTCTCTATTGTGGTCTCCAGCTTTGTCCTCTTCTCAGAAGGGACATATGAAAATGTGATGCACCCAAAAATACGAAGGTTCCCCACCTCAGGCTTCTTCCCAGAGAAATCCTCCTCAGGAGTCATGCTCCCCACAACCTTGTGAGGAATCCTTTTCTGCAAATAAAATATAGTGTAGCATGCCTTAGCCCATAGAAATGGTGGCATCCCCTGATCATGTAACATGGCTCTCGCAACCCCAACAATGGCCCTGTTCTTCCTCTCTGCAACCCCATTCTGTTGCAAGTTGTAAGGAACAGTCAACTCCCTCCTGATGCCCTCTCCTGCATAGAAGTCCATGAAATCCTTGGAGGTATACTCACCCCCATTGTCCGATCTCGGGACTTTGATTTTCTTTCCCGTCTGGTTCTCCACAAGATCTTTGAACTCTTGGAACCGATTGAAGAACTGTCCTTTGGTCTTCATGAAGAAAATCCAGGACTTCTAAGAGAATTCATCAATGAATACAACATAGTATACGGATCCAGTAAACAATGCTGAAGACATCGGGCCACATACATATGAATGTATAAGATCAAGTATCCTTGCTTCTCTACTGTCACTGCTTGGAAAAGCAGTCTTGGTGTACTTTCCCAAAGCACATCCCTTGCACAACTCATGGTGCTCTGAGCTGAAATATGAAACTCCCGTCACCATCTCCCTCAAAACTCTCAAAGCCCCATGGTGAAAATGTGCCATCCTCCTGTGCCATAGCTCACATAGGTCACTGCTGCTGCTGGTAGTATGAATCAATGCTCTCACTGGCTGGAACAAAAACTTGTACAACCTCTCATGTCTAGTACCAATCACTTTGGTCGAAGTGATGCTAGACCCTCTAGGGAAAATAATCACCTACCCATCATGGAACAAGACCTCATAGCAATAGTAGAAACTGACACTAAATTCTTCTTCAAGCCCAGAACATATAGAACCTCTGTCAAATTCATGGGAGGCAAATACTCCCTCTGAAATGATACGGTCCCACAATCAACCACCTTGACCTCCCGGTCATCTCCAAGCACTACCTCTGCATATCCACACTGTGTAAGATCTGTCAAGTGCTCATGAACCGTTGTCATATGGCGAGAGGCACCACTGTCAATATACCAAGTATCTGAAGTAGTGGTCCTCCAGGATAGACACACAATCAAGGAAAATTCCCTGTCAAACTTGGTGGAAAACTCTTCCACCTCTGTTGAAGTTGTTGTTTGTTTCTTCATCTTTTTCGGACACTGACCTGCATAATGCCAAAACTTATGGCATGCAAAGCACTTGAATTTTCTCATGTATTTCGTCCCTTCACCCTTGGGCTTGTGTCCTCCCTTTGGAATCTTTTTGAACTTCTTCTTGCTAGTGGTACCAAGAGCCAGATTCTCCTCCTCATGACATGTAGATGAACTGCCATGTACATAACCTCTCCAGGTCTCCTCCTAAACAAAGTCATCCCAAAGACGTTCCCAACCGGGAAGCTTCTCCCTAGAAACAATGCCCTCCAGAAAAACAACCCATTGTTTGGAAACTCCATTCAATGTTGTTCTCACAAGATCACTGTCAACTATGGATTCCCCCACAGCTCCAAGCTCATCCCTCACCTGTGTCAATCTAGTAAGGTATGTGACCATATTTTCAGCCTTTCTCATTTTTATGCTCTTTAGTTTTTCCCTCAAAACCATTTTCCGGTTTTCATTTCTACTCTGGTACAATTTAGTCAAAGACTCCCATATCTCATAGGCATGTGTCTTCCCCATCAAGTGAGGAATCAAATGATCCTTGATGGCATCAAGAATAAATCTCTTAGCCTTGATACTCTTCTTAGTGTAGGCTGCAAGAAGAGTAGCATCATTAGGTACCACAATAGGATGAGTAGTGGCATTTTCCACAATGTCCCACAACTCGTTTTCTTGCAAGAGAAAGATCATCCTCTCCTTCCAAGAACCAAAATTTGTTGCCCCATCAAGTCTACCTTCAACTCTCAAATCAGTAGTCATTGACCCTTTTCTGCTGAAAATAATAAATTCAAAATTCTTCCCTGTGAAGTGACTGTTGCCCCAACTTTATGACTGCTGAAATTTTTGCTTCCCTTCAACTCAGCTCTGATACCATGTAAATTATCAGACCCCAACCCAGTTTCAGTCTTGTTGATTTTTCAGCCAATGTTGAATGCCCAAACTCAGTTTTATATCAGCATATAAAAACTTAGTAGAAAATAAACTTCAGAAAGGAAACATGAGGATTCTGAACATCGTTTATAACGCAGAAATAAAATATTAGCAACATATAAAAACTCAAAAAATATAGACACAGATATTTTCAGTCTAACTTTGACCCTGGAAAAACCCACAAGGGGAAAACCAGTGAGAGAGGGAGATTTTTATTATTTAGGAGCTTTAGAGAATTTTGTTACATCATATTCATCTTCAGAAATTTAAATGACAAACTTATCTCGGCAACCGTGCCTAATCTTCACACAGGAAAATGAGCCAAACTCCTCAAAATTCTTCCCAGAATTTTCTGCAATAAATTGCAGGTCTGCTCCTCGATTTCTGTGCCTCCAAACTATTGTACGGTCACCTTGAAATTCATGCCAACTGCCTCATCCCAAAACAGTGCAATAAATGTTGTACGATGGCCTTGGGAAATGTGCCAAAACTTCCAAAAAACAACACAGATCCTTCTCCTCGAAATATGTGCCAAAATAATAGTCGTATGGACCATACAGAATCCGTATAGTATGGACTGCACTTTCTGCCTTGGTTTTCGTGCCCTTTTTTCCTGTTGTACAGAATTCAAAAATCCATATAGTACGGCCTTTTTTGCTGGACTATACCTTGCCTCGATTTCTGTGCCTACTCTTCTTGTTGTACGACCTACTCAATCCGTACAATATGACCTGCCTTCAATGTTTCCCTTTCTGCCTCAATTTTTGTGCTAGTTTTCTGCCTTGGGATGCATGCCCTATCTCTCAGAAATGGCTGCTCTCTTGTTGCTCGAAAATGCTCTCTCTCTTTCTCTCTCAACAATGAACCAACTAACCCAAGAATGGGTGCACCCCTCTACCCTAATCGACCTCATGAGGGAATGTGACAATTTTTCTAATCCAATGGTTGATATTAGATTATATATGTGGCTAAGATTTGATGTCTCTTCACTCACCCTCACTTTAGTCATAAAGTCACCTTTTAATTTGCATCTCACAAATTAAATGACTAGGGCCCACATTAGGCACTTTCTCACCCCTTAGGCACCTAGGGATGAGAAACACTTGCCTTGGTACTTTATTTAATTAAAAAATTTAACAGAAATAGTTTGAGAAACACTTCAGGAAGAAGTATCTGTCAGAAAAATATTTCGAAGAGAAGGCTAAAGAGTTCTATGAACTCAAGCTGGGACAACTCACCATAGAGGAATATGTCAACATATTCCTTGAGTTGTTGAGGTATGTACCCTACATAAAATAAGAAAAGGAAAAGGTGCAATGATTCAACAGTGGGTTACCTGAGACCTACCATAACAAAATTGAGTTTGATGAGCCAAATACCCTAGAAGACACCATACGAAAGGTAAGATATTTTTATGAACAGTTTGGGCCTCAAACAGAACCTCGCGAGGGTTGGCAACAAAAGAATAGTTTAGGGTTCTAGAAAAAGGGGTTCAAATCCCAAAGATTTAAAAACTATAAGAAGGATTCAAGGATGATATTTCCTACCCGAAGTGTACACCAACCAAATTTCCCCTCCCAGAGCGAAAATAAACCTTTTGGAGCAACCTCGGGAAAGACCAACAACCCAAAGAAAGAACCCTTGAAATGTTGGGGTTGTGGATAAGAACATCTATTGAGGGACTGTCTGCACCAAAAATAGAAAAAAAGGAGGGTTTACAATGTCCAGGAGACTACCACCGTCAATGACGTGGCCAGGAGTATGCCACAAGTTTATGCAGCCATGGATAATAAGCAAGCTGACCACCAAGCCTCAGTGGTGGAGATGGAAGGTATGATCGCCAACCATCTAGTATCTATTTTAATTTACCCTTGTTCAAATTTTAGTTATGTGGCCCCTCAGACTGTTGATAAGTGTAAACTAAAACCACATAGACATACTAAGCCATGGTTGGTACAATTAGCCAGTGGCACCAAAAGGAAAATAGCGGAGGTCATACCAGCTTGCCAATTCATTGTGGATGGATTGCCCACCCAAGATACCCTTAACGTACTACCCCTAGGATCGTATGACCTGTTGATTGGTATGGACTGGCTAGATGCATATAAAACTTAGTTGAAATTTTATCATAAAACCATAGAATGTGTAAATGAAGAGGGGAGAAGGATAACCCTCCGAGGGATCCAGAAACCTGTCTCGGTGAGACAAATATCAACCTTTCAAATGAAAAATTATTACAGAAAGGGATGTCCTCTATATGAAATACAGGTGTCAGAACATGTTGATTATGATAGACCAAGCCTAGAAGACCATCCCATACTAAGATACTATAGAGATGTGTTTCTAGAAGAGGTACCGAGTCTACCTCCGAGAAGGGACATTGACTTCTCAATAGAACTCGCACCAGGAGCAGTGTCAGTATCTAGGACACCCTATATGATGAGTACACCCAAGCTAGTTGAGCTCAAAATATAGCTAAAGGAAATGATGGACAAAGGATACATCTGCCCAGTGTGTCTCCATGGGGAGCACCAGTCCTGTTTGTAAAGAAGAAAGATGGTACACTCTGATTGTGCATAGATTATAGACAACTCAATAAGGTAACCATAAAGAACAAATAACCCTTACCCATAATCAATGATTTGTTTGATCAATTGGGGGCTGCTTCAATTTTCTCAAAGATTGACTTGAGATATGGGTACCATAAAGTCTGAATAAAGGATGAATACATCCACAAAACTACATTCAGGACAAGATATGGTCACTATGAATTTGTGGTAGTACTATTTGGATTAACCAATGCCCCTGCCACTTTTATGTGCTTGATGAACAATGTACTCAAAAAATTCCTAGACAAATGTGTATTGGTTTTTATTTATGATATCTTAATCTACTCCAGGAATAGAGAGGAACATGAGGAACATCTTAGACTTGTACTTCAAGTGCTAAGAGAGCATCAACTCTACACCAAATTTAGCAAGTGTGACTTTTTCTAGAAGCAAAAACATTACTTGGTCCATGTCATATCTGAATAAGGGGTAATCGTAGACCCTAAGAAAATCAGATCCATCATGGAATGGCCTACCCCAAAGGATTTTTTGGATATAACATCCTTTATGGGTTTAGTAGGATACTATAGGAGATTTATAAAAGGGTTTTCCAAGATTGGTTGTCCAATCACTGCCCTCTAGAGGAAGGGGGTTAAATTCATTTGGACATTGGAATGTGAAGAAAGGTTTTAGTCACTAAAACACCTTCTAACCCATGCGCCCATACTGAAGATCATCGATCCCAATAATGACTTCCTCATTTGCACAGATGCCTTCAAGGAAGGACTCGGAGGAGTCCTTATGCAAGAAGGAAGCATAGTTTGCTATGAATCCCAAAAATTGAATAAGCATGAATTCAACTATGTGACCCATGATCTAGAGTTAGCCACCATAGTGCATGCTTCGAAAATGTGGAGGCATTACCTCATGGGTAAGAAGTTTGTACTTATGACAAACCATTGTGGATTGAGCCACCTTTTTGACCAACCAAAACTCAATGCTAGACAAGCTAGGTGGATGGCCTTCCTTAGTGAGTTTGATTTCAAAATCAAACATATCAAAGGAAAGGAAAATAGGGTGGTCGATGCCCTTAGCAAAAGTATGAAAACAATTCACCTGCCAGTGGTGAGCACCTGTGAGACAAATGTAAGGGAAAAATTTAGGAATGCACAAGAAACATACTCATTCTTCCAGACCGTGACCTCGTACTTGGAATAAGAACCCATAGGGATAAAGTATGAAGGCTACCAGATGCTAGATGGAGGTTTGTTGACTTACCGAAACATGATATATATTCCAAGTTGTGACAACCTGAAGAGGTTCATAATGGATGAATTGCACAAGAGACCATACACCATCCATCCGAGCTATCATAAGATGGTCACGTCCACCAGGAAACAATTCTATTGGTCTGGATTGAAGAAAGACATGGCTAAGTATTTAGCTAAATGTCTAGAATGACAACAAGTTAAAGAATAACACCAACACCCAGCATGATTATTACAACCTCTACCAATTCAAGAATGGAAATGGGAGACCATCTCCATGGATTTCATCACTGGATTACCAACATCGGCCAGGCAGAATGACACCATGATGGTAGTGGTGGATAAATTGAGCAAGTCCTCTCATTTTATTCCCGTCAAATCGACTTGCAAGGAAATAGATATTGCCTACATATTCATGAGGGAGATATTTAGACTACATGGCATGCCTAAGGAGATCGTGTCTGACAAAGACACAAAATTTACTTCAAAATTTTGGAAATCCTTGAGGGATGGTCTAGAGACCAAATTATTGTTTATCACAACCTATCATCCTCAAACCAATGGACAGACGGAAAGAGTGAACCAAATATTAGAAGGCATGATAAGGTTGCATATAATGCATCAACCTAAAAAGTGGGAAGATTACCTGCCCCTGGTGGAATTTTCCTACAACAATGGCTACCAAGAATCACTAAAGATGAGCCTTTTCGAAGTCCTCTATGGTAGGTCTTGAAACACTCCAGTCAGCTAGAGAAATCCCATGAACATAATTACAATTGGACCTGACAGGTTGAAATAAATGGAACAACAAGTGATTCAGATAAAGCGAAATCTGAAAATCGCTCAGGATAAACAGAAAAGTTATGTCGACGGAAAGAGAAACCCCAGATAATTCAAGACTGGAGACCACATCTATCTCAAAGTTAGGCCCAGGAAGAGTTCCCTAAGGATGAGAGATTGTGCCAATTTGGTGCCTTGGTATTATGGACCCTTTGAAGTTATAGATAGAGTGGGACATGTAGCCTATAGGCTAGCACTCCCTCCCACAGTAAAATCACATAATGTTTTCCATGTTTCATTGTTGAAGAAATATGTACATGATTCTAATCATATAATTGATTGGTCTGTGATCCAGGTGGAACCAGAGGGATAATTCCTGCCAGAACCTCAATGCATACTAGACAGGAAGGAAACCCCACTCAGGAACCAAACCATTACACAGGTCAAGGTGCAGAGGAAACACTTTGGCCCTGATGAGGCCACATGGGAAATGGAGGATGCCCAAAGACAAACATATCCATTTTTTTTTCACTTCTGTAAATACGAGACATGTTAATAGATAGAACATCGAGGACGATGTTCCTTTAAGGGGGAGGGAATTGTAACACCCTGTTTTCGCCAACTTGTAAATATAACTATAAATGAACAAGAGACTATGGCAAACTTTAAATGTGTGAATATTGATTCGATGGACCTTTGTTTGAAAGGTAAATGAATGTGAACCTAATTATTTACTATTAAAATGGACAAGTGTTACATGACTACTGGAAGGGGGGGGTATACTTGGAAATACCACGAATGCTACATGAAGAGAGGGTGAAGGGGACCAGGAATGGTTGCATTAACCTTCACCAAACCAGTTCTTATTGGATTTAATTTCTTAGGACTAGAACCTCCCTCTGACCCAGAAATGAATTACAGTTAGGCTGGTGGGTGGGAAGACCTCATCAAGAGTTAATGAGGGGATGGGGCATAGCACTCATCCGTAAGGCTTCCATAAATGACCGCAGACTGGGAATTCAAGCCACACACGACCTTGATGAAAGAGGCAAGAAAGGAAGGTGTGGTGGGGGAGAGACAAAAAACGCCTGTGAAGAGTGCAGAGACTGTTATCGGACTAATCGGTAGGTGCAAACACTAAATAATCTCCCTATATCCACCTGGATCTAGAACAAAACAAGACAGAACATGAGGCTTTCCTTAAGTTTTAAGTATTGAATTTACTAACTAAAGAGGGATGAGTGACATACCGTTTAAATGTCGCTTCCTCTCCCCATCGCCATCCTAGCTCCGTTCCAACGCTCATACAATGATGATCCTGCAAAAGAATGAAACCAACCAAAGTGATAGTAATAGCATAAACTCAATATAAACCTATGTATGTGATC
>JZKD02S2018733.1:151362-165374 GCA_000966675.3 Picea glauca | reverse complement strand
TTCTAAGATCATTGCATAAGGTGTTGTACATGTTGAATTATGATGTACAGAAAATACTGACAATTTGTTGGTAGTATGCAAGATGAAGTCTTGCAGGAAATTGGTATGCAGTTTGGTGCCTGTGGAAAATCACAAGGATGACTGCATTCATAATATGGCAACAACCAAGATGAATCATGAAATAGAATTTCATGTTTTGGGGATAAAAGTTGAATTCCCTTTCGAACTAATTGGAGTTCCTAAATGAATTCTTTTATGTTTTCTCATGATAATTGCATGTTAGTGATGCAGATGAGATGATGTTGATTAAAGTTAGAATGTTGACTACAAAGAGTAGCTCGGGGGAGATGTTGATTGGAAATCTCTGAGGGCAGTTAGAACTCCAGGAGCCATGGTGCTCCGAGACTTCCTGAGCCGACCTATTGCTGAAGCCCAAGGAAAGGGAGGTGTAACAGTCAATGGACTGTGTGATAGTGAAGGTGTACACTCCTAGGGTGGGAAAAGCATGTGGGGAATGATAGATCGTTGGTTGGAGTGTTTTTGAGGTTTGAATGGTTGGAGTGCTATTGAAGTTTGGTACCTTGGCCTAGATCATGTGGATATGGATTGTGGACCGTGGATATCTTGGGAAGCCATTGCCTTGATGGAGTCATAACCCTACTCAGGGGTGGAAGGTCTTCTCAAATCAAAAGATAAGTACAATTCTCTAACTATTGTATGTTGTGTATGTTAGATATAGGTTTTAATGTTATTAGAATTGTCTATATATACATATATATGCATTGAACATATGCTTGCATTACCTGCATCCATGACTGTACATAATCTGTTTCATATTTCATTGCTTAAGAAATATATATACCTGATGCTAATCATGTAATCAATTGGAATGTGATTCAGGTGGAGCAAGAAGGTGTCTTGCAAGTGCATCTGGTGTGTATATTGGATCGGAAAAGAAAGTAGCTCTAGAATCAAGCCATAGGGCTTGTAAAGGTCCAATGGACCTGGTACGGTCCCGAGGACGCAACAAGGGAGCCTGAGGATGCTATGCGGGAAGAATACTCGCATCTTTTTGAATATTTTGTAAATCTTGTTGATGTTGTGTAAAGAGTTGCACTGAGGATAGTGAAAAAATAAGGGGAGGGGATTGCAATATCCCCAAGTATGAGCCCCAGTGATATTATGAATTGTATCCATGTTTATAGGCTGGTGAGCCAAGTGTTGATAATATGGTGGGATTATGTGTTTACTAGGTCGGATAGCCTAGGTGTTGAAGGCCAAGAGCCTGATTTTGTATATGTAATTATGCAGATCATTAATAAAAAACATCACTGCGTGCAAACCGACCACGAAGAAAGAGTGATGGGGGAATAAGATTCCACAAGGTTGGGTAAGGGAGGAGGCTAAGTGTGTGGGCCTAGGGGCTAAGATAGAGGGCTTACCTCTAAAGGGGGTAATAATTTATTATTATTTCCTAAAAGGCTAAGGTGGTCAATTGACTAAGTGCTATCCTAAGTTCTTGGGAAAGGGGAACAAATGCAAATGTAGTGCATGCAGATCTAGGAAGACAAGTGTAAACCTGGGCGCATGCATTAAAAGATGACGAGTTGAGATGTGTTGGGGGTTGGTTCTGTGGAGTCTGGTGATTTTCCATCCACTGTCTAACCATGAACGGGGAAATCCACCAGGGACCCTGGAACGAGTAACCCGTGAGTCATTCTTCCATCCTCCGTCTGAGTTAATGGTTCGTCTTGTCCATTCTTCTATCCACAGTTGGAACCCGAAACCAGAAGAATTGACCTCTGTGTTTTGTTCTCTGGTTGCGCACCTTGAAAACTAGTGGGAAAAACACATGGACCAATCCACTGTCTAACCTATTCGACCTCTGCATAGTCACGCATCCTGAAACAGGTACTCCATGAGCCATTTTGTGTCTTCTGAGGAACCCAACACCTAAGTAATCGCCTTAGTTGTGTCATGTTTTAGTGTGGTCTATTGTCGCCTGCGGTGCCATGCCCATCTGTTTTTTCTACTTTCATCCATGCGTCAATGAGTGTTGAACTATTATTGTTCTCCTCACCTGGTTGGAGCTGAGTCAAGGAGTGTGCTAAAGAAGTGGGTTGTCAGGACCGTGGTAGAAGAGGAAGGTTGTCAGGCCTGTGATCGTCTCTCTCCAGGTAAGATAATTTGATGGGAAGTGGTTTTCTCCTAGAGTGAGTCCAACACCAACTACGGATCTTTGAGAATTCCTGATTCGGCCTGTTGTCGAGACCCAGGGAGGGAGGTGAAGCACCGATGGACTTTTCTTGTGAAGGTGTATACTCCCAGGTGGAATAGGCATGTGGGGAATGAGATTCCATGAGTAGTGGGTGTAAGAAGGCTCCTGGAGAGAATCCTTCCAGTTGCTTTGTGCAGTTTCCTGTAACCTCAGTCTAGTCTAGGATTCCCTTTCCCTAGGTGGAGATTAGTCCCAGCTCGGGGGTGACCCACTGCCGAGCGTGATGAGCAACGTGGTCTATGGATGGGAGGTTTTTGGAAGGTCTTCACATAGTTGGTGGTCTTCTAATAAAAGATAAGTACCACTTTTATGTTTATTTACATGTTGTGTAATGGAACATATGTTGTAATTGATGAGGATTGCATGTATATGTTGTATATGATGCATGTGTAGGCTTGCTGTTATTTCCGCATTATTATGTTATATATATGTATAATATTCATTCTATGTTTATATGGATGTGTACGTTTTTTTGCAAGTATATTTGTGTGGCATAGCCCAATAGTTTAAGGCTGAAGTTGTAACATATCATAATAGAGCAGTAGAGCTGCAGGAGTAGTGGCATTGCCTGACCTGTTGGTGGCTGGGGATGTTATAGGACCTTCCCCCTCGGGGTAGGACCCTAGAGATGACTTGAGATCAGATAGTTGGAGGGAAAACAAAAATGGAAATTTGTTATGCCCTGGCCTACTAGAAAAGGGTATTTAAGGGGAGCGGGTGTGTTACAATGAACCTACTGAATATTATTGATCTACCTTGAGGGAGTTGGAGGTTTAAGATATGTATTGATGATTCATCCTTGTGGATATTTGTCACAATTGATAATCTTATTGATTTTATACTTTCATATGTTCTTCATTATACTTTTGATTCATGATGCGTCTTTGACCTTTTTGTGATGATATTGAAATATTGTGTTTTGAGCCTTTACACTAACTGATTTTAATGGAGTTGAATATATTACAAATCTTATTTTAATGCAAGGCTTGATGCCCCATATTATTCCTTGAGTGATTTTTCCTTTAAGGACATCTTGAATTCTTATGCTTCGATGTGAAAGGTCATCTCATGGCATCATTGAGAAGTATATGGTTGGATTGAATGAATAACATATGGATATTTTGATATTCTCTTTTTTGTGCATTGTACCTAAGGAAATCATCCTTTTATTCTCCTCATTTTTGAACAAGCCTTTCGTTTCAGTTTTTTTATTTATTTGATGAGTAAAATGGAGATGAGAAGGAATCTAAATTTTGTAACATACTAGCTAGTATCTCTTTCCTTGTGTAAATTTTTTTATCTTTGTCAAGTGGTTGCAAGAGCAAGGTTGTCAAGTCACTTTCTTACTAGGTTCTTTTGATATTTCAAGTCTTCAAGAAGATCATGCTTAAGCAGAAGATCATGTACAAATGGTCATAGAACACAGAGGGAACTCAAGATCATGGATTCCAACTAATGAAAAAATATGAAAAACACAAGGATACTTTGGGAAACCCCATATTTCTCTACCTAACTGCTTCAATCTTGTAATTCATGTGGGAATCCCTTGATCTAGTTCATATTGACCATTCTTTTCTCTAATCAGATCTTAATCCTTATTGACTCCAGCACTCGGAATTGATCCTTGTCTTTCCTGAACCTCAATCAAGTTTGTTTTTTATCACCGTTCATTATTTTCTATTTCTTTCATTTATATTCCTAGGCTTGAATTTTATTATTTTGATGAAACCCTGATCCATAATCGCATGTCGTGGATCCCCTTTTTTTTACCATTGGACTGCATGAGATACTGTGAATCAATCTTATCTGATCCTTGTCTTAATTCCCATGTTGATCGAATGCTTTGTATGTTTTAATCTAATTCTTTTAGAGTAACATAAAAACAATGGTTTCATCTTCTCTAAACATTCAAGTTGCGATCCTTGTAGGGTTTATCTTTTCCACTAAGAATTACCTTTATTTTAAACACGTAATCTTCCTCAAAATTTGGTCCCTATGGGATAATAGAAATTGAACACGCAAACCCTAAAAAACAAGCGTTGTGGGAGGTCTCATGTGCACGAGGTTCTCATTAAGGATTCACATGCATAATTACCCACAATCTATAAAGCACAAGATTGCGGGAGAAACCCCACGGGAATTTTGTATCGGAGAACATGTTGAATTTGTTACATATCTATGCACAAGGCACAATCTCACGAAATAATCCTTGTGAGCATTTGCGTTTGAGTAATTTTGGCACTCATTTGATCTTCCCGCGACCTGAATTCTGCGAACCTAACGCAACCCGCAAGCCCATGCATTTCCTAAGCCCACAATCCTATCTACATGTGAGCCTGTACACCTATATCCTTGTGGACCTATCAGATCATCCTTTCCTACAAGTCTGCATACACGATAATTTTGTGTTGATTATTATATTAATTTAAGTCTGATTATATTATTTTAATCTTGGGTTATTTTCATTGTAGGTAGGGTCAAAACTTTAATGCAAGCCCAACACTCTATACCTTTCATAATTCAAAATATAGGTTATGTGGGAGAGATTCAATAACATAAACCCTCCATAATAAAATTCCCACAATGCATGTGGGATAATTATTTTAGAGTACAAGATCAATGGTCTAGATCAAAACTGTGAGCAGATCAAAAATTGTTGAGCATCGACTTTAGGAAGCCATAACTCACGATCTAGGCAGCCAAATCAAGAAAGAGATGGCTTATCAGAAAGATAACATAGAGAATACAAGTTTAGAAGAATAATTTGAACTATATCAACAACATAAATTCCTATAAAATTTAGGAAAAAGAGAGGCACAAATTTGGTTGGAGATAGACCGTAAATTGTTTTGAAATGTCTCACATCTCAAGTTCTGGGTGGTCAAATCAGGCATAAGATATCTCGTTGGAAATATGGAATAGTGCATAAGGCGTTACTCAAATCCTTTTTACTATATCGACCACTGAAACAATTAGAAAATTCAAAGAACATAAGTGAATACAACTGAGGGAAATCGAAGATATTTCCAATGACGATGACTCATAGAATTCCTACAACGTGAATCTAACAACTTTAATATTCTTCTTAAGTTCTGTATATAATGTCATATATTTATTAATACATATGTAAGATAAATTTGAATTGTAAGATAAAAAAACAAAAGGAGACGAAATGAAAAGTTGTAACTGCAAAAAATGAACAACTACGGGAAATGAAGAGTCTCTCTTATTTTATAAAAGAGAATTCATTGTAAAAAGGGAAGGGGATTTTTCCCATTGTAGCTTCAGATGGTACTATTATGTATTAATCAATAAAGAGAAGAAGGAATTTCAGGATCATAAATGTTTTTGTGATTGTATATGGGACTATTCTACATGTGCAGTTGTTTCATGAGTTTCTTGAATAGTTTTCTATGTGAACTATTTCTGTACATGTTATTTAAGGTGCTTATGCATTAAAATTTCTAATAGATACATGGATGTTGTTGTGGGTGTGATATGTAACTATTTATGTTTATATCCATTGCATCATTGCATTCATATATTGTTGTTTGTCATGAACTATTTTTGCAACCAGTGATATCATCTTATATTGTATCACTATTAGAATTGCTCCTACAGGATAGGTTAGAAATAATTACATTAGATAGTTTTCATTTGTTTTAATTAGATTAGATTTATAATTAATTAGAATTATTTGGGGGAATATTTACTATCTTTCCCTTTTTCTTTTAATTCGTAGTGGCAACCAGGCCCACATATTGGTCAGAATTTTCCATCCCAAACTAGAGTGAGTCTAATTGGGACTCGTCATCAAGCATTTTCCCTTACCTACTTGACAGGTCATTTGGTTCCATAAACACAAGGATGGGTTGTAGGGTCTTGAACATAATTGATGAAGGAAAAAAAGTGCCTTAAAATACAATTGAATCTTCTTAGGCTTAAGATCCTTTCTAGGGGTTCTTTACAGGCCTTTGAGTGGGATATGGGTGTTGTGGATAGGTTTTGTGGACTATAACTGGGTTTGAACCATGCCACGTGTTCTAGGGGACAAAAAAGGTCCTTAAGCCCTAAATGAACCTTCTTAAGGAAAAGTTCCATGAAAAAATCCTATACATAGCAACAAAAGCCCTCACTAGGGGGTCTTTTCCTCAGGAGTCGAATATGAGAGCCACTAAGATGTTTCATGCACATTGGATGCGTCTCAAGGTATTGATCATAGTCATTCTATGGAAACAATATCCTCAGGCCCTAAACATAACTTCTTTGTCTCAAGCACATTGAACATGTCCTATAACCACCACACAAGAGCATGGATGGTTTGTAGGGCATTGGCCATCATCAAAGACTGAAAAATAGTGTCTTATGATATTTTTGAAGCTTCTTGGGATCAAGAGAATTGAACAAGTACTCAAACAAGTATTGAGGCATAAATAGGGTCAGAGAGGACATAATGGACTTAAGGTCTATTGAACCTTCTTAATCTTGAGCACTGTGAACAACACCTAGTAACCATGACACAAGCCCTCTTTAGGGAGTCCTTGGCATTTGAATTGAATATGGGAATCATTATTAGGTCTTGGGAATCATGGATGGGTGTCAGATCCATTTGTATTGTCAAGGGAGGGAAACAAGAGCCTTTGAACCTAAACCTTACTACTCAAGCTCAAGCACCATGGATGAGTCCTCAAACCTCCACATTTGAACTCTCTTGGTTAACAATCACCTCCAAGGGTGCTATGGGCACCAACACTAGGGTCTTTGTGCACCAAGAATGTATCTAGAGGTATAACCAAGGTCACATGAGGAGAAGAATGAGTGTTGTTCCCTAAATGACACTTTTTGGGCTTAATCACCATGAACAAGACCTACTAACCACAAATATTATATGGTTATAGTGCTAAGCATATCCTTGAATGACCACATAAGACCCTTGTATGGTATCTTTGGCCTACCCAAGGGCCACGAGTTCCATGATTAAACCACAACACATGTATGGAATGAGAATCTATCTTGGGCACACACCATGAATAATTCCCTAGGCCATGGTTGAGTTTCTTTAGCATTCAAGAGGGATATGAAATCCATGAGTAGGTTTTGCGCATTGGAAATGGTCTTTAAGGTATAAACATGGTCAAGGGGGGGAATAAGAAGCTTAAGCCATATGTGAAAGTATTTTAGATCTCTACCATTATGGTTAGGGGAGGAAAAAAATTGGGCCTTAGGCCCTTGACACCACTTCTCAGGCTCAATCGCCATTAACAACACCTACAAAACCACAACACAAACCCTCTCTAAGTGGTGTTTGGCATCAAGGTTGGATATGGATGCTATTAGGAGCTTTTTCACATCGAGGATGGGTCATAGGGCCTTGAACATCATTAACAAAGGAAAACAAGTGCCTTGTTATATTTTTTAGTCTTCTCGGGCTTAAGAGCCTTAAACAAGTCTTCATACCAACATACGAGTCCTCTAAGTAGGATATGGGATATGGATTCCATTGATTGGTTTTTGGAATTAGTGATGAGTCTAGGAGCCTATACCATGGTTGAAAAGGAGAACAAGGGCCTTATTTAGGAAAAATAACCTTCTAGGTCTCAAGCATTCTAAATAAGGCCTCCAACCCCAACACATGCCCTCTCTATGGGGTCTTTGACAATCGAGTGGTATTTTGGGCACCATTAGGCTATTTTGCACAAAGAGGATGGGCCTAATAGGATTATGCTCAAGAAAGAAAAATAGGTTTTAATTCCAAACCTTTTCTTATGAGACATACGTCCTAAAATAGTTCTTCATTCTGATGTTGATGTAAATCTTGCAAAGTTATGAATATATGTGATAGGTACACATGTGTAAACCGGCCACGAAGAAAGAGTGATGGGGGACTAAGCTTCCACAAGGTTGGGTAATGGAGGAGGCTAAGTGTGTGGGCCTAGGAGCTAAGCTAGGGGGCTTACCTCTAAAGGGGATAATAATTTATTATTATTTCCTAAAAGGCTAAGGTGGTTAGTTGACCAAGTGTTGTCCTAAGTTCCTGGGAAAGGGGAAAGAATGCAAATGTAGTGCATGTAGCTCTAGGAAGACAAGTGTAAACCTGGGTGCATGCATTAAAATATGACAAGTTGAGACGTGTTGGGGGTTGGTTATGTGGAGTCTGGCGATTTTCCATCCACTGTCTAACCGTGAACGGGGACATCCACCAGGGACCCTGGAACGGGTAACCCATGAGTCATTCTTCCATCCTCCGTCCGAGTTAGTGGTTCGTCATGTCCATTCTTATATCCATAGTTGAAACCCGAAACTAGAAGAATCAACCTCTGTGTTTTGTTCTTTGGTTGTGCACCTTGAAAACTAGTGGGAAAAACACATGGACTGATCTGCCATCTAACTTGTTCGACCTATGCATAGTCATGCATCCTGAAACCGGTACTCTGTGATCCATTTTGTGTCTTCTGAGGAACCCAACACCTGAGTAATCATCTTAGCTATGTTGTGTTTTAGTGTGGGTTGTTTCCGCCTACGGTGCCATGCCCATCTGCTGTTGCTACTTTCATCCTTGTGTGAATGAATGTTGAACTATTGTTGTTGTCCACACTTTGCTAGAGATGAGTCAAGGAATGTACTAAAGAAGTGGGTTGTCAGGACCGTGGTAGAAGAGGAAGGTTGTCAGGCATGTGATCATCTCTCTCCGGGTGAGATAATTTGATGGGAAGTGGTTTTCTCCTAGAGAAAGTCCAACACCAACTATGGATCTCTGAGAATTCTTGATTTGACCTGTTGCCGAGACCCAGAGAGGGAGTTGAAGCACTGATGGACTGTGCTTTTGAAGGTGTATACTCCCGGGTCGAACAGGCATGTGGGGAATGAGAGTCTGTTTGTAGTGGGTGTAAGAAGGCTCCTGGAGAGAATCCTTCTAGTTGCTTTGTGCAGTTTCCTGTAACCTCAGTCTAGTCTAGGATTCCCTTGCCCTGGGTGGAGATTAGTCCTAGCTCGGGGGTGAACCACTGCCGAGCGTGATGAGAAATGTGGTCTATGGATGGGAGATTCATGGAAGGTCTTCATGTAGTTGGTGGTCTTCTAATAAAAGATAAGTACCACTTTTATGTTTATTTACATGTTGTGTAATGGAACATATGTTGTAATTGATGAGGATTACATGTATATGTTGTATATGATGCATGTGTATGCTTACTGTTATTTCCACATTATTGTGTTATATATATGTAGAATAGTCATTCTATGTTTATATGGATGTGTATGTTTTTTTGCAAGTATATTTGTGTGGCATTGCCCAGTAGTTTAAGGCTGAAGTTGTAACAGATCATAATAGAGTAGTAGAGTTGCAGGAGTAGTGGCATTTCCTGACCTGTTGGTGGTTGGGGATGTTACAGGACCTTCCCCCTCGGGGTAGGACGCTAGAGATGACTCGAGACAAGATAGTTGGAGGGAAAACAAAAATGGAAATTTATTATGCCCTGGCCTACTAGAAAAGGGTATTTAAGGGGGGCGGGTGTGTTACAATGAACCTACTGAATATTATTGATCCACCTTGAGGGAGTTGGAGGTTTAATATATGTATTGATGATTCATCCTTGTGGATGTTTGTCACAATTGATAATCTTATTGATTTTATACTTTCATATGTTCTTCATTATACTTTTGATTCATGATGCATCTTTGACCTTTTTGTGATGATATTGAAAGATTGTGTTTTGAGCCTTTACACTAACTGATTTTAATGGAGTTGAATATATTAAAAAACTTATTTTAATGCAAGGCTTGATGCCCCATATTATTCCTTGAATGATTTTTCCTTTAAGAACATCTTGTATTCTTATGCTTCGATGTGAAAGGTCATCTCATGGAATCATTGAGAAGTATACGGTTGGATTGACTGAAGAACATATGGATATTTTTATATTCTCTTTCTTGTGCATTGTACCTAAGGAAATCATCCTTTTATTCTCCTCATTTTTTAACAAGCCTTTCGTTTCAGTTTTTTTATTTATTTGATGAGTAAAATGGAGATGAGAAGGAATTTGAATTTTGTAACATACTAGCTAGTATCTCCTTCCTTGTGTAACAAATTTTATCTTTGTCAAGTGGTTGTAGGAACAAGGTTGTCAAGTCACTTTCTTACTAGGTTCTTTTGATCTTTCAAGTCTTCAAAAAGATCATGCTTAAGCAGAATATCATGTACAAATGGTCATAGAACACAAAGGAAACTCAACATCATGGATTCCAACTAATGAAAAAAGATGAAAAACACAAGGATACTTTGGGAAACCCCATATTTATCTACCTAACTGCTTCAATCTTGTAATTCCTATGGGAATCCCTTGATCTAGTTCCTACTGACCATACTTTTCTCTAATTAGATCTTAATCCTTATTGACTCTAGCACTCGGAATTGAGGCTTGTCTTTCCTGAACCTCATTCGAGATTGTTTTTATCACCGTTCATTATTTTCTATTTCTTTCATTTCTATTCCTAGGCTTGAATTTTATTATTTTGTTGAAACCCTAATCCATAATCGGATGTCGTGGACCCCCTTTTTTTTACCATTGGACTACATGAGATACTGTGAATCAATCTTATTTGATCCTTGTCTTAATTCCCATGTTGATCGAATTCTTTGTATGTTTTAATCGAATTCTTTTAGGGTAACACAAAAACTATCGTTTCATCTTCTCTAAACATTCAAGTTGCGATCCTTGTAGGGTTTATCTTTTCCACTAAGAATTACCTTTATTTTAAATACGTAATCTTCCTCAAAATTTGGTCCCTATGGGATAATAGAAATTGAACACGCAAACCCTAAAAAACAAGCATTGTGGAAGGTCTTATGTGCACGAGGTTCTCATTAAGGATTCACATGCATAATTACCCACAATCTACAAAGCACAAGCTTGCGAGAGACACCCCACGAGCATTTTGTATCAGAGAACATGTTGAATTTGCTACATATCTACGTGCAAGGCACAATCTCACGAAATAATCCTCGCGAGCATTTGCGTTTGAGTAATTTTGGCACTCATTTGATCTTCCGGTGACCTGAATTCTACGAACCTAATGCAACCCGCAAGCCCATGCATTTCCTAAGCCCACAATCCTATCTACATGTGAGCCTGCACACCTATCTCCTTGTGGACCTATCAGATCATCCTTTCCTACAAGTCTACATACACGATAATTTTGTGTTGATTATTATATTAATTTAAGTCTGATTATATTATTTCAATCTTGGGTTCTTTTCATTGTAGGTAGGGTCAAAACTTTAACGCGAGCCCAACACTTTATACCTTTCATAATTCCAAATATGGGTTATGTGGGAAAGATTCAATAACATAAACAATCCATAATAAAATTCCCACAATGCATGTGGGATAATTATTTTAGAGTACGAGATCAATGGTCTAGATCAAACCTGTGAGAAGATCAAAAATTGTTGAGCATCGACTTTAGGAAGCCATAACTCACGATCTAGGAAGCCAAATCAAGAAAGAGATGGCTTGTTGGAAAGATAACATGGAGAATAAAATTTTAGAAGAATAATTTGAACTATATCAACAACAAAAATTCCTAGAAAATTCAGGAAAAAGAGAGGCACGAATTTGATTGGAGATAGACCGTAAATTGTTCTGAAATGTCTCACATCTCAAGTTTTGGGTGGTCAAATCATTCATAAGATATCTCGTTGTAAAGATGGAATAGTGCATAATATGTTACTCAAATCCTTTTTACTATATTGATCGCTGAAACAATTAGAAAATTCAAAGAACATAAGTGAATAAAACTGAGGGAAATCAAATATATTTCCAATGACGACGACTCATAGAATTCCTACAACGTGAATGTAACAACTTTAATATTCTTCTTAAGTTCTGTATGTAATGTCATATATTTATTAATACATATGTAAGATAAATTTGAATTGTAAGATAAAAAAACAAAAGGAGACGAAATGAAAAGTTGTAACTAGAAAAAATGAACAACTACGGGAAATGAAGAGTCTCTCTTATTTTATAAAAGAGAATTCACTGTAAAAAGGGAAGGGAATTTTTCCCATTGTAGCTTCATATGGTACTATTATGTATTATTCAATAAAGAGAAGAAGGAATTTCATAATCATAAATGTTTTTGTGATTGTATATGGGACTATTCTACATGTGTAGTTGTTTCATGAGTTTCTTGAATAGTTTTCTATGTGAACTATTTCTATACATGTTATTTAAGATGCTTATGCATTAAAATTTCTAATAGATACATGGATGTTGTTGTGGGTGTGATATGTAACTATTTATGTTTATATCCATTGCATCATTGCTTTCATATATTGTTGTTTTTCATGAACTATTTCTACAACTAGTGATATCATCTTATATTGTATCACTATTAGAATTGCTCCTACAGGATAGGTTAGAAATAATTAGATTAGATAGTTTTTATTTGTTTTAATTAGATTAGATTTATAATTAATTAGAATTATTTGGGGGAATATTTACTATCTTTCCCTTTTTCTTTTAATTCGTAGTGGCAACCAGGCCCACATATTGGTCAGAATTTTCCATCCCAAACTAGAGTGAGTCTAATTGGGACTCGTCATCAGGCATTTTCCCTTACCTACTCGACAGGTCATTTGGATCAATAAACACAAGGATGGGTTGTAGGGTCTTGAACATCATTGATGAAGGGAAAAAAGTGCCTTAAAATACAATTGAATCTTCTTAGGCTTAAGATCCTTTCTAGGGGTTCTTCACGGGCCTTTGAGTGGGATATGGGTGTCGTGGGTAGGTTTTGTGGACTATAACTGGGTTTGTACCATGCCACATGTTCTAGGGGACAAAAAAGGTCCTTAAGCCCTAAATGAACCTTCTTGAGGGAAAGTTCCATGAAAAAAGCCTAGACATAGACACAAAAGCCCTCACTAGGGGGTCTTTTCCTCAGGAGTCGAATATGAGATCCACTAAGATGTTTCATGCACATTGGATGGGTCTCAAGGTATTGATCATAGTCATTCTATGGAAACAATATCCTCAATCCCTAAACATAACTTCTTTTTCTCAATCACATTGAACATGTCCTATAACCACCACACAAGAGCATGGATGGTTTGTAGGGCATTGGCCATCATCAAAGACTGAAAAATAGTATCTTATGATATTTTTTAAGCTTCTTGGGATCAAGAGAATTGAACAAGTACTTGAACAAGTATTGAGGCATAAATAGGGTCAGAGAGGACATAATGTACTTAAGGTCTATTGAACCTTCTTAATCTTGAGCACTGTGAACAACACCTAGAAACCATGACACAAGCCCTCTTTAGGGAGTCCTTGGCATTTGAATTGAATATGGGAATCATTATTAGGTCTTGGGAATCATGGATGGGTGTCATATCCATTTACATTATCAAGGGAGCGAAACAAGAGCCTTTGAACCTAAACCTTACTACTCAAGCTCAAGCACCATGGATGAGTCCTCAAACCTCCACATTTGAACTCTCTTGGTTAATAATCGCCTCCAAGGATGCTATGGGCACCAACACTAGGGTCTTTGTGCACCAAGAATGTACCTAGAGGTATAACCAAGGTCACATGAGGAGAAGAATGAGTCTTATTCCCTAAATGACACTTTTTGGGCTTAATCACCATGAACAAGACCTACTAACCACAAATATTATATGGTTATAGTGCTAAGCAGATCCTTGAATGACCACATGAGACCCTTGTATGGT